>AP027110.1:1851739-2264526 GCA_028142955.1 Pinctada fucata | reverse complement strand
AGGTTATGATTGATGGTGGGTAGGGGAGCAGTAGATCGGGAGTGACGGAGAAATCGGGAGGGGTAGGGTATGATTGATGGTGGGTAGGGAATGAGTAGATCGGGAGTGACTGGGAGATCGGGAGGGGTATGATATGAATTATTGTTGGTGGCGTAGATCGGGAGTGATGGGTTAGGATAATCTGATGACAGCACTTAAGGTGACGATGTTCTAGAAAAATAATTTCCATTTTTAAATTTCGCGAAGTGCATTTCAAGATTGTTTGGCCTAATGGTTGTAAGAAGAGGGAGGGGGTCGCTAACGCTGTGTCGATGTTGTAAATACCTGCAGTAATGAAGGCTTATTACAGTATACAGACTCAGATTGCAGACTTTGGCACGCCTCACTCTTCTATCTAACTCGCTTCACTGCTCTGGAATTACAGAGTTTGTATTATGGGATGTTATGGTTAGTTTTGATAATAACTTGTGTATTCTGGTAAATTGGCTCACAATGAACTACAGGTCTATTTCTATATAACCTTGACATCTCGTCCAATCAGAATGCTTGGTCTCAATTCGAGTGTGTGTAGAAAGGAGAAAGGTGAGTGTAGACTGAGATATACCTGTGATGTAGAGTGTTCGATTCTCTGTGCTAATGTGAGTGTAGACTGAGATTTACCTGTGATGTAGAGTGTTCGATTCTCTGTGCTAACGTGGACAAAGTTTCCTTCAATCATAATATAAACATCAACCTACTTGATCCAACTCCTGAATTTTATGTTTTTCTGTAGTAAGGTGAGTAGATATTACATGCATACCGAGTGTTCGTGTGTCAGCGCCTGTACCGCGCTCTTTGTACTTGGCTGATCTTCAAAACACGGGATAAGAACACAGAGGGAGAACTTGACGTGGGGAAGTAAAGGATACTTATAACCTATACATCTTGAGAGTTTGAGTTATTTTATATACGGTCGTCCCAGTGCAAACCCATGATATCAACTGATCAATGGAATATATATCTGTAAGTTCTTTTTAGATTTTAATTTGTTTTTTTCTGTCTGTACAGTGTGTAGTGTGTATGCCAGTATGGAGAGTACAATCTACGGTATTTCATCATAACAATGCTGATTGTAGGTGACATGTTTGTTTTCGGCTGCAGCCATTTAATTCTATTGGAGGGGGGGGGGGGGGGGGATTGTATGCCGCAAATTTCCATTTCCGGCATTTTCAGAGCCGTATTTTTTTTTTTGTGGAGCCAGGCATGATTTTTTTTTTTTTTTACTTTTTATTTTCTTTCCGTCGGCCCTTGAGGTCGGTATTGTAATATATATTTTTGTCAAAAATACGAGACAGAAATTTCTTTTTGTTAAGTCTTCCCCCTTATTAGATCACGTGGCTGCTTCCTTATAGACTTCACTTTCTTTTTTTTTCGGAAATAGATGATTATAATGTTGAACCAATTCATTTATTCTGACTACATGTTTTCTCCTCGTAGTTTTTTACGTCATTTAAAAAAAAATCAAACAGCTGCTATTTGTTTGGATTTTGTTAGAAGGGTGGCGCTCAGTTATCATCATGATAGAGAAATAATTCTCCGTCATCTAACTGATCTTAAAACATTCAATGAAAAGTAAAACCAACTTAAGTTGGTGAAACCACGAACACAAAATGGAGGTATACCGCTCGTTTGGAGGAAAGAAAACGGGTACTTTTTCATAGCCGATGTCCTTGCAAAAATGATAGTTTGATGATTCTTTGTTTTTCAATTAAGAAATCATTGTAGTTTTTACAAACATTTTGACAAAAGGAACGTCATGGTCGAAATATATTCAACACAATGTTGTGGTGCTTTCCACGCAAATATCTACAGCTTTTGTCGCAATGTTTATGAAAATAACGGCGTTTTACTTACTAACGAGTCCATGATTGTAAATTAAAGTATCAGTTTAGACATGGATATATAGGCTATGAAAAGATAAAATTTAAAGCAATAATTATTGCAGTTCCTTCCTCCAACTGAACATTTTATTCATATGTGATGCTACACAGTGAAATTAAACGTACCAAGATTCGACCAGACACGTATGGCGTATCTGATGGTCTACGGACACGTGTACAGTACATTGTACATATGCTTGTACAAATATACTTATTATTTCTGGTATAAATCTATCTTAATTTATGAAATATTTATATATGCTAGTATGGCTGTGGTCTCTCAGTATCCGGTAGCACCGTAGCTGTGTCCAAAATAGTAAATAGACATTTTTCATGTTCGCGGACTGCGGACTTCGGAAATCGCATTTCGAAGGGACTTTGTCACAAACGCAAAATATAAATTCTATTTCAATGAACTTGGAGTACTCAGCGTGAAGAATTCATTTGTTTTCATTTTTATAAATACATATTGAAAGTTGTCCATTGCCCATTTCGTCCATGTGTGTTCTGATTTAACGTTTTTAATCGCGCCTGATTTCTTTTATGTGACCCCTAAAGTGCGAAGTCCGAAGTACGTTAACGGGAAAATTTCCATTTATAGCAATATTTGACCACAGGGGCTCCGGAGCATGGCGGAGGGGGGATTCTTTGTGTAATATAGCCCCTGTGATTTGACCTTGCCCTTGAACATTGAGCAATTTTCAAATTTTTTATGTGATATCTGAGACAGAGCTTTATCCTAAATGTTTATTGAAGATTTTCAATCCCCCTTTTTCTTTTATATAAATAAATATTCATTCATTCATGACCCTATGCCAGTCTGACATGATCAGAGATGTTGAAAACTTTTGTGGCATGCCAGTCATTTTGAAAATGATGCCAGTCCGAATAAAGAATTGCGTAGCAAAACTTTAAACTTTTTGCCAGTCCGAATGAAATTTTGCCAGTCAAGTCCTTCGGACTGGCACTTTTCAGCATCACTGAGTCATCAAGTAGATTTATGGAGAGAATTAGTTTCATGACAATATGTCCTGTGTACATTCTTCAAATAAAAGAGTCGGACAATCTGTATATAGACACTGCACCTTGCAAGCTTAGGCTTTTTGAATTTCTATCTGTTTATCAGATTTATGCAAATCGTTTCAACCTTTAAAATCCTATTTTGGGTAAGTGGATACACTGCATACTCAAAGAATACTATTTTGAATTTGCATTTCGTCAAACTTTGATTGAAAATTTGAACACTCAACCCGTTCTTAATACTGCAGTATTCTTTTTTTTCAACTTTCCTTTTCTGTTGTCACAAGACGGGGAATTGATAATTTGCACAAAATACCGGCAAATGATGATTTATCCAATTTTAATAAGGTTTCAGACTTGATATTCTCCATAATCTTTGGACTTAGCCCGCGTTATCTCTGACATGTTTTGTAGGGTTTTATCTGACATTACTGAAGGTGAGGGATGGCCAATACTTGACACATGTTAACTGTGGAATGGAGTTATAGATCACCTTGTCGTCCTGGGTATTAATAACATAGCAACTGGCAAAAGTCCTCGTTCCTTCTGGAATCATTTACTGGTGCAGTAGACCCCCCCCCTCCCGTTATAAAGAATAAACCAATAAAGACTTTTTAGTTAATGACACTTGTATATTCCCAAAGTACCGACAGGGGAGTAATCAGGGAAGGGAGTCCAGTTCATGATTTGATTCAAATTCTGTTTCAAAATATGAATTATATCCAGAGGGAGGACAGGGTTCGAAATTCTCTGTCTCGTCTGCGATTTTCAAATTCAAATTCTTTATTGAAATCACCATGATGGCATACATTCAATGTTTCACAAAATGATATCAAGCATAAATTTTAAAATAAAGAGAAATTTAGGTGTATAATAAATGAGCTATAGTATAGATATTTAGAAATTGAATAAGTACTGTAACATATATTGTTAGTTCGCCCGAAAACACATGCAAGGTTTTGTGAATAAGTAATCGAATTTTCATCGAAAGGGAAAAAAAAGTTTGGTTAATTTTAAAAAACTTTTTTTTTTCAAAAATTTTAAGCAATGATATCTTTTACATTTAACGAATTTTACTGATTTGATTAAATGTTAAAAAAAAAGTCATAGGGTAACGCTTTTCTTCAGTTCTATGGTAAAATTGAGAAGTTTCGGTCTTGTACATATGAATTGTGCTGTTTAGAACCTCACACTTTTAGAATCGGGTTTTAGCACGCTAGAAAATGACACAAAACAGCTTATAAATGTGGAATGGAAATATTATCACACAGAAATTGTGAAAGTTTTCGTGAATCGCGATGTTGTTATAATCCAATGAAGGGGTGATAATCCTGAGATTAACTTTGGATTACGTTGTCGACTCGTAATAGATTAATGGGAGTCAAGTATTAATAGGGATTATGGAACTTAGGTGTCATATGGGGATCTTCCCGTAAGGGGGCGCTCTTAAGATGGGTCAAGGGGGATTACAGAGGATTCCACTACCACGATAAATTTGGAATTATGAAGTAGAGATTTCTGATAAGGTAGGGAAAATAGTATTTTCTGACCACATGTCGCTATCTGACTTACAGACGTCTCTTTATTATCGAGATAGTGCATTATGTCTTGGGACAATATTTACTAAACCGTTTAGTAGTTTATAAAGAATGAGATTGTATCTCCGCAGAAAGGAATAACTGACGAAAGTTTGTGTTTTTGCTTCTAAATTTTAATTTCAACAAAGGATATACGAATTTAAGGTAAGGACGTAAAAAAAAATATATATATATTTCAGTTTGAATCATAAATGTCGCCTTGATATGATGGAACTCGGCGTACTTAAATTAATGTAGCGTTTGCGCTGGCTTCGATTAAACATGTTGAAGAAAATTTTCTCAAATTGTAAAAACCGATTTAAAACGATTTATATGAAACATAATGGTAGCAGAAATTAGATTGTAAACCCCACGTTCATCTCGTTAGCTCTACTTAAAGGGAGTGTTACGGAATAAATATTTACTGAGCAATTCAAAATATCACCGCAATGGAAACTTATGTTTGGCGTTAATTTGAATGCTAAGAGGAGTGGATCTAAAGAGGGGGATGGGGGCGAAAAGATACGGAACCCCATACCTTTCCTTGAAATGATAAACGGGAAGCTTCCTTTGTTGATTGCTTTTTCAAAATTTTGAAAGTATTTTTAGAATTCACAAAACGCCGGCTTAGACTGGTCCATGCAGTGGAAATCCTCTTCGTGAAGAAATAACCTGAGTCCGCGTATTTTTACCAAATCGACAGTTTAATACATATTTATGTTGCAGATGGAATTAAAGAGATAAATGACTCTAAAATGGGCCGTGATGATCAGAATTAAGATGCGGGATTATAACCAACGATTTGTCTCGTCTTACATTTGTCTTGTAAGATAGGATAACACAAATAACTCGTCGTCTTACGATATAAATCACAGGAATTCTGGGACATATTACAAAACACCGGGTCTAAAAGGACGTTTATGTGAAATTGTAACATCGTCGCCAGACGTCGCTTTGATATTTATGTGATATCACGTGACCTTCCTGTCACCAAGAACCCGTATTTAGCACCCGCGTCATGATGAAGGATGCTGGTTTTCGTATATCAGACGCAGATCCAATCTCATCAGAGGGGACCGGGTGGTGGGATGGTATAATTGAGTTCCAGTAAATTCTTGTGTCTTGATGAGGACTTGAAAACTATAATTCTTTTGATGCAAATTAATAAAGTTATATTTGGTCAGGTGGACTTCAAACTATACGAGGGACATCTGAGGTCCGCCACCCCCCCCCCCCCTTTTTACAACCCGTTATCCGCTACTGACAGTCTGGTATGGCTCTATCTACAATGTGCATTCCATTCATTTCTACAGAATACACGCACCAGAAACAGGATGACACCATCAGTGAGCGGAACCAAACGGGGATATGATATGTTCAGTTTAGTTTTTCGAATACGCAAATATTCTTGTTATTTCTTTCCCCTTCTTGCATGGATATCTAGAAAATATCTGGGGTCCAAGCCGTCAGCCGGGGCCATCATATGGTTTTAAAAATATACATAAAAACGGGAAAATGCATTTCTTAAAAAAAAAATGTAGGAACCTATAAAAGTCCTATATTTGAGAAATCTGTCTTATAAATCCTATATTTTGGCCTCAAATGTCTGAAAAAATTGCTTTGCCAATTTATGTGCTGCTTCATCTATAACTTGATTATATACAAAATGCGAGTTTGGACAATTTCTGACAATAATATCAGGAAAACTTTCGGCTCGCTTCGCTCGCCACCTTACCTCTATCATATATTCTTCAAACCATGCTTCTGTTTTATTTCAATAATTTTAAAACTTATTTTAGTAAATACTAAGGAGGCAAATATTCACTCAATGGCTTTTTAAACTTTTGATTTGAACGTTCGAAAAGTCCTATAATTATCATACTTTCCACGAAAAATTCGTCCTATATTTACATCATAACAAGATATACCTATATTCCTATATTCCATACTTTGAGTAGAAGAAGTCGCTATGACCCATGAAAATGACATTTTTGGCATATTCTTCTTCTTCTTCTTCTTCCATGAAGTGCTGGGCTGCATGAGCGGCATATTCGCACTAGGTTTAAAAACTAAAGCCCATCCGTGAGGGAGAGTCTCGCTATTTACAGGGTTAAAAACAGGCTAAAAACAGAGATGTCTATGGCTGCTGGCACTGGTATCCCTGGGTCCTCTCCTTGAAGGTCTCCAGGGAGTCCGCTGCTGTGATGTTGGCTGGAGCGGCATTCCATAGTCTGATGGCGGATGGGAAGAAGGACTCCTTGTAGACTAGTGTCCTGCAGTAGGGAACTCGGTATCTCAGCTGGTGCCCTCTTGTAGCCGCACCTTGGTACTGGAGGAATGTGGGATGATCAATAGCTACAAGAGAGTGGGAGATCCGGTACATCATGGTGAGTTTGGCGCGTTGTCTGCGGTTCTGAAGACTCTCCCATTGCAGTTCCTCCATCAACGCTGTGACGCTTTCATGACGGTCATATTTCCCAGTGACAAAACGAGCTGCTCTTCGTTGGACTGCTTCCAATTGACTGACATTGGTCTGTGTGTGGGGGTCCCATACTGATGAAGAGTACTCTAGCTGGGGGCGTACAAAGGTGGTGTAGCTTGTAGCCTTTATGTTCTTAGGGCATGATGACAGGTTGCGCCTGAGGAAAGCCGTGGTGTTGCTGGCCTTTTTGCAGATTGTGCTGATGTGCGTGTTCCAGGAAAGGTTATCCGAAATGGTGACTCCGAGATACTTTGCACTCTTGGTGGAGTTGAGAGCCTTGCCATGGATGTAGTATGGCAGTTCTAACTTGTTCCTTTTCCTGGTAATATGTATGACCTCGCACTTATCAGGGTTGAAGTGCATCTGCCATGCCCGTTCCCATTCCTGGAGGCTGTCAAGGTCCTGCTGGAGGGAGGCGACATCTTCTGATGAATTCACTTTGCTGTAAAGGAGGCAGTCATCAGCAAAGAGTCTAGCTGTGCCCTTGACCTTACTCGGTAGGTCGTTGATATACACCAGGAATAGGAGCGGGCCGAGGACAGTGCCCTGTGGCACTCCGGATGTCACTGGAGCTGTCGAGGATGACACGCCATCTACTACGACTTTCTGTGTCCGGTTGTCAAGGAAGCTCTGTATCCAGCTGAGGGTGGAGGCCCGTACTCCATAGTGATGAAGCTTGTGTAGGAGTCGCTGGTGGGGAACCTTGTCAAATGCTTTAGAAAAGTCAAGTAGGATAGCATCAATCTGAGTTGAATTATCTAGAGATTCTGCGAGGTCCTGTATGGTGTTGATGAGCTGGGTTTCGCAGGAGCGTTTTTTCCGGAAACCATGTTGATAGTCTGTGAGGGTATTACAGTTATCAAAGAAAGACATCAAGTGACTGTGGATGATATGCTCGATGATTTTTGAGCAGACAGAGGTAAGTGAGACAGGACGATAATTAGCTGGTTTTGAACGGTCACCCTTCTTGAAAATAGGGGCCACGTTAGCTTTCTGCCAGTCTTCAGGGACCACACCTTGGTCAAGGGATGCCTGGAAGAGCATGGTGAGTGATGGTGCAACTGCTGACGCCATCTCCTTCAAGAAACGTGTGGACAAGCCGTCAGGTCCTGTTGCCTTGTGAGCGTTGAGACCCCTCAGGAGTTTAAGCACACCTTTCTCTGAAATTTGTATAGGTGGTGCTGTGGGGTAGGGGCTTTCACCCATGTCTGGAAGGCAAGTGGTGTCCTCTGTGGTAAAAACAGATGAAAACTGCAAGTTAAGTAACTCTGCTTTGGTCTCTGAATCACCATGGAGAGTACCATCCCTTAAGAGGGGGGATACGCCATTGCTCTCACACTTTTTGCTTTTTACAAAGGAGTACAGCTTTTTGTTTCCTGTGTCAGAATTTACCATATCACTGATGTAAGAGTTATATGCTGACTTGCATTCTTTATTTGATTCCTTCTGTTTCTTTTGATAATAATTCCAATCTTTTTGGTTTCTTGTACTTTTGAATCTTTTAAAAGCTCTTTTCTTTCTTCTAGATAGTTTACGGATGTTTCTATTACTCCACGGTTGACTGTATCTTGTGGATGTGAGCTTAGTTGGTACATGCTTTTGGATGGAATTTAAACAGGTGGTCTTGAAGGAGGTCCACAATGTATCAACTGGGGTGTTTGTCGAATATCCGGAAAAAGAGGATTCTAGCTGGTGGCTTAAGTCACTTTCCATAACTGTTATGTCTACCTTTTTCCAAAGGTGTACAATACGGCTAGGTGGCTTTTGTCGGGCTGGAGTAATGTTACTGTCTATGAGGACTACATCATGGTCACTTAAGCCTGGGAGTGGTGAGCACTTGTTGATTAGCGATAGTCGATTGGTGAGGAATATATCCAATAGATTATTTCCGCGAGTTGGAAAGTTGACGACCTGTTCGCTGCCTATATCCAGTACAGTGGTAAGGAAGGCTGTGTTTATGGGTGCCGAGTTCCGGTTTCCTGTGATAGACATAGTATCCCACTCTATGTCAGGTAGGTTAGCGTCGCCACTAATCCATACGACAGAGCCTGGAAATTTGTTTGACAGGTCTGTTATCGCAGCACAGAGAGAGTTCATATATTGGTCATTACTACTGGGTGGACGGTATAGTACAGCAGTTACAAGAGGTTTCTTGTTGTGCTTACATGTAAATGTGGCTGCAGCAAACTCAGTCTCGGTCGCAAGTTTTATCTCGACGCCTTCAAGTTCCCTGTGAGCGATGATTGCAACTCCACCATGTGCGTCGTTAGGGCGGTCTCTGCGGGAAATGAAACGATAGTTTTCCGGGAGAACTTCACGGTCATGTATCCCAGGATGAAGCCAAGTTTCAGATGCCAAGATGATATCTGGTGAAGTTTCCTCTAGAAGGGACCATAATGATTCCTTCTTTGCTCTCATACTCTGAAGATTTACAGAGATGACTCTCAATCGTCTCTTGGTCAGAGGTTTAGGAGTAGACGTGCTGCCAATCTTTCCTGCAGGGGATGACTGTGAGATGGGTTGACCTATATTTGACGATATGCTACCTAATGAGCTATCATGATCAACTGTCGAACATGACTCGTCAAAGAGACTCGAGTGGAATTGTGGTAGGCCGCAATTACAACAATACCATGATACATCAGTTTTTTCAAGCGCATCAAACACTACAGAGTTTATGTTAAGACAGTTTTTATGATACCAGAGGTCACAATTATCACAGGCGATGGATTTCACTGTTTTTGAGGGAAGGGAGGAGGAGGGGGTCTTAATCTAGCTCCTCCCTCCTCTGGATGCACGCTTCTCTTGTTAGATAAATCTGGATCCGCCGCTGATTAGATGCATTCCTAGAAATCTTTGACATGCTCACTGTTATTAATGCTTGACATCACTACAGTAAAAAAAATCTCATCGCTACAGAATTTGGACATTACAATTGATGCACATGCAAGCTTAAGAACTAGGGAGTGAATCGAACGCGCGTTTTTGTTGTACATTAGAGCAAATTTCTCTCTGACTTTATTACTTGTTCGATACACAATACTGACGAATGCCATCTTCATTAGTTTTACAGTTCTGGCACTTAGAGAGTGTTCTTATGCCCACATGCAGGGAAAATGAATTGCAACCTTCAGAATATTTAATAGCAATGTGGAGGCAGTACAACATCACTCGACTTTAAAATTTTGAATTCGAGTATCTTGTATTCCATTTCATTCTGTATTATCCTAATATCATTATCAAACATATTATTCATTTTACTATAAATCTACATAGTACTTTATGTACATTCTAAAAATGGAAAGAAAGCCGTCACGGTTGACGAAGCATCAATTTGTCATAAATAATGCATTGAGATATATAGAAAATCGAAGTGAGGCTATCAACTCCTAATTTTGTATTATTGAAAGTTTATTTACGCTTCACTTAGGTTTCTCTCTCATCAAATATTCTGTTTAGATAAAAAAAACTCGATAGTTTTCCGGGAAATGTTAGCATACCTGCTGATCAGTGAAGCGTGTCGGTATCGTCTATTGGTCAAAGACTTTGGTCGTTAATAATTTATCTACTTGGTACCCCGAGAGCCTGGGTAAAGCTGCTATATAGTGTTAACTTATCAACTATTGTGATGATTTCTCTATATAACTATAAATACCCTGAGAGCCTGGGTAAAGCTGCTATATAGTGTTAACTTATCAACTATTGTGATGATTTCTCTATATAACTATAAATACCCCGAGAGCCTGGGTAAAGCTGCTATATAGTGTTAACTTATCAACTATTGTGATGATTTCTCTATATAACTATAAAGTACCCTGAGAGCCTGGGTAAAGCTGCTATATAGTGTTAACTTATCAACTATTGTGATGATTTCTCTATATAACTATAAAGTACCCTGAGAGCCTGGGTAAAGCTGCTATATAGTGTTAACTTATCAACTATTGTGATGATTTCTCTATAAACTATAAAGCCTTAAAAGGTGATGTGTTTTGTTGACGGAGGTATAAACCAATATTGGGATAATTATCTCTGATCATCTAGGGGAGACGGAAAGAAGGAGGGAGGGGTGTACAGCCCGACCAGGATGTCAAGCCCATAATTTGAATGTAGAGGTAAACGTAAAAATGGGGGAAAGAAATGACAAATTTTAAATCAACATCATGTTCTCTCAAAGGCCCTTTTTGCAAGAGTAAAAAAAGCAAGTCGGTAAATATGCGTCATTTTGGGAGACCTACACAGTGTACATAGTTTTTTTGTAAAATTGTAAATGCTCCCGTCTAGTTTATTTTGTAAAACTGTCATAATTAAAAATACGCTATAAATTTTATACATGTTTTTACAAAGAATATTGATTTGTTTTATAAGAGACATGGCACGTTAATAAAGTATTTTAACTTGATATAAACATTATTAACCTCCTACCTCCCCCCGCCGTGCATTATAAATGTCCCGCGATCTCGCACTGTCACACTATATTTCAGATACTTTTTGGCAAACATGGTTGAAATATATATGAAAAATCTGTATGTAGAAAAAGTATAAAAAAGTCAATGTACCTTAATATTTCAAGTTTATACGGTGTTTTTCTGTTGATTACAGGTTTTTATGACGGATGACCGGCGCCGTGTGTTATGACGTCGTCATACATTCTGTACTGAGTTATTAACGCTGAACAGGCAACGCTGGTCAACATGAAGAAAAGGAATCACATTTATTAAAGGTAAGAATTTCATACTCTTCGGGTTCCATTTTCGACAATCAGTCTGTTCGTCCCTTCATCATAACCGTCCGTCCGTGTGCTACTGTCAACAAACATC
This sequence comes from Pinctada fucata, assembly GCA_028142955.1. Lineage (NCBI taxonomy): Eukaryota > Metazoa > Mollusca > Bivalvia > Pterioida > Pteriidae > Pinctada > Pinctada fucata. The sequence goes on along the minus strand of AP027110.1, from coordinate 2,252,711 downwards.
CGTGTACATGTTGTTATGGGTCAGAATACCCCAAAACGCCAGCAAAAATCAGACAAAGACAGAATATAAATTTACAAGTTTAATTATGTACAAAATATATATATTTACAATGATTACAACTTACAATACAATGTCCGGATCAAAGTGTCCGTTACGGTCCACAAAGTCTATCGAATGTATGGTTTCCGGTAATCACAAACGTTCTCGAAAGATCGGTGTCCAAACGTTGTTAAATGGATTAAAGTCTCAACAAATAAAGTGTCCCAGTATCTCAGAATAGATGAATGAATCGTGTCTACGAATGTGTACGAATGCCCCCTTAACACAGTTCCTCAGAGGTATTTATACTTAATAACAATGAATTAACCAGAAGCTTCCAGAACAATGACTCATTACAAATGATTAACAATAGAGTAAATTCTAGAAATCACAGTCATGTGATGACAATGATGTAACAAAGAACAAACTGGAATATTCTCTAATGAAATAAACATGACATAGTAAAATCTAGAAAGAATTGTGAAATCATTAAATAACATGACTAAGTACATGTGTACCTACACATAAAGTAAAACTAAAGTAATACATGACCCACAACACCTCCCCCCTTAAAAAAGTTTGAATGTCAATGAAAACTTAGGTGGTAAATTCTTCAAAAATCACTCATGAAACTCTCGATAGTGCATCTGCAATCACATTGTCTTTGCCCTTGATATGGTTAATAATAATATTGTACTCTTGCAACAATAAACTCCACCTTGTAAGTCTTTGATTCTTGTTTGACATTTTGTGCAAAAATGTGAGAGGGTTGTGGTCAGTATATACAAGAATGGGATGTAAAGTAACATTCAAATAAACATCAAAATGTTGTAAAGCTAACAATAATGCAAGACACTCTTTTTCAATAGTAGAGTAATTCTTTTGACATTTTGTCAATTTCTTTGAAAAATAACAAACAACTCTATCTACACCATCATCATTTTCTTGAAACAAAGCAGCCCCGATTCCTACGTCACTGGCATCAACAGTAAGCTTAAATTGCTTATCAAAATTTGGAGCTGACAGGACAGGACTATTCATAAGAACACATTTGATTTTCTTAAAAGATTCGTCACAGTCATTGGTCCATGCAAAATTCACTCTCTTTTGTAACAGATTGGTAAGTGGACCAACAACTGACGAGAAATTTGGACAAAATTTTCTGTAAAATCCTGCCATTCCCAAGAATCTCATTATCTCTTTCTTATTGGTAGGAATCGGGAACTTTGAAATAGCTTCCACCTTGGCCATGATAGGAGTAACAAAACCTTGACCTACTTTGTGACCCAAATATTCTACAGTCGCATGACAAAATTCACTTTTCGCAAGGTTCACTGTGAGGTTTGCTTTCGCCAGTATGTCGAAGAAGGTACGCATGATGCGGAGATGATCATCCCAGGTGTCGCTGTAGAAGATGACGTCATCGATGTACGCCTCGCATCCTTCGAGATGATTTAGGAGCGAATGAATCATCCTCTGGAATGTGGCTGGTGCGTTTTTCATACCAAAGGGCATTACTTTATATTGGTATAGCCCATCTGGAGTCGCAAATGCCGATATTTCTCTGGCTCTCTCGGTAAGCGGGACTTGCCAATAGCCTTTAAGCAAGTCAAATCTGCTGACAAATTTTGCACTGCCAATTTTATCGATACAGTCATCGATTCGTGGGATCGGATAAGAGTCAGTTTTGGTGACTGAATTGACTTTTCTAAAGTCCGTACACAATCGGTAAGTTCCGTCTGGCTTTGGAACAAGAATACATGGGGAACTCCAATCACTATTGCTGGGTTCAATAATGTCATTTTCAAGCATGTATTGAATTTCTTTCCGCATGTATTGAAGCTTTATCGGGTTTAAGCGATAGGGATGCTGTTTGATAGGTGACGCATCACCCACAATGACGTCATGATGAGATGCATTAGTCTTTTTTGGAACGTCCGGAAAGATGGTCGTATATTCCCGCATTAATTGATGCACTTCCTCTTTTTGATGCACGGTCAAATGTCCGAGTTTCACTTCCGGCTTTGTCAGAATTTCGGAATTCTTCAAACGGACACTTTGAGCGAAGTCTTTTCGACAGTCTCTTCATTACATTCAGGTTCAACACAATTTTCTAATGTATTTACATTGGCCAAAGTGGAAACTGGTTTTACAAAATTTCGGTCACTTCTATCAAAATACTCTTTCAACATGTTAACATGACACACTCTTTTTTCTTTTCGCCGACCTGGTGTCTTAACCACATAGTTAACATCACTAATTTTACTCTCAATCTCATAAGGACCGAAATATCTAGCTTGCAAAGGATGACCAGGGATAGGCAAAAAGACAAGAACTTTATCGCCTGGTTTAAAAACTCTGTTTCTAGCATCTTTGTCATACCATGTTTTCATTTTCATTTGAGATGTTTTGAGATTTTCCTGAGCCAATTTGCAAGCATTATATAATTTCTCTTTGAAATTAGACACGTAGTCTAAGAGATTCAAATCGCTAGTCTCAGTCAACCATTTTTCCTTCAATAACTTCAATGGCCCCCTGACCGTATGCCCAAAAACTAGCTCAAAGGGACTGAACCCCAGGGACTCCTGAACCGCTTCTCGTGCCGCAAACAACACGAGGTGAACCCCTTCATCCCAGTCTTTTCCATACTGGTGACAATATGTTTTCATCATAGTTTTAAGGGTTTGATGAAAGCGTTCAAGTGCCCCCTGGGACTCAGGATGGTAAGCAGAAGATTTATACTGCCTGATACCTAGCTCATGCATAACCTGCTGAAACAATCCTGACATAAAATTCGAACCCTGATCTGACTGAATAGCCTTGGGAGCACCTACGAAACTGAAAAACTTTGTAAGGGCCTTAACTATGGTCTTTGCCTTAATATTCCTAAGAGGTATGGCCTGAGGAAACCTAGTCGAAGTACACATAATTGTCAGTAAGTACTGATTACCTGACCTAGTCCTAGGCAAAGGACCTACACAATCAACTAACACCCTACTAAAAGGTTCCTCGAAGGCTGGAATGGGTTGGAGGGGAGCAGGTGGTATAACTTGATTGGGTTTACCTACCATCTGACAATTATGACAAGACTTACAAAACTCAGACACATCTTTTCTCAACTTAGGCCAGTAAAAGTGATTTAAAATCCTATTATAAGTCTTATTGACACCTAAATGACCTGCCATGGGTGTGTCGTGAGCTAAACTCATGATGTCCCCGCGATACGCTACTGGAACCACTATCTGGTGAACGACCCGCCACACGTCATTAGGGGGTGCATCGGGTGGTCTCCATTTCCGCATAAGGATGCCATCTTGTATGTAGAAGCACTCTCCGACTTTGTCCGCTTCTTCTCGGGGAAGGGCCCTCTTGCTTAGTCGGATGATCTCCGGATCTTTAGTTTGCTCGGAGAGGAGCTGCTCACGGCTTAAGGCATCTGTATCTCTGTCTAATGGCGGATGGGAATCATCACCAGGTACTGCCGGAGACTTGTCAACATGAAGTGGTACTGACGTCTCAGGTACGCTGTCATCAATGGCAGACATGAATGTGTCAGAAAGGTCTATATTTTCGGAGGGATGGTCCTCGTTAAGTGCAGGAGTACTCTCAGCCTCTTTTAGTCTGTTCCTGGCCATCGCCCTGGTAACTGCGCAGGCTGGGTACAAGTCGTCGTCTTCATCATCGGACACGACATCGGACGTGATTTTCTCACAAACAATCGGATCGGCTACAACTTTGCCGCCAGCTAAATCGTTGCCAAGCAACAAGGAAACGCCTTGAACAGGAAGAGTAGGTCGAACACCTACGACAACAGGTCCAGTAATTAAGTCTGACTTCAAATAAATTTTATGAAGGGGAACATCAATGACGCCTAGCTCCACACCCTGTAATAAAACTGACCTACCAGTAAAAGTGTGCTCAGACAAAGGCAATGAACCCTCTAACAATAAAGTCTGGGCAGCACCAGTATCTCTCAAAATCTGAACAGGCAACGCTTCGCTAGAATCACTGAGTGAAACAAATCCCTGTGACAAAAAGGGCTTATAATGATCCTCCACAAAATCATCAGAACTGGACTTAGAACCCTGAATCTCAGGAGTGTCAGAACAAATCGAATCTAAGGCTTTCCTATCATTTCTAACAGACGCACAGGCCTGTGACTTAAGTTCTTTTTTCTTCTTAAGCTTCAAACACTCACCAATAACATGACCTTTTTTCTTACAATAATTGCATGTAGGAAGCGACCCCACCCCTGGGGATGCCTCAGAACGCTCGGACCTAGGTCCGGACGTAGAACCACCTTGAGATGGTGACTGGGAACTAATGGACGACTGAGACTCTTGTAAATATTTCTTTGGAAAATCTGACGTTTTTGCACTATCGCTAGATTGAGTTCTTGACACAAAATTTTTCTTATGAGTGAGAGCATACGTATCAGACAAAACAGCGGCTTCTTCAAGAGTTTTAACATTTTTGTCTTCCAAATGAGTTCTTAAATCTTGATGTACACACTCTTTGAACTCTTCTATCAGAATGATTTGACGCAAATTGTCAAATGAATTGGGAATTTTCTTAGATCGAAACCACTGATCAAATAAATCTTCTTTTTCTCGAGCAAATTCAACATATGTTTGATTTTCAAACTTTTTGTACTTTCTAAACTTTTGTCTGTACGCCTCAGGTACTAACTGATATGCTCTCAAAATCGTGTCCTTGACCTTGTCATAGTCTGAACTCTCAGCAATACTGAGCGCCGAGTACACTTCAGCCGCTTTGCCAATAAGTACGCTTTGTAATAAAGTTGGCCAAAAATCGCGTGGCCACTTCAGATTGGCCGCGATTTTCTCAAAATGTGGAAAATATTTGTCCACGGACTTTTCTTGAAATTTTGGTACTAATCGGATGTTTTTGGCGGCGTCGAATTCAGACTTGACAGGCGAAGGAACAGGATTTTCCTTAGTGCTTTTCCCTAACTTTAACTTTTCTAACTCAAACTGGAGTTCTTTCTCGTGCATACGTTCCTGTTTCTCTCTTTCTTTTTCTTCTTTTTCAAATTGTAATTGAATTTTCATTTTCTCTAATTCAAACTCATATTCTGACATTTTGGTTTCGCTTGAAACAGGTTCAACAGGAAAATCGTATGACGAAAAGATTTCCTCAGCTAAAAGCTTTTTAGCCACAATATTTCTAATTTCTTGTTTTCTCATAGAAGATTTTACATCTAACTTCAAGTGAAGACCTAAACCAATCAAATCATCTTTTTTCAGTGATTCGAACTCATCTACAGTCGGCGATTTCAAAAATTCAGTGACCGAAAATACCATGATTGATTTCTGCTGGCAAAAAAATTATTGAGAAAAATATTTTCTTTTTTTTTTTTTTCAAAAACGAACTTTACGTAAAGTGCAAATATGCAGAGATTACTATCCCGGACGAGCCCCCAATTCTGTTATGGGTCAGAATACCCCAAAACGCCAGCAAAAATCAGACAAAGACAGAATATAAATTTACAAGTTTAATTATGTACAAAATATATATATTTACAATGATTACAACTTACAATACAATGTCCGGATCAAAGTGTCCGTTACGGTCCACAAAGTCTATCGAATGTATGGTTTCCGGTAATCACAAACGTTCTCGAAAGATCGGTGTCCAAACGTTGTTAAATGGATTAAAGTCTCAACAAATAAAGTGTCCCAGTATCTCAGAATAGATGAATGAATCGTGTCTACGAATGTGTACGAATGCCCCCTTAACACAGTTCCTCAGAGGTATTTATACTTAATAACAATGAATTAACCAGAAGCTTCCAGAACAATGACTCATTACAAATGATTAACAATAGAGTAAATTCTAGAAATCACAGTCATGTGATGACAATGATGTAACAAAGAACAAACTGGAATATTCTCTAATGAAATAAACATGACATAGTAAAATCTAGAAAGAATTGTGAAATCATTAAATAACATGACTAAGTACATGTGTACCTACACATAAAGTAAAACTAAAGTAATACATGACCCACAACAATGTACTAGAATTCCATTTGTTCAGTCGTATATCGCCATCGGAGAGATCACCATCATATATATTACCAAAACATTTTTTAGAAATTTGACAATAAGTAGGGAAACATGGATAATGTAGGTACTTCACAGTCATGTACATGTGAAACAGAGGTCACCAAACATTCGCAGTTCAAGGTCTCCACAACTCACAGGTCATACAAGGTCACCACGGCTTACATGTCAAGGTCACCACAACTTACAATATTAAAGAACGTCAGGATATTAAATAATGATTTGTAATATATTTCATTCGTCAAAGCAATACAGAGTCAAAAATATTCAGAATTTTGAAGAAATTTAAAAGAAATTTATTTCATGGGGCCTATATAGTTATATCCTCAAGTTCTCTGCATATTTCTATAGACTATTATCATTATATGTATACGTGCCCCTCGTACAGATATTTACGCGTTGCCATGACAAAAAATGTAACTCTCCCAATAAAATTACAAAACGCATCAAAATCATAAATTGTAGAAAAGCCTTTCAGCCTTTACATGTCACTGTCGTCTTTATATTGAAATTGAAATCGGAGCGTTAAAATGAGAAGCGCTGCCTGAATGTCAAGTAACTGAACTTCTATTGGAGGATTTCAAATTTCATTATATTTTTGAAAAATTGCATTTTGCGTTGATGTAACTTTTACAGATGAATGATCCGGATTTGAATTGACGAGACAAACTTGATAATGGATCGAAAAAAAAGAGCATTCCTTATAGCTAGTTCATGTACGAAGGTCTACTTAGAAAGTGTTTTATATATTCGACTCCTATACATTTGTAATCTTTCGTACTCGGTCGTTTTTTTTTCTAGCTCTTATCTTTTTGTTCGTCTAGTTCAATACCAGTATGTGATTCTGCATGTCTGTCTGTCTGTCCGTCTGTGTGTCAGTCTGTCATTCACGGAACGTCAACATCAAGCTTTTTACTTTATCACCGTCTGCCCATAAGATTTTTATAAACTGTAGAACATCTAAATTCTAATGTATCATATGGACCCGGCCACACATGGAGAGATATAAGTAAAGACGAAAATAGCTAGATCTGTGACTTTATATCAAGTTGTTAATTATAAATATGATAAATATACTGATAGAGAAGGGAGGGGCTGTCAAAAAGGCGCGATATGGACATAGCCTCGCCAATCGGTCGGCCAGAACCCATGTTATGTAGATTTTTATCCCAGTCTTTCTCTAAAATTGAAATTGTTCTTTACATGTCCGTCTGTATGTCCGTTAGAAAATCTTTACTTTCATTAAAAGGTCATTATCTCCTATCTGATATTGTATGCATTGAGGGAATTAAGTTTTGTATCAATTCACTTTAACTTCAAGGTCAAAATGTCAAGGTCACGAAAAGATAATAAATGTTAACTGTATGTGCTGGGATACATTCAAGTGTTGCAAGATGGTACTCAGCCAAGACTTGATCATAAATAATAAAACTCTGCACCTAAATTTCACATCGAGGGCATATTTAATTATCATACAAAACCCGTCATAACGCACCACATTATAGACATAACATGCTCTAATGAATAAATTAAGTCCCATCACTTGAGATGGAATGTAAGTAACGCGCGCTACAACGCACGTGCTCTGATTATAAGATGTTCATTTCTGCGTGTATGATGGAATCCGCCAAAACCAATCATATATACATTGTATCGCTAGGTAGATGTATTTATTACTGTTATTTCTGTTACATTTACCACAGTCACGCTGTGCATCCTAACTTTACAATTTCTTAAACACCAATATTAAAATCGGATTAAAAAGATTTACGTTTTTGATGTGGCTTCTCAAAAGATCGTCCTAAAATCCTAAGAGTTTACGAAGTGCACTGTATTCATGATTTTATCGAGTTTATTTCATTGACATTTGGATATCAAAAGTAGTAATTTGTTTCGATGTTCGTTTAGGAATTAAGATTTATAAAATTGTGTTACCAAAAATTGCTTGTCATTTTTATCGTTATGAATGTCATTCAGACATATTTGAAATTATGAGTGATAGATGGCGTCTGGTGATGTAAAATGTTGAAAAGAAAGGCGTTTTTGTCGGCTAAAAAAGGGAAGAAAAAGCCCAAAACAATTAAAACAAAAGTCAAAGACCGAACCCCCCCCCCCCCCAAAAAAAAAAAACCAAACTGACAAAACCACACACACACAAACCTTGTAACTTACTTTCTGTAAGTCTGTGCAAAGGATGAGCAGGAGATGTAAAAAAAAAGTTTAAGGACGCAACGGACAGAATCCAGACGAACCGCTACGACATTTAATTTACTTTCAGACAAAAATAAAGTAATAAGTACTGTAGAGCGCCAGAGCAAATGAAATAAACTTCGTAGTTTGTATAAACCAAAACGATGTAAAATGTCACGAAAAAGATTATTCGTAAAACTGCGACGAATAAATCTTGCTTTCTCCCTATTTGTGGTATAGTATATAATTAGATTTAGTGCATTATCTATGCAGCACAAAGATTTTTGTCCATAATGGGTGTGTTAAGATGAAGGAATGATAGCGTTACATTAACGTTATGTCGCACGGATACATAATTGCTTTATATTTTATTCATAATCTACTTTATATCAAATAAAGAGTTTTTTATGATGCCATTTTCTTAACTATAGCATAGAGAAATCTTGCCCATATAAAAATCAAATATTTGAAAGTCATGTAAATATTGATGCACAATAGAACCCATCTACAAAAGACGGAGGTCCCGAACTCAACAGAAAAGAATTCTACCGTGCTGAAATGAACGGAAACGACACCACTTTATGTGAAAATTGTAAATTTGAATAAATCAATATTTCGGCTTTTTAAAAGCGCTAGGTGACAGAGAATTTAAAACGCTCCAAGACGCACGCGATGAATAGAGAGGCAAGTCTCACGCGCACGGTACAGGGGCATGCCGGGAGAGGTCCAGGTAGTAGTTGTTTCGGATTTCGACATGTCGCGCGTGGGTGAGAGAATGACACAGGAAAACGTATTTTTGTGGAGGATTTTAATTGTAAGGTGTATACAAGAGAAAACTTCACATGATTATTAAGTGGTTTCAGTTGACATAGGTAAAATTTGACTTTAATGGGAATATATATACTTTCGGTAACCACTATTGATTCACCTATCTTGCTGTGAAGAAGTCAGGGAAATCGGAGTCAAACTTTTCGTGGATTCGTGGAATTATAATGAAGGGATTTTAAGAAGAGAAATCATCGGTTGGTATTTGTTGTGTATCTATGAATGAATATTATTTTTGATAAGTTTAGAATAATAAATATTCGAACATATGCCATGTCAAAATGTATCGGTGTATTTAGGATTAATGATGGAGTTATGTCGACGTTAATTTTTTGTCACTTGATGAATGATGATGTACGGGCAGTCTGGACCGTTATGATGAACAGTCAGTCATAATACATAGATATAATACATGTATATGTAATGGTGTAATACAGACTGTGTTTTATAGAAAGTTTAGGTTGATAGTTATACCTGTACAAGCCATGTTGGTTCATTTAATTTAAAAGAATTTACATTTTTCTGACAACATTTATATTTTAACAATTGTTTTCATAATTCACCGGGCGGTTTAAGGTGGTGATGACCGGGCGGTTTAAGGTGGTGATGACCGGGCGGTTTAAGGTGGTGATGACCGGGCGGTTTAAGGTTGTGATGACCGGGCGGTTTAAGGTGGTAATGACCGGGCGGTTTAAGGTGGTGATGACCGGGCGGTTTAAGGTCGTGATGACCGGGCGGTTTAAGGTCGTGATGACCGGGCAGTCATTGCGGAGTTAAGTCCAATGTAATAATGGTCAATATTTACCTAAAACCTTGATGGAGTTTCTCGATTTGAAATACATGTACTGAAAAATTAAGAATATTCCATGCATTTTTGGTTGTTGAAATCAGTACATGTGTTACGAGGCAAGCAGCAGTGAAGCCTACTTCTTTGCTGCTCATTTTTACGCCTAAAACTTATTTCCAATCAGATATTTTAAACAAATGAATATACTCGCCTACATTTATGTTGTCAGTTTAGGGTTTGATATGGAATAATTAGAAAAAAAAGAAGAAAAAAAAAAATATGAAAAATAAAAACCAAAAAGGAAATTTATGATACTTTGTATGCAGGAAAAGACACGAATAATTTGAAGTGAGCGAAGACGACGTTTTTTCTTTCTAACCCATTAGGTAGAAGAATTTATCATGTATCATAATTTTGATATTTGTTCTGTGTCGTTACTTTCCCACGTTATAAGATATGTGCAGTTTTTGTACAGGTAACAGAATGTAAGCCTATAATTATATTATAACGTAGATCACAGTCTTACAACATACAGACGTGGGTATGATAAATGGTTTAAAGTCTGACAAACACAGAAATCTGCTTTTGTAAGTGAATAAAGACGTTAAAATCGCCGACTTTATTGATGAAGTAAACAAATCCATTTACGATAAAGAGATCTGTTTTGAAATATGAGTTTTAATTCTGAATGTAGGAGATCAAACCAATAACGCTGTGTAGATCACTCCTTGAATCGTCCTATCAATATAGTCCCTTTACTGTGGATTTTATCCGTGTATGAAACGTAGCGAAGGAGAAAATATGTCAGAGGAGAAAAGCGCGGAATAATGGACAAACTTGAAAGCTTCCAGTCGGACACAAGAAAGGAGAGAGGTGGGGTTGAGTTACTAGGGTGGGTGGGTGCTATAGTATATTTAAACTTAACTATAGAAGATGACTGTATATATTTATATCCTTGGATGAGAGACTTTGACTCGGAGGCTACAAACACACCTTTATATTAAAAAAAAAAAATAATAAAAATAAAAAAATAAAATGAGTTAAAAGTCATTTGCTTCGTTTCTATCATAGATTTTTCTATATATACATTAATATTCGAATAAACTGTAAATTTTTTGACACGTGGGACAGGTTGACACTTTGTTTATTCCCAATACACTGTCCGGTCACACGTAATGCGTATTCATGTTGACACGATACAAATAATCAGTGCACTGAATGTGAGAAATATGTAGCAAGGCATTTTCATGGTTTATATTTAAATTAAAAAAAAAAGATTCGCGGAGAGACGGTTTGAAATGACGAAATTTGTAATTATTTATTTAATCCTTCTTCTCCTCCTCGTCTGAATTGAACGGATATTAACAAGTAACAACCTCGTTTTATTTCCTAATTCTTTACTTTTCCCAAGCCATGCAAGGTCTACTGGTATTTTTTGTGTCGTAAATTTGAGACATTTAGTGTTAATTTAAACCTGCCATGTTTACACAAAATATTTAAACAAGAGCTCACTTTCCGATCAAGTATCTGTCATGTTTGGTGATCTACCGTAATAAAATAACTCAGAGATCGTCAGATTGTTTTATGAAGCGAGAAATACTTGAGCTACCCCAAATTACGGTCTTACTGTAGGAACGTAAATGATAAAATGATTCAGTCCTATTAAAATGGTGTAGGTGCATCCCACATCCCCAGGGGACAGGGGACTAGATCTGACCACAGATGGACATGCGCGGATTTAGGCGGGGATGGGATAGGTGGTCAGGACTGAGTATATGAATTTCTTTAAATTTTCTCAAAATCAAGTGGTGGATCTACGATGAAGCTGTAACTAGCCTTGACCTCCCGAACCAGGTGATGATCTCTTTGGATGAAGCCGTAACTAGCCTTGACCCCCCCCCCCCACCAGGTGATGGTCTCGTTAGATGAAGCCGTAACTAGCCTTGAACACCCCCCCAACCAGGTGATGGTCTCCTTAGATGAAGCCGTAACTAGCCTTGACCCCCCCCCCCCCCCAACCAGGTGATGGTCTCGTTAGATGAAGCCGTAACTAGCCTTGAACACCCCCCCCCCCCCCAACCAGGTGATGGTCTCCTTATATGAAGCCGTAACTAGCCTTGACCCCCCCAACCAGGTGATGGTCTCCTTAGATGAAGCCGTAACTAGCCTTGACCCCCCCCCCCCCCCCCCACCAGGTGATGGTCTCCTTAGATGAAGCTGTAACTAGCCTTGAACCCCCCCCCAACCAGGTGATGGTCTCCTTAGATGAAGCCGTAACTAGCCTTGACCCCCCCAACCAGGTGATGGTCTCGTTAGATGAAGCCGTAACTAGCCTTGAACCCCCCCCCCCCCCGCCCCAACCAGGTGATGGTCTCCTTAGATGAAGCCGTAACTAGCCTTGAACCCCCCCCCCCCCCCCCCCAACCAGGTGATGGTCTCCTTAGATGAAGCCGTATAGTAACTAGCCTTGACCCCCCCCCCCAACCAGGTGATGGTCTCCTTAGATGAAGCTGTAACTAGCCTTGACCCCCCCCCCCCCAACCAGGTGATGGTCTCGTTATAGATGAAGCCGTTACTAGCCTTGAACCCCCCCACCAGGTGATGGTCTCCTTAGATGAAGCTGTAACTAGCCTTGACCCCCCCAACCAGGTGATGGTCTCGTTAGATGAAGCGTAACTAGCCTTGACCCCCCCCCAACCAGGTGATTGTCTCCTTAGATGAAGCCGTAACTAGCCTTGAACCCCCCCCCCCCCCCCAACCAGGTGATTGTCGCCTTAGATGAAGCCGTAACTAGCCTTGAACCCCCCCCCCCCCCCCAACCAGGAGATGGTCTCCTTAGATGAAGCCGTAACTAGCCTTGACCCCCCCCAACCAGGTGATGGTCTCGTTAGATGAAGCCGTAACTAGCCTTGAACCCCACCCCCCACCCCCCCCAACCAGGTGATTGTCTCGTTAGATGAAGCCGTAACTAGCCTTGACCCCCCAACCAGGTGATGGTCTCCTAAGATGAAGCCGTAACTAGCCTTGAACCCCCCCCCCCCCCCCCCACCAGGTGATGGTCTCCTTAGATGAAGCCGTAACTAGCCTTGATCCCCCCCCCCCCCCACCAGGTGATGGCCTCGTTAGATGAAGCCTTTTCTAGCCTTAACCCCCCCCCCCCCCCCCACCAGGTGATTGTCTCCTTAGATGAAGCCGTAACTAGCCTTGACCCCCCCCCCCAACCAGGTGATGGTCTCGTTAGATGAAGCCGTAACTAGCCTTGATCCCCCCCCCCCCCCAACCAGGAGATGGTCTCCTTAGATGAAGCCGTAACTAGCCTTGACCCCCCAACCAGGTGATGGTCTCCTTAGATGAAGCCGTAACTAGCCTTGACCCCCCAACCAGGTGATGGTCTCGTTAGATGAAGCCGAAACTAGCCTTGACCCCCCAACCAGGTGATGGTCTCCTTAGATGAAGCCGTAACTAGCCTTGAACCCCAACCCCCCAAACCAGGTGATGGTCTCGTTAGATGAAGCCGTAATTAACTAGCCTTGAACCCCCCCCCCCCCCCAACCAGGTGATTGTCTCGTTAGATGAAGCCGTAACTAGCCTTGAAACTCCCCCCCCCCAACCAGGTGATGGTCTCCTTACCAATGTCTAGATCCGCGTATTATCATTGATGGGCCCCACCCATATCACGCCGCCCCCGATTTACCACAAAATTCTACATGAGCATTGTTTTGACACGGCCCCTAGCAGGAGGGAATCAGCACGCGGATTCAGACAATGTAAGCGTTATAGTACCAGCCGGGACGAGGGAGATAAGTAGTGAATTTTAGCGCTCTTTGTCGGGAGATTTCTCCTTCAGTAAAAAGGGGAGGAGTGACATGAGGGTGTTAATTAGCTTACCGTCAGGGAGAAAATTGGGTTACACCTTTATAACGCCTACTCTGATTTTTCTCAAGGAAATTATCACTTCACTCCAAAGTTTTCCACAGTATCAAAAAGTTTTCCTTTCTTTCCGAGACTCCCAAAGTTTTTACCTATAGGAAACTTCCTGATTTAACATGGAATATTTGATGTGAAGCAATAATAGGTAAGAGATACTGATCTTAGAAAGTTACAGCAAGGAGAGGCTGTCTTATGTAATATTTATTTCTCTCTACTCTCTCTCACAGTGCCTAATCTTACACACTTGTATATCTTTGTATTTACAGAGTTCTGTGTGTGCCTGTTGAATCCTAACACCAGAGATTCTATGTGTGGGATATATACTACATCATCTATGTGACGTACCAGGTGGATTTATCTGTGACGTACAAGATGGATTTACATGTAACATACATAACGTACAAGATGGATTTATACCGTAATATCTCACTCTGGATTTTATTTTTACTCGGTGCTTTCAGCTCTATCATTCCTGGAGGTAAGTTATTATTTCTGTCCATTTTACCTCCGTAACGTAAATTCAGGTGGTAAGTTATTATTTCTGTCCATTTTACCTCCGTAACGTAAATTCAGGTGGTAAGTTATTTGATGTCTATTCTTGTCTTTTGTAGAATTTCCATGGTTACGTATAATTTTGTATCGTATATTATAAATATTATTAGCGTAACGTAGAAATTATTGTTCGTCTTCAGAAAAATCTAGATGTAGACAAAAAGAAAACTCTTTAATGGGGAGGGGTTGGTTACTATTAAGTCCTTTGGCAGCATTAAACGGTCGGTGCCAGAATAGATGGAAAGTGGAGGTCAACAACGTTTCCCCCGATACTTGCAAACAGGACCAGGGGCCGCCGGGGGAATTGAGAAAAAAGTGACGGAATCTAGTAAGCTGATTGATCTCGGTCCTGCCTTTAAGATTTCCTTGATCCAGCCTCCCTCTCAGAGTTTATAAGATAGAAGTAGAAGGGAGGGGAGGGGGTGATGAGGAGGGAGGGGAAGACAAATACCGGCCCTGATCTGCAGGTACCAAGTAGGCAGGGCTAAATACTAGTACCCTCCCCTAGGTCCTACACTTCAGATTCTCCCGACCCACCCTTCTATCCCATGCACACTGAGTTCACAAGATACACTGACTGAGAATACCAGATAAATAATTACCATACCTACAATCCATGTCATCCCTACCCATCTTACACTCTACTAGATCCGCGCTGTACCCCACCCCTGACCGACGTTCGGATCCTCCCTCCCAGAGTTCACAAGATACACTGGCTGAGAACACCAGATAAACAATTACCATACCTACAATATTTCCCGACGATAACAGATTTCTACACACTTCAATGAGATTATATCTACGAGCGGAGAATAAATTCTCTAAGAACAAAAAGACGAGGTTAACATAGCGTACAGGGGTGGATCTAGGGTGTACATACGTATGTGCTATTGCGAGGGGCGTTGTCTACAACACTTTGTAAAGAAAGGAGGGATATATCTTTATAACTATTATATACATTTACCATATATATATTATTCTTTCGTTCAGACTTACATCTTAAAGTCCTTTTGTGAGTTTCGTTACCTCAACAATGGGGGTATTTTCATTTTTCATGGCCGTACATGAACACCAACTCTTCTTGACTCGAGTCTGAAAGGTTTTGGATCCGCGCTTGTCCTTTATACTAATCTGTACCAGGGGGTGTAATCTAAATTATACAAATTTTAATTTAAAATTGAGATAAAATGCCCCAAAATAAGCTGTGTTTATTAGAGAACGTGATAAGACAATATCATTTTACGTTTTGTATGAGTAATGCTTGATCATATGCAGTACTAGTATTCTACCTGGTTTTAAGAAAACACTTTTTGCTGAAATTCAGAATGCCCTCCTAACGAATAATCATTGTCACAAAATGAAGCTTTTTGTTTAATATGTCAAGAAAAATATACTTTTCATTATAGAAATTCTGTTCTCGTACCAATGACAGTTTGACCTAAGGGCCGCTATGACTCGGACCTACACACATTGCCCTGTCTGTGTTTTCACAAAGTTTTGTCCTTTACAATGTCATGTCAAGGTCATCTGAAGGGCATCCCTAAGAATGACTCGTATTATGTAACGTAATTTGAAATAGATTTTCAACTTGTGATCCATCTTTCCCACGCTTTAATTTGACTGAATGGATTGTGTGTAAGTCCATGCCCCACCCATCCCACCTTCCCAGGTTACCCTCACCTCCAATCTGTGTATTGATTGACTGACGATATTAATCTAGCGTGACCTTATTGCACACGCCACATCTGGAAGCTGTAACCTATTACAGATAATCATTGAGAAAAACCGTGTAAATCTCAGGAGATCTCCCTCATCTGTTCAAAATTATTTCTCGATATCAGTCACCAGAAATCTTGTGATCTTTCCCGCCCTTTTACTTTTAAATTGACTTCGTTTGTTATTTATGGTAAATAAAACACAGGCATAGAAAAATACGATAAATTCTCAAGACAATTTTCAACCGTTGAACGTCAAGAAAATGAAGAAATTGAAGGAAAATTTACCTTTCAATGAATTATCGTAGAGTGTAGCCACGGACCTTTTCATTAGAGTCCAAATATTGTGTTTCTCCATATGAAGGTGCTACTGTAACGATATTTTACATCTGTTTTACAGTATTTTCTGAGCAATCCCTGGCAGTCCGACCTTCTAACAAGAGTGTGACGGTGGGACAGACTGTGATATTAGAGTGCTCTGTTAGAGACCGGGTGGGCATCGTACAGTGGGCAAAGAACGATTTCATTTTAGGTAAGTTACTATAAGTATCATGGGTAATCAAAATGTCCGTCTGATTTCTATGAGATAAAGTATTTTTTGGCGACAAAACATTCTGTGTGTCCGTCTGTCTGAGTTTTAAGGTGAGAGATTGGCCCATTTGGGCCTCTTGTTATTGGTTATCAGGTCATTCTGTACGATGTATTAAAGTCCGTATGTTAGTCCCTATAATGGATTCATTTGTATATGTCAAGAGGGCTTCACTCGCTCAGGTAGGTCTTTTTCATATATTTTCACTGGAATCTTAAAATTCCAAAGTCCTTAAAAATGTTAAGCTTTTCTGAGCTGATAATTGTAGCTAATAACATGATGTGGACTAATTCCTCTACGGACAGGAAATTAAGGCCGTGATTTGTCAGGATTACACGGATGTACAGGAAGTAATACCGGAAGTCGTCGTCCTGTAGCTTTGTTACCATCGTTACTTAACATGCAATGTTCTTTGTCGTCTTTTTATGACTTTTTTGTATCCATATACCCAAGTTTTTGTTGTGCTTTTAGACAAGAAAGTCTTTGAGTCGGGCATACACTGTGCATGTATTACACTGTGCATTTATTACACTGTGCATGTATTGCATGCGCAGTTGTCGATTTGAATGAACTTTCGCAGAAAAGGAATTTTGATCTTATAAAATAATCATAATGGTACTGTTCGCAATTTCATCCAAATTATTTAATAAAGCCCCTCACTGTGAAGATCCATGTCAATAGAAGAAAACGAAAAAAAAAAAGTAATAAAAAACGTAAGGAAATTGGATAGTGCTGAAAAAAAATATATACATAAAATCTTGATCTACAATCGGAGAAGATTCAGCTCGAATACGGTTTGAACTAACAAACAAATTATTATCTACTTAGTTTACAAATTCCCCGGAACCCCAATAACACGGCTATGTTGAAGCAATAGAAACAACGTGGAATGAAATGTATTTGTTTTCTCTGAGAAGTGCCGCGTAAATTGATTTCATCCCTTGCCGAGCGCTGCTGTGAATGCCTAGCGCTGCTGTGATCAGAAAATTAAATTGAAATCTTAAATTGATGAGTTTCCAGTTAATTAGTCCTTAAAACTCCCAAAAAGATGAATGTCAAGACAGAAGCCGGCTGACGTACACAAGATGGGGAAAGGAGGGTTTAAAGGAAACATTAGATTTTTGGGAGGATTCTTGAGATTTGGGAATTATAATATTGTGACACTGGTAATAATCTGAGATATGGGTCCGGGGAGTAAGTTTTCTGGATTAGGATTTAAACGAAGGCTGGTGAGGGTTAGGGGGATCCGGGGAGTGGGTTTTCTGGATTAGGATTTTAGTGAAGGCTGGCGAGGGTTAGGGGGATCCGGGGAGTAGGTTTTCTGGATTATGATTTTAGTGAAGGCTGGTGAGGGTTAGGGGGATCCGGGGAGTAGGTTTTCTGGATTAGGATTTTAGTGAAGGATGGTGAGGGTTAGGGGGATCCGGGGAGTAGGTTTTCTGGAGTAGGATTGTAGTGAAGGATGGTGAGGGTTAGGGGGATCCGGGGAGTAGGTTTTCTGGATTAGGATTTTAGTGAAGGCTGGTGAGGGTAAGGGGGATCCGGGGAGTGGGTTTTCTGGATTAGGATTTTAGGGAAGGATGGTGAGGGTGAGGGGATCCGCCCGGGGAGAAGTTTTTCTGGATAAGGATTTTAGTGAAGGATGGTGAGGGTAAGGGGTATCCGGGGAGTAGGTTGTCTGGATTAGGATTTTAGTGAAGGCTGGTGAGGGTTAGGGGGATCCGCGGGTATTTGGATTTCTGGATTAGGATATTTGTGAAGGCTGGTGAGGGTTAGGGGGATCCGGGGAATAGGTTTTCTGGATTAGGAATTTAGTGAAGGATGGTGAGGGTTAGGGGGATCCGGGGAGTAGGTTTTCTAGATTAGGATTTTAGTGAAGGCTGGTGAGGGTAAGGGGATCCGGGGTGTTGGTTTTTTGGATTAGGATTTTAGAAAAGGCTTGTGAGGGTTAGGGGATCCGGGGTGTAGGTTTTCTGGATTAGGATTTTAGAAAAGGCTGGTGAGGGTTAGGGGATCCGGGGAGTAGGTTTTCTGGATTAGGATTTTAGAAAAGGCTGGTGAGGGTTAGGGGGATCCGGGGAGTAGGTTTTCTGGATTAGGATTTTAGAAAAGACTGGTGAGGGTTAGGGGATCTTGGGAGTTGGTTTTCTGGATAAGGATTGTAGTGAAGGCTGGCGAGGGTTAGGGGGATCCGGGGAGTAGGTTTTCTGGATTAGGATTTTAGTGAAGGCTGGCGTGGGTTAGGGGGATCCGGGGAGTAGGTTTTCTGGATTAGGATTTTAGTGAAGGATGTTGAGGGTTAGGGGGATCCGGGGAGTAGGTTTTCTGGATTAGGATTTTAGTGAAGGATGGTGAGGGTTAGGGGGATCCGGGGAGTAGGTTTTCTGGATTAGGATTTTAGTGAAGGATGGTGAGGGTAAGGGGGATCCGGGGAGTAGGTTTTCTGGATTAGGATTTTAGTGAAGGATGTTGAGGGTTAGGGGGATCCGGGGAGTAGGTTTTCTGGATTAGGATTGTAATGAAGGATGGTGAGGGTTAGGGGGATACGGGATATGGGTTTTCTGGATTAGGATTTTAGTAAAAGATGGTGAGGGTTAGGGGGATCCGGGGAGTAGGTTTTCTGGATTAGGATTTTAGTGAAGGCTGGTGAGGATTAGGGGGATCCGGGGAGAAGGTTTTCTGGATTAGGATTTTAGTGAAGGCTGGTGAGGGTTAGGGGATCCGGGGAATGGGTTTTCTGGATTAGGATTTTAGAAAAGGCTGGTGAGGGTTAGGGGATCCGGGGTGTTGGTTTTCTGGATTAGGATTTTAGAAAAGGCTGGTGAGGGTTAGGGGGATCCGGGGAGTAGGTTTTCTGGATTAGGATTTTAGAAAAGACTGGTGAGGGTTAGGGGATCCGGGGAGTTGGTTTTCTGGATTAGGATTGTAGTGAAGGCTGGCGAGGGTTAGGGGGATCCGGGGAGTAGGTTTTCTGGATTAGGATTTTAGTGAAGGCTGGCGAGGGTTAGGGGGATCCGGGGAGTAGGTTTTCTGGATTAGGATTTTAGTGAAGGATGGTGAGGGTTAGGGGGATCCGGGGAGTAGGTTTTCTGGATTAGGATTTTATTGAAGGATGGTGAGGGTTAGGGGGATCCGGGGAGTAGGTTTTCTGGATTAGGATTGTAGTGAAGGATGGTGAGGGTTAGGGGGATACGGGGAGTAGGTTTTCTGGATTAGGATTTTAGTGAAGGCTGGCGAGGGTTAGGGGGATCCGGGGAGTAGGTTTTCTGGATTAGGATTTTAGTGAAGGCTGGTTAGGCTGGGGGGGGGGGGGGGGGGGTCCTGACCAATAATTACCAAGAGACCAACAATTACTAAGAGACCAACAATTACTAAGAGACCAACAATTATGAGAGCATATTTGCCCATTTCATATATATTTTCACGCAGATTTATTAATTTATTATTATTTGTGGTAGCAGATACAGATCTGACTTTGTGAATGACGTAACTTTAAGTTTAATGGTTCCTGTGGTTGAGTATAGATTATATGACGTGTTAGACTCAGATGTTCCACGTCAGTGTGATGGATTGATCGTCCTATAAAGTTAAATTCTTGATGTTACAATCAGGTGAATCTAGTGCACATCCTCGTATAAAAAACCTTATTTTAAGTTGGTGTTTGTTCCTTAACAATTCTTTATTTTGAAGTAGGTGCGAATGCAGGGAATCCAGGGATAAAAAATAAGACTAGAAGAGCGATTCCCTACGCAAAGAATTTATAGTCTATGTTGTTTTGGCATATACCTCCCTTCTAATGCATGGATAGTGATAGAGGTCCTGACTTAGCGACCCCTACACATGACATTAGTCAGTCTTTTTGGTGCCCAATTTCCCCCACTCGTCCGAACCTTTCTCCGTCCTCTTAATGCCAAGAAAACTACTAGACTTCATATCGGGTTTTACACTGCCCCACTACAGTCCAGAACACAGGATCCGCTCCTGAAAACAACGATCAAAATAGAAATGATACAAGGTTAGTGATACCGCCATGGGCGACCACCAACTCGCTGCGGGAACTTTTGTTTTCTCAATTAGTATGTTTGTAGTGATAAGAAAGATAGAAGATGGGTAACTACAGATATAAATACGGAATAAGCTTCTAGATCTACACCGTTATCGTCTCTGAAATTTACATCTGTCCTGATTGTATAATTAACATTAATTGGCCTTCTGATACCAGACAAAAAACCACACTCATCATGAAGTACGGATTAAAGTTTATAGACATGATCATGATGATAGAATTCAAAAGAAAAAAAAAAAAACAATGCTAATCTTACCGTCATACTGGGGACCTACTACGGTGCCATAGCGAGTTACTGAATCAATATCTACTTGTTTAAAAAAAAGTTAAATTCTTAATTATGTTCGAAAAAAACTTTTTTCATAGTGGCTGTTTTGTAGGATTTTGTTAATCGAGAGAGATGCTAAGAATTTGAAGTACCATCAACATATCAGGGGAATGTAAGAAAATGCACCATGAAGAGTTGTACTGGAATGTAGAGCGTGATTTTGATGATACAATCATTTTATGGCATTCGGAAATACTTCTCTTTATTCTAAAAGTATTATGTAACCTAGACATTGCCATGGTAACCATGTAACGCCAGGTGGTGTATATTTGAGAGAACCTATAACGGAGTAGCTGCTTGTTCACGCTTTCTCAGGAATGCATATATTGTCAATGTGCATTAGTTCATGGGAAAGGTCCGCAGTGACAATGCCAGGCGGGAGAGCGCACGTGCTTTTACCTACATTGTACATGATAGATAGTAGAGAGGTGATATGTGGCACATGTTAGGCAGTGAGAATGACAGTAGCACCACGCCGTGCATTGGATGCTTATTTTGGAACACTAGAAACATAATACAGAATTCTTCAAATTTCCAAATACAAAAATGAGAGAATATCACATTTTCAGTGCCACTATCTGATCACAGGGGCAACAGTACACAAAGAATACAGAAGAAATACCTAAGAAATACCCCCTCCCCTTCACTTTAATACAAAAACAAACACAAAGGGTGACTCGAAATATGACGATATCGCCCGATTCACTCAATCAATTTCTTGTTTGTTTATGTATTATAAGGGAGGAGAGGGGTGTATTTATTCTGTACACTTTGTGTACTGTAGCCCCTGTGATCTGATTGAGCCTTCAAGGAAAGTACAGTTTCCGGTTTTAGGGGGGGGGTTTAAAGGTTTTTCATGGTTACCGTACGGAATAAAGGCCCAGTGGGTCTACAGACTTTAGCATTATCCTTTCGTTTTACCTATTTGCAATGGATTTGTCCGTCTGTACAATGACATTCCCTACCGACAAACACCTGCTGATGTAATTTTTACTTTGATCCCATCCCTTTGATCCCGGGGTCAGTACAATACCTTTTACATTTGTACTTGTACAAAGAAGCGCACTATACTATACACGTTCACTAAACAAAGTACAATACTCATTATCACCTAACGTAAGACGTGGTCACAATGACAGGTCCCCTGACGCTGTCCTGAAGGTGGCGCCACGGGACACGTGACGGACTAAGTGCACAATAATTGCTCTCCAGATATTCGGTCCGTGTGAAGTGATGGACGCGATTGGCACTGTATCGTAATTTTATTGAATTAGACAAGATTTACGGGGCAGAGATTGGCCCTAAATCACGTGACACTTATTATCACGTCGTGATTGCTTATTGTTGTCTTGGAAACCGATAAGTCTTTTATTTTTGAGGAAGGTAAATTATTTTTGATAACAGACTACAGTAAAGGACAATGTATGACTTGCAGGAAGTATAGAAACCTAAATGCTTTTTATCATTTATATTTGTAGATCTGAGGTATATTTATTTACCAAATGCGCATTTACCAAAACTAGGATTATTTGTCGAAAAAGGGGGGGGGGGGGGACGAACAACAACAACAACAACAAAAAAAAAAAAAAAAAAACCAAAAAAAAAACAAAAAACAAAAACAAAAACAAAAACAGAAAAAAAAAACCAACCCCAAACCAAAAAAAAAAAAAAAAAAAAAAAAAAAACCCAAAGAAAGAAAGAAAGAAAGGAGAAACAAGAAATTTTGGAAAGAAGAAAAAGAAAAGGTAATGTTGTATTTTCGTGTACAAGCTCAAGACAAAATATTGCAACTCTAAAAATACCTTCAGACAACAACATGCACAGAGCCAAACGTAGCCCAAACACAAGGTAATTACTGGACCTGTCAAGGTGTGAATTTCCTACACATCACAAAGTCCGACTTAATTACCTATCCTAAAAACCGACATACTCCAGAAACGCTGGATGAATGTAAGGTAGATACTAATGGTACGTCCTCCGACCCCGCTCTACACGATCATGGTGATTTGTCCGGTATAATAACACGGTACTGGGGGACCTGACACATCCTCTGGTTAGTGACGTGCCTATTTACCTACATTGACATGCTAATTTACCTGTTAGATTTTACCTGCTGATTACCTGCTAGATCTCACCTGCTGATTAGATAGAGAGATTTATACCTGTGAACATCTTCATCCACCTGTTCCCGTGGCGGATGCTGAGCAGCTCCATAAGGGGCAGAACCAAGTGATAACTCGGAGGTCGTACCGTTAATGACCTTGGGAAAGGGGGGGGGGGGTTTGACCTGTTCCCGTGTAGGATGCTTCATAAGGGGTAGAACCAGGTGATAACTCGGAAGTCGTACCGTGAATGACCTCGGGAAAGGGGGGGGGATGTGACCTGCTCCCGTGTAGGATGCAACCAGGTAATAACTCGGAGTTGACCGTGAATGACATTGGGAAAAGGGGTGGTTGACCTGCAACCAGGCGATAACTCGGAGGTCGTAGCATGAATGACCATGGGAAAGTTGGGGGGGGGGGGTTTGACCTGTTCCCGTGTAGAATCTTCTTAAGGGGCAGAACCAGGTAATAACTCGGAGGTCGTAGCATGAATGACCATGGGAAAGTTGGGGGGGGGGGGGGGGTTTGACCTGTTCCCGTGTAGGATGCTTCATAAGGGCAGAACCAGGTAATAACTCGGAGGTGAATGACGTTGGGAAAGTGTATGTGTGTGTGTGTGGGGGGGGGGGGGGGGGGTGAGGTGGGGTTGACTGATTATAGTCGTTACTGTAGTATAATTGGGAATGGCTTGGATAGGGGGTTGGTTTGTTCTTGATCAAGTTGTACGTCAGTTCAGAGGCGGATTCACGGGCCAAATTAATTTAAAGAATCAGAATGAGGGTTGGAATATACTTCTTTTGTAGAATAAATTTGCTTTGACGTGAAAGTCAACATCTTACTGCATGTGTTACACCGTCTATATGTCCGTCCGTCCGTACGATACACTAAGCTTAGTTTGTATGTCCGTCTGTCTTTCTTTTCTAGGCACCATCATACTGCTTGAGTAAAAGCTTGTTTGTCCATCCGTCCGTACGTGCGACACAGTTATTTAGCATAATAATTAGCTCTACTGGTCTCAGACCAGTCGAGCTTATGCGATCACCCTTCGTCCGGCGTCTGTCCGTCTGTCCGTCTGTCTGTCTGTCCGTCTGTCCGTAAACAATTCTTGTCCGGACAACTCCTCTGAAACTGTTAGAGATAGAAACTTAATTCTTTTTGTATTTTACTTGGTTCATGGTCTAGTTGTGCACCTGACATTCAGTTTCAGTCCCTGACTCCCAGGGTCTTAGAAAATGGGCGTGGTCATTAAATTCTATGTAATTTTGTCCGGATAGCTCTTCTATCACTATAAATGATAGAGACATAATTCTTTTTGCAATATGATGGGTCTGTAGTCTAGTTGTGCACCTGATATTTTGTTTGAGCCAATGACCCCCAGGGTCTTAGAAAAGGGTGTGGCCATTTTCTTTTATATTATTCCATATAATCTTATGCTTACAGCGCTGACACTATAAATAATGGAGACTAAATTCTTTATGCAATATGATGGGTCTGTAATCTCGTTGTCCACCTCATATTTTGTTTGAGTCTCTGACCCCAAGGGTCTTAGAAAATGGGTGTGGTTGTTTAGAATCTCTCTTATTATTACATGTGATCTCATGATAGCTAATTTCCCAGAATTTATGGATAATAGTTAATTGATTTATTCCAAAATATTATCGGTTTGCAGTTTAGATGTCATTACAGTATTTTACTTCAGTCCCTGTTCCCTAGGATTCTGGAAAATGGGTATATGGCTATTTTCTCTTACCCTATTTACATGCATTTAGAGTACATAAGTGACAGAAACTATAAGCAAACAAAGATATTGCAATTTTACAATATTATCATAGATGAGTCTGTAATTTAGTTTTTCTCATATTTTATTTGGGACCTGACCCAGGATTTTATCTTCAATTCTATAGAAACGCTAGGGGATAATTTCGGAATTTCCTCTGATCAATCAATCAACATGAAAATCTTTTCTATAGTGTTTATACAGTGCAAGAAAGATATCAAATAGTCAAAATGCATGTATTTCTCACTTATTTTTTATTTGTTTAACATGTTTAAGGTGTAAGATTTTTAGAGAGAGTAGTGAGAATTTTTGTTGCAAGAGTAGAATGTCCGAAGTGATCACAGACTTGAGCTGTGCTTTCTGTTAAATGGGAACACCAGAATCACAAAGATTGATCAATTTAGCAAATAAAATAGCAATAATGCATCCTTCACATTGCCAAATGAAAGGAATATTGTGCTTGTGTAAGTTTTTTTTTTCTTTTTGAGGGGGGGGGGGGAGAGGAGGGAGGTAACTAGAATGTCCTAAGTGATCACAGACTTGAGCTGTGCTTTCTGTTAAATGGGAACACCAGAATCACAAAGATTGATCATTTTATCAAATAAAATAGCAATAATGCATCCTTCACATTGCCAAATAAAGGAATATTGTGCTTGTGTAAGCTTTTTTTTGGGGGGGGGGGAGAGAGGGGGGAGGTAACTAGAATGTCCTAAGTGATCACAGACTTGAGCTGTGCTTTCTGTTAAATGGGAACACCAGAATCACAAAGATGGATCATTTTATCAAATAAAATAGCAATAATGCATCCTTCACATTGCCAAATGAAAGGAATATTGTGCTTGTGTAAGCTTTTTTTTTTTGGGGGGGGGGAGGGGGGAGGTAACTCTTACATCTTTCTTTCTTCATATAAATTCCTCCACTGCTTGGAGTACCACCCCCAATGGGATGTAAAACTGTGGTTTGATAAAATTTTTCATAATGTTTACATTAAAGCAAGTGACACATGTTTTAATAGAAGATAATATAACAAGAGATGCCTTATTGGCATATCTACTATGTGTTGATCAAATTTAAAAAAAAATAAAATAAAATACTAAAAAAAAATCATTTGTAAAAGCCGACTCATACAAAAATATTTCAACCCAGGAAAACTTCTACCAAAATTTTCCTTTATTGCCATTTTACAATATTATCATAGATGAGTCTGAAATTTAGTTTTTCTCATATTTTATTTGGGGCCTGACCCAGGATTTTATCTTCAATTCTATAGAAACGCTAGGGGATAGTTTCGGAATTTCCTCTGATCAATCAATCAACTTCAAAATCTTTTCTATTATGTTTATACAGTGCATGAAAGATAACAAACAATCAAAATGCATGTATTTCTTACTTATTTTTTAATTGTTTACGGTGTAAGATTTTTAGAGAGAGTAGTTAGACTTTTTGTTGCAAGAGTAGAATGTCCTAAGTGATCACGGACTTGAGCTGTCCTTTCTGATAAATGGAAACACCAGAATCACAAAGATTGATCATTTTATCAAATAAAATAGCAATAATGCATCCTTCACATTGCCAAATGAAAGGTGCTTGTGTAAGTTATAGAAGTTGAATTTGTAACAGGAGAGGGAGAGATGTGACTGTACCGGGAATCGAACCCGAGATCTTCTGCTATCAAGGCAGATGCTTTTACCAACTGAGCTATCTGCCATCTGGGCACGATGCCCGTTCCTGCCACACTCCTCTCTACCAATTTTTTAGGTTTCCATGCACTGGAAACCTCACACAAAACTCCACTTCACCTTGAGTCGACATTTAGTTTGGTGCCAATTCTGTAACAGGAGAGGAAAAGATGTGACCGAACCGTGAATTGAACCCGAGACCTTCTGCTATTTGGGCAGACGCTCTTACCAACTGAGCTATCTGGGTACGATACCTGTTCCTGCCATAAATTAATGGTAATAAACTAATGTTTCAGGCCTTTTTGTCAACTGGACCTCGAGTCATTTTGTCCTTTTAAAATTTGACCTTTCAAAAACATCATTTCAACCTCATGCAGATTTTGAAATATTTTTCTGAACTGGGATATATGGTAGAAATGTTTTCTATAGAGGATCAAATATTTCATACCGGTATGAAAAAATATTTTGTATTATATTTTAATAATTAGCTTCTGTCTACATTAATACCACATTTGCCCTAAAAGTTCATGTTCTTCGTTCAATATTCTATTTACATTGTTTTACATTTACTAAATAAATAGCCTAAAACCTTTTTAGGTTTTAGAACAAAATGGCCGATACTTTTAAAATTTCACTCGGTAGGCCACATGTCCTATTATATTTAATTTCAATCTCAAACTGCCTGATTACTTGATCTAAGTATTTTCACTGGTCAGTATAAGAAAGAAGGAAATATCTCTTATAATAGAGTATCCTATGCAATACTATTTCAGCTCAAATGATTTTATGATGAGGTTATTTATGCCTTTAGTCTTAATTTTATAAAAGGGCATAATAGTGGTAGGTCTGTCTGTTCATCTGTTTGTCTATCCATCCGACTGTCAGTATATCATTCCATTCAACTAAATTCTGATGAAAGGGTATAAGATAATAGAGCTGTCATATATTGCATGTCTATGAACCTTGAGAAGGCTCATCTTTTGGAGCCAAATTTTTAACCTTTGACCCCATCACTGACCTTTGACCCACATTTTTTGAAAAATAAAAACATCTGTTATTTTAGTTTTGATACATATGGTATGTTATATATGTTGTATATACACGTTTTTAGTAATTCTCTCATATTCTAGAGAAATCTAAGGCACGGTCCGTTTGATATTCTTGGGGGGGGGGGGACTCCGTTTTTTTCAACAAAAAAAAAATTTTTCTCTGAATTTTGATGAAAAAAATTAATTAGGAATTGATGGATATGCATTGGCATGTGGTTGTTGGTTCTAATAAAAAAAAAACTTGATACACATTTATTCCGCCTCTGGCAAATTTCTTGCAATCTGATTGGTCGAGAAGAACCAAATATTATGTTGTATTATTTTACTAACAGAATATTATTTTGATATCCTGCTTCTACTAAGATGCTTTATGCTTTTGACGTCACCAAAATGCTTTAGAATATGTTGACGTAACATACACAAACCAAAAGCGATTCAGCGGGATAAATTCGTTATAGAGTGTTTTACAGGGGGGATACAGAAATATATTGGGTCGATGAAAAAAGTGGTATTAGGCAAGGTGAAGTCCAGCATTCATTCTCTTGAGTGTATATGTACAAATCAACCAGGAGAGCTTCAGTCTCATCAGAGACTTCTGGTTTTATAATAGTTTGTATATCCGTCTGTCATACGTCTCTTTGCACCGTCGTATCGCTGGAGTAAAGGCTTTAAAGTCCATCTGTACGTACATGTATACGGCATACTTAGCTTTTAAAATCAATTCCACATGTCCGTCTGTCACTTTTATCTAGGCACCATCGTATCACTAGAGTAAGAGCTTGTAAACTTGGCAACGCCTTGTACGTTCGTCTGTCATACTTCTCTTGGCACCATCCTATCGCTGGAGTAAAAACTTTTAAGCTGGCAACGTCTTGAACGTCCGTCTGTCACGCTTATCTAGGCACCTTCATATCGCCAGAGTAAAAGCCTATCAAACTTGGCAACGCCTTGTATAATTCACCCTGGGAGAAATCTACTTTAATCCTCTCCGACGTTTGATATGTTCCATTCATCTTTGTTTTTGTTTTCGATTTCAAAAATAAACATTACGATTTACTGTTACAAGAATATTCTTCAAACTTGATAAATCTGGGACAGAAAAAGTCTGTTAAAGTTTGTAAAGAAGCGCACCATGATGTGAAGAGGGAAGTGTTCTATTGGAATTCGAATGACTGTTCTGTGAGAAAGATTGATAAAGCGTTTACAGTTCATTTGATAGTGTATCAACAGACAGCGATCACGTGGCGGGGTAAAGATGTGTACACTGATAATGGAGTGAGACCTGTAGATATTTTTTACCACTGACCCCATTTACCTTTATTTATGATTATAACAGGTGCAAAGGTTGGGTAGTGTGGTGGTGAGAGAACTTGAAAGATCCAAGATTTTATTATTATTAGTCCCCATTTCCACCTACAATGTCCTCCAGACTTCTTAGCAGGTCCAAAGTTAAGTGGATTCTTTTCATGATACACGGGGTTTGGACACTAGAAACTCTTCTGACCCGGATATTGCGTATTGCCGTTACAGTGCATGGGCGGATCCAGGAATTTGATCCAGGAATTTTTTTCAGGGGGTCCTAAAGTCCGAATTTTTTGAAGAGCAAAAAAAAAAAAAAAAAAAAAAAAAAAAAAAAAAAAAAAAAAAAAAAATGCATACGCAAAAAAATAAGAGGTTTTGTGAGTTCTGTTTCTAATTATTAATAAAACAGGTAACTGGAGAGCAATGACGAGCAAAAAGCTTGAAATCTTGAATTTTCACATTATAGTACTTGATCATTGCTTGTCAGTTCGAATATGTAAATACAAGAAATGGCGAGCGATAGCGAGCCAGCGAAATGTTTTTTTTTCGAGAATTGTAATAAAATCTACTATTCGTGTCTTTTTCGGTTTCTTTTCGTTTTCTTAGTGCCCTTGTTTATTGACCTAGGTGTAATGTATATGTGTTGTATACTAAGGAAAGTGCAGCATCATTTGAAGATAACGTACATGTATGTAATAAATTCTGACGTGGCGAGCGGTAGCGAGCCAGAAAAAAAAATTGAAATGCTGACGGCAAAATATTATCAAAATGAAATATTTGTAATACAAATTCATGATATATTTTTCAAATATTATGACAACAAAAGGGGAATGGGAACTTAATCTTATGAAATAAGTATATCTATAATATTTACATATGCCCATTCATTTTGTATAGAATTTACACTGTGATTATAGGAGTACAACCGCAGTGGCGTGATTTGAACTATGACGTCATAGTAAGTTGGCTTGATTTGAACTTTGACGGTACGTAGTAACAGAGCCTTAGTAACGTAGTTGTAAACGTATTTTAACGTCATTAAAGTGTGAAAAACTAGAATGTAAATATATATAATAACTGCCTTTTGGAATGTGATTATACTGTGATAACCTACAATGGATCCAGGAATTATGTTTCTCATAATGCGCTAACGCGCATTATGGAACATAATTCCTGGATCCATTGTAGGTTATCACAGTATAATCACATTCCAAAAGACAGTTATTCTATAAATAAAAATTAACTATGCTTCGAAAATTCCAGGGGGGTCCGGACCCCCCGACCCCCCCCCCCCCCCCCCCCCCCCCCCCTCTGGATCCGCGCTTGCAGTGTGTTCTGAAAACTTGCAAGGATAAGTTTTAAGACTATTTGAGGAAAAAGATACTGATATTTTAGCCAACAAGCATAAATGTCCGAAATATCTAATTTAAAATAAATTCCAAGCTCTTATGGTTATTTGGATGGAAAGTACCGGTAGCCTGGTATTTGACCAAAACCAAACCAATGTTCGTCCAAATAACCGTCAAAGGCTTGGTAATCAGTAAAAATATATTTCGGGCTAAAATGAGCCTACTCTATCATTTCTATAATGATTTGTCTTTTTATACGTAAAGGTGATATCGTTTTATTTTGAGGCCTTAATTTTGCTACTTTATTGAAATCCTTGCTTGTATTATACATGTAGTTAAAAGTCTACTGTACTATATTTTTCTATTATTTACCTTTTACAGGTGATAAACAGGACCTACCGGGATGGCCACGTTATTCCATCGTCAGTAACAGTCCCGTGTCAAACCCGGAAACCTTCAACCTGATGATAGAGAACACCCGGTTAACAGACGATGCCGAGTACATGTGTCAAGTGACGCCAGCGCAAGGTCAACCACGCCTCTCTGCTAGTGCGTTCCTAACCATATTAGGTAAGTGTCAAGGTTAACCACGCCTCTCTGCTAGTGCGTTCCCAACCATATTAGGTAAGTGTCAAGGTCAACCACGCCTCTCTGCTAGTGCGTTCCCAACCATATTTGGTAAGTGTCAAGGTTAACCACGCCTCTCTGCTAGTGCGTTCCCAACCATATTAGGTAAGTGTCAAGGTCAACCACGCCTCTCTGCTAGTGCGTTCCCAACCATATTTGGTAAGTGTCAAGGTCAACCATGCCTCTCTGCTAGTGCGTTCCTTACCATATTAGGTAAGTGTCAAGGTCAACCATGCTTGTCTGCTAGTGCGTTCCTTACCATATTAGGTAAGTGTCAAGGTCAACCATGCTTGTCTGCTAGTGCGTTCCTAACCATATTAGGTAAGTGTCAAGGTTAACCACGCCTCTCTTTGTTTGTTCCTCACCATATTAGCTGAGTGTTAATTAGTACATGTGTCAAGTGACACCAGCTCAAGGTCATCCACTTCTTTGCGCTAGTGTGTTCGTAACATATTAGGTAAGTGTCGAGGTCAACATACTATGCCTCTCTATTAGCGTATTATTAACCATATTAGGTTAGTGCCAAGGTCTACCACGCCTTTACTTGTTCATTCCTAACCACATAAAGGTGAGTGTAAAACCATTTCTCTCCATAAAAGTAAGTTCAACACTACTTTCAATCATATTTCACCTGGGCATTCAACAAGACTCAAATGGATGTCATGACCTTGACGTCATGTGACCTGTAACAAAGGTCAAGGTTGCCTATTTGCTAGACTTCCCTCAACATGTTTCCAACAATCAATGAGTATACTGTAGATCAATGCCTTTCAAACTTGATATGGCTGTTTATCAGCATATTGTCAAGACGTCATGAACTGGATTGTTGACAAAAAAGATGTACAGATGATTTATTGTCCCATAACATGAAAGAATTCATAGATTTTGCCCTTTCTGATTTTGAATGATATATATTTTACATGTTTAAGGTCAGATGTCAAGGTCACAATGAACAGTTTTGAGGTTCTCTGTACCTCAAGGTCTTCATTTAATATTGTACAACAATATTTGATCAAAGAAAGATAACTTTTTATAAGAAAGAGAGGTATGAGATCCTAGAACAAATTTGCATCTCAGCAACAAATATTGACAAACATCATTATTTACAATAAGAAAATGATAAAGGCCAATGAAGGGTTTATTTACCTTGTACTGAGTTAGATTCATTGTTGTGACTTTCCTTATAATAGGTCTATTCAGTATCACGGTAATCGTTGTTATGTTTCTTTATAAACAGTGCCTCCAGAGCTTCCTGTGATAGAAAACCATGGTAACGGATCTGTGATTGATGTATCGCCGGCGGAAACGACCCTTGACCTAACGTGTATAGTCAGGAATGGTCACCCAGCGGCCGACATACAGTGGCTGAAAAACGGTGTGTTAGTGACGAATAATGTTATATACTCCACGGAGCTGGTAAACAGTAGTAAACTACGGACAGCTAAGAGTGTGTTAACGATCCCGGCGGGGAGGGAGCAGCACGACTCGGTGTTTGTGTGTCAGGCCAAGAATCAGGCTCTATCTTCATGGATGCAGACATTTGTTAAACTTAATGTATTATGTAAGTATTGTATGGAATTACCTGTACACAAGGATTTAGAAGTGTTAAGTAATCCTCGCAGGCAGGTCATTCCTGTCACCAATCTGTAACGTTACAATGAATACCTTCCCTGTGAAGTTGAATGAAAATCAGTATTTCTGGAAACTAATGTTACTTAAGTAAATGTTGCATGAATTCAAGCATATAACATTCAAACAATGAAATACATTTTCATTGCAATATTAAACAATTCAGCTGCTTAAAACTGGCACAAGTACTTCAACACTAAATACATGTATGTACCATTTTACAGCTCCTCCCACGACTCCCACGATATCAGGATATTCTACAGGTCAGGTGATCAGAGAGGGTGACACCTTGACGCTTGTCTGTGAATCAAGAGGAGGTAATCCTCTCGCACAAGTCGTCTGGTTTAAGAACAATCGTAAGATCGACTTCTCCTACAACAGTGGTAATGGCAGATCTAAGAATGAATTCCAGTTTTCCGTGGAGAGGTCGGATAACGGTGCCGTGTTTAGATGTGAGGCGTCCAACGCGGCGACACAGACACCACTGACAGCGGAGGTGACCCTCAATGTTTACTGTAAGTACTTGTATCATTGTTTGTTTGTTTTTCTGTTGTCACTTTAGTTTGCCATTATAACATAGTGGGTGCTACTTACAGTTTGTGTTGGCTGTCTTTGACTTTCATGACAAGAGCAGAAATACTAAAAAGACAAATGCTTCCGTTAAAAAAGAAACAAGATTTGTTTTTAGAAACTATTAGTACTAATCTTTTGATTCATAAAGCAAAATGTTGGAAAGTCAGCTCTGATACCTCGCTTAAAACTGACAATCAGAATTACAAAATTGGAATTGTTTTAAAATAAATACAAAATACTCGACCATTTGCCGTTTTGTCTGTTAAAATTTTTCAGTTATTCCATCTATCCAATCTTTGGTCAGTAATGACAAAATCTTTACAAGATGAATTCTTGATCTACCGAATACTGAAAGTCAGAGACGGTCAAGATATTTTTATTTTGTAGTTTTGTATCTTAAGAGTGTTTTCATCGGATTTCTTTCAGCTGGCGCCACCTACGTGATCATAACCAATCATAAACCCCAGTTACATTCTCCTGCATGTAAATCCTTCCCTATACGGCAGCTATGTTTCTTACCGATACTTATATATTCTATATACATCTAGACATCTTGTGATTTATATAGTCTACCATAATTCATTGGGAACAAATTTACCCACAATGCATCTGGATCAAATAGCCCATTATACATCTTGACGGTATTATGCATTGTGCATCTGGACCGTATTACCCATAATTCATCTAGACTGTGATTCCCATAATGTATCAGGATCATATTACCCATAATGCATCTGGACTATATTTCCCATAATGCATCTGGATCATATAACCCACAATGCATCTGGATATAAGTGAGAGCTGATTGTGATATTTTGTGTACTAGTGCTTGTAACTTTGTGTGTCATGGACTGTGTATCATGTGTTTATATTTACACTTTATTTTAAGTTTGTGACTTTAGTTGTTATTTTTGTGTTTGAGTGTGCATGCTAGTTTGTTATATATTTAATCAGAGTCTTTTCTTATATTCTACATTGCGTTTGAGTTGATGTGTGCATGCTAGTTAATCAGAGTCATTTCTTATATTCTACAATCATTTTAGAAATAAATGTGAAGCATTGAGGTATAGAAATCATTGTAATGGATTTATTCATAATTTATGCCTTTTCCCTGCAGTCAGTATCCAATTTATTCATTTCAAATCAGAGTTACTGTATCTTTTTGATGCAGCATTTTTCTAATTGCTTGCCAAAGAAATTCAGTTTTTATTTTAGAATATTTGTTTTTTTTTCACTGTTTAGTTGTCAGACTTTTTCTCTACCACTGACATGATTGATTTACATTTTTATGAAGGAAATCGTTTTGTACTAAATGCAAAAACATTGAAGTCATATGAGGATAATAGTAGATATTTACATGTGGCTTATGGTGTTATGTCAATAAGAACTGTCACATCTTGGCTGCTGGTATAATCTGATCCAGGTCACGGCACCAAAATAACTTACAAATTATGGACATTTATACCGCAACTTAAGACATTGTGCTAATAACTTACTACATGTCGGCGATTATAAATACAAGAGGAATTAAAGGAGTTTTGATGTAGATGCGTGAACTAATAAGACACTATGATGCCACTTTACCTGCTAGTTCTGAATGAAAAGGAATTTAGTTGGAGTCTGATTTCCTGTTTACAACTTTACTACCTACGTGATTTTATTGGATTATTCTGGACAACATACACTTGATGTCAATAAGTATTGTGTATAATATTATATGGACTGTTTTAGCCAATAGATATGTTATAACGGACTGTCAGTCGTATAATAATAATGTTATAATGGACTGTCAATCGTATAATGATATTGTGTTATATATAACGGACTGTCAGTCGTATAATAATAATGTTATAATGGACTGTCAATCGTATAATAATATTGTTATAATGGACTGTCAATCGTATAATAATAATGTTATAATGGACTGTCAATCGTATAATAATATTCAATATTTAAAGAAGTTTATGGACTTAACTGTGCTCATGCAACTGTGCAATACATAAATCACATAAGTGTTGCTTTTAATTACCATGGTTACAAAAGTTATCAATATTTATATTTACCAGTATTGGAAAGTTTAATTAGAATAGCTTATATTTGAAACAAAGGGAATTTACTAGCTTCCTCAGATATTTTTGTTTGTGTTCGTAAAATCGGTACTGAGTCAGTCAATCCATCGGAGGCTTGTTATTCCCTTAGTATGCTAAAATTGAAATGAATATGTTCTATTATAAAATTTTAGTGTGTCATATTATGAGTTATGAAATTGAAGATAATGCGAGGGTATTTTTAAAATAATAGTATTTTATTATGATACAAGGAAGAGGTATTTTAACATATATATTAGTTAGATCAATTAATATGCTAAAAGCAAAGATACAAATCAAAATGAATTATTGTCTGTGATGATGATAGAGATAGCATTTAGACAGTAGATCTAGTCCTGTAGTGTATTAGGTAGAGTAAGTTGCAGCAACGTTGTATACTTTTACGCCTGAGTGAACTATTTATATTTAATATTTTTGGTGCCTTTTCTCTCGAGAAAATGTTCAGCTTGTATATTTTTGGAATCTGATATTATTTTGAGGAGATGCATTGCTTCATGTATTAAGCAAGAATTCAAATAAACATACAATGTACAAGCATGATATAGATGATGTTGTGTCATGACACTGGCATTTGTATTGCATCATGTCACCTTCATATTTTTATGTTCATTTTCTGTATATTAGCCTTTTGGTTCTGTTTTGCAGTAGAATAATTCCTTTACATATTTTTACAGTGGTACTTTAGTAACACTCAGTACATTTGGTGCTTTACATTGAATTTTACATCTATTTACAATTGCTGCATGTAGTATTAAAATTAAAATTAATGAAAATAAAACAGAGTAGAAAATTAGCATGAAGTTTGTCTTTTGATGTGTGAAATCCTTTTTGTGCTTGACATGTGAAACCATTCATTTTCACTTGACATGTGAAACCATTCATTTTCACTTGACTCAATATGTGTGACATGTGAAACCATTCATTTTCACTTGACTCAATTTGTGTGACATGTGAAACCATTCATTTTCATTTGACTCAATTTGTGTGACATGTAAGACCATTCATTTTCACTTGACTCAATTTGTGTGACATGTGAAACCATTCATTTTCACTTGACTCAATTTGTGTGACATGTGAAACCATTCATTTTCACTTGACTCAATTTGTGTGACATGTGAAACCATTCATTTTCATTTGACTCAATTTGTGTGACATGTGAAACCATTCATTTTCATTTGACTCAATTTGTGTGATATGTGAAACCATTCATTTTAATTTGACTCAATTTGTGTGACATGTTAAACCATTCATTTTAATTTGACTCAATTTGTGTGATATGTGAAACCATTCATTTTAATTTGACTCAATTTGTGTGACATGTTAAACCATTCATTTTAATTTGACTCAATTTGTGTGATATGTGAAACCATTCATTTTAATTTGACTCAATTTGTGTGACATGTGAAACCATTCATTTTCATTTGACTCAATTTGTGTGACATGTGAAACCATTCATTTTCATTTGACTCAATTTGTGTGATATGTGAAACCATTCATTTTAATTTGACTCAATTTGTGTGACATGTTAAACCATTCATTTTAATTTGACTCAATTTGTGTGATATGTGAAACCATTCATTTTCATTTGACTCAATTTGTGTGACATGTGAAACCATTCATTTTCATTTGACTCAATTTGTGTGATATGTGAAACCATTCATTTTCATTTGACTCAATTTGTGTGACATGTTAAACCATTCATTTTAATTTGACTCAATTTGTGTGATATGTGAAACCATTCATTTTAATTTGACTCAATTTGTGTGACATGTTAAACCATTCATTTTAATTTGACTCAATTTGTGTGATATGTGAAACCATTCATTTTCATTTGACTCAATTTGTGTGACATGTGAAACCATTCATTTTCATTTGACTCAATTTGTGTGATATGTGAAACCATTCATTTTAATTTGACTCAATTTGTGTGACATGTTAAACCATTCATTTTAATTTGACTCAATTTGTGTGACATGTGAAACCATTCATTTTAATTTGACTCAATTTGTGTGACATTTTGTGATATACCTTAGACATGTTAGAGGGTCATTATAATATGACTTTGGTTTGAATTTAAAAAATAAATGATTAAGTTGATTACAAAAAAAAAAAAATCCTTAGCTCATTAATTTTAATTTTTTTTGGGGGGGGGGGGGTTGAATGTGTCTGCAAACATGGCAAAAGTCATGAAAATTGAGCTATCATGAGTTAATGATTTCACTTTACCTATTTACTGAACATGTACTTGTCTCTATAGTAAAGTATATTGTAGCAAAGTTAGTGCTATCTTTGGAACTAGAATCAAAACAACAAAAAATGTAAATGTTTTTTTTTTATTTTAAGACATCAATATTCCATATGAACATGATTAAGACAGGTATTTGTACATGTTATCATCTTAATGTTATGCCTTTTTACATGTATCACTAGCTTTGCTAAAATTTGGCTTAACTGAAATAAGTATAAAAGTTCAGTATGACAACAGAATCCTACGTCTCTATATTTATAACAACCATCTACGTCATATGACAATAATATTATAAATACAACTAAAAGTTTACAATAAATCTGATGAGATGATCTCAAAGTTTCTCAAAGAGGTGCTGCCATCTGGATGAACCAGAGTCAGACAGGAGTGGATAACTCACAAGAGGATTACTGAAATTGGGAAAATTCAACTTGATTGATAAGTTTCAGAATGAAAGATATAAACACAAGTAGTATATCGTCAGGATTTAGTCTCCCCAGGATTTAATCTCCCCAGGTTTTAGTCTCCCCAGGATTAAGTCTCCCCAGTATTTAGTCTCCCCAGGATTAAGTCTCCCCAGTATTTAGTCTCCCCAGGATTTAGTCTCCCCAGGATTTAGTCTCCCCAGGATTGTCTCCCCAGGATTTAGTCTCCCAAGGATTAAGTCTCCCCAGGATTTAGTCTCCCCAGAATTAAGTCTCCCCAGTATTTAGTCTCCCCAGTATTAAGTCTCCCCAGGATTTAGTCTCCCCAGGATTTAGTCTGCTTTTCATCCAGTCAGGACTCCTTTACTTTATAGCATATCACTGTCTCAAACTGTGACCATTCTGACCTTGACCTTGTCGTCATGGAGATCACTACAGTAGAATCTAGTAAAAACTTGTTTTTATAATCACAAACTTTCTAAGATTAAGTCAAACAATGCAGGAAGTTCTAAATCCTAACAGTTCTGCCCAGGCATTCACAGAATTGGTAAAAAATGAGGAGAAGACAGTGTAGCATATTTTGACAAGAAGAATGAGTACTTACAATGGACATCTATGAAACATAATCATGAAAAAGCAGAGCAACTCAGATATTGTGCATTCTTAAATATGTGGAAAATTTATTGTAACTACAAATCAAAAGCTCTAGTCGCATGTCAAAGGTTTGTCTGCAACTCAACAAGCCTCATCATAGATATATACATCAGATTTTAATAACCTGTACATTATACTTTCAATTCCACCTTCGACTGCCAGCATAACAGGTAACCACCATGAAGCTTAAAGGCTGGTGAGACGGTGACCATGACCTGTGTCAGCTCCTATATTTACATGTACATTTTCTGTTTCAGTTCAGCCTGCAACTGCCACCATAACAGGTAACCGCAATGCCAAGGCTGGTGAGACGGTGACCTTGACCTGTGTCAGCTCCTATATTTACCTGTACATTTTCTGTTTCAGTTCCACCTTCAACTGCCACCATAACAGGTAACCGCAATGCCAAGGCTGGTGAGACGGTGACCTTGACCTGTGTCAGCTCGTCCAGTAACCCTCCCGCAGTAATTACATGGACCAGTAAGGGTAACTCTGTAGCTGGTAACACCGATGTCACGATAACACCATCAGATCACGGGGGTAACACCACAACGTCTGTCCTCAGCCTGACTGTAACCAAGGCAGACAACAACGTCAAGTACACGTGTAACGCCGTTGGCAATGGACCAGTCGTACAGGCTGATGTCACACTCAGTGTTTTATGTAAGTAACATTGTGATATGTAAGTAAAGTTGTAACATTATGTCTTGGTAACATAGCAGTTCTGCATTGCACTAACCATGTAGTGTATTGGTCACAGTAGTAATCTATTCTAATAACTTGGTTTCAGGGTAACAGAGCAGTTGTACATTGTTCTAACCATGTAGTGTATTGGTCACAGTAGTAATCTATTCTAATCACTTAGTTTCAGGGTAACAGACTAGTTTCACAATCTATCTTGCTTGTAGTATGAACTTTCTAAGTACAAGTTTTGATTATGGACATACAACTACCTTATCCTCTCAATATTGCCGTTTCATGTTTCTCAATTAAGCAAAAGATTCTGATAATGTGAAATATGTATAGAAATTAACCCTAAGATAACAGTATGATTATGATTTGTTTTATGATTTTTCCTCAGATCCCCCTGAGCGTCCTGAGATCAGTGGCTATGATGAAATGGGGTACGTGGTGGCCGGGAGGTCAGCTAGAATGACGTGTAGATCTAGTGGTGGTAACCCTACAGCCACACTGGCCTGGTATAAAGGTGAGATGTCTGTATGTCTGTGATATGTAGTCAGTTAGGATGACGTGTAGATCTACATGTAGTGGTGGTAACCCTACAGCCACACTGGCCTGGTATAAAGGTGAGATGT
This sequence comes from Pinctada fucata, assembly GCA_028142955.1. Classification (NCBI taxonomy): domain Eukaryota; kingdom Metazoa; phylum Mollusca; class Bivalvia; order Pterioida; family Pteriidae; genus Pinctada; species Pinctada fucata. Next base: position 2,212,766 of record AP027110.1, on the reverse strand, counting down.
CTGTCTGTATGTCTGTGATATGTAGTGTATGATAGGTCAACTAGAATGACGTGTAGATCTAGTGGTGGTAACCCTACAGCCACACTGGCCTGGTATAAAGGTGAGATGTCTGTCTGTCCTTCATTATGTCTGTCTGGCCTGGTATAAAGGTGTTCAAGTTCAAGTTCAATTTATTCAGATAATCCAACTTAATGGAATACAGAATACAATATATACATTATATACAAATTTTCAAATCGTTCATGGCAATAGTCTGTCTGTCCGTCATTATGTTTCAGTCATTATTTTTCATCTAACCTGAGACTCAAGTGAGCTAATTGTCATATCACTTCATATGGTGTCTGTTTTCAAATGTCTGTCTGTCCGTCATTTGTCTTTAAATTCTTCACATTTTCAACTTCTTTTTAGCAACTGCTCAGCGCTGCACAGAATTTCATGAAACTTCACTGGAAGAAAGTACTCAAGGTTTTATTTCAAGCTTGGTATATCAGGTACTCCTCTGCAACTGCTGCACTGAGTTTTATGAATTTTTATAGAAAGCAAGTACTAAAGGTCCTACCAAGTTTGTGTTTTTCATGCCACAATTGGTCAACACTCATGGCCATGGAGGGCTCTGATTGGCAGACACATTTTCAACTTCTACCCCAGCAACAACTGCACACAATTGTTGCTGCCGTGGTCTAGTGGTTAAGACCTCGGGCCAGTGAGCGTAAGGTTGCTGGTTGGAGTCTCTTTCAGACCACATGTCAATGGCTGACGTATATACTCTTCTATGTTCTATGCTATATACAAAAATGTCCTTGTCTTTGTCTTGTTTAGATGTCTGTTATGTTTGAAAAAAAAGGAAGCAAGAAATCAGGCTCCACTAGAAAGTTTTTGTTGTTTTATTTAGCTGATTGGTCAACTAAAATCTAGCTGCAAAAAGTTCTTTGACATTATGTTGGAACTGTTACACAGAATTTGCATTAAAATTTATGAAATATCTCTAAAAAGAGCAGAGAAAACAACAGCTTAAAAAAAGGTTAACAATGTTTTAGACAATTAGAGTGTGACGGTTCAGGAATCGTGCCCGGTTAGCTCAGTCGGTAAGAGCGTCTGCCCTGTAAGCAGAAGGTCTCGGGTTCGATTCCCGGACCGGCCACATTTTCCATTCCGCCTGTCACAAGAGATTTTATTTTTGAGTTTATCTTTGAAAAGAAAGATTTCAAATTGAATAAGAGTTCATGTGTCACAGGAAAAATATTTTGATACTTAGGAACATCTTAACAAAATATTGTAACACTTACAAACGTCTTAACAAAACTACCACTTTTACATGATAATTTATGGACTTTCTGTTTCTACCTACTTAAAGTGATACACGTAGCACCTACACTTAATTGTTCAGAGTATAACTTATAAATTACCCTTTTCCAGGCAACCAGAAGTTACCGTCAATATCCCAGACGAGTGGTAATATGGTGACCTCCGAGCTTACGTTTGTACCAACTCCCTCGGACAACAATGCTCAGTACAGGTGTACCGCTGAGAATGAAGCCACAACTACGCCCCTTAAAGACACCGTAACACTGACTGTATACTGTAAGTACATGACCACGCCCCTTAAAGACACGGTCACACTGACTGTATAATGTAAGTACATGACTAGCCCCTTAAAGACACGGTCACGCTGACTGTATACTGTAAGTACACGACCACGCCCCTTAAAGACACGTTCACACTGACTGTATACTGTAAGTACACGACCACGCCCCTTAAAGACACTGTCACACTGACTGTATACTGTAAGTACACGACCATGCCCCTTAAAGACACCATCACACTGACTGTATACTTTACCTACATGACTACGCCCCTTAAAGACACCGTCACACTGACTGTATACTGTAAGTACACGACCACGCCCCTTAAAGACACGGTCACGCTGACTTTATACTGTAAGTACACGACCACGCCCCTTAAAGACACTGTCACACTGACTGTATACTGTTAAGTACATGACCACGCCCCTTAAAGACATGGTCACGCTGACTGTATACTGTAAGTACACGACCACACCCCTTAAAGTCACCGTCACACTGATTGTATACTGTAAGTTTATGACCACGCCCCTTTAAGACACCGTCATACTGACTGTATACCGTAAGAAGGGTTTATTGTGGAGATCTTGATGCAGGGAATAACAAGCTTCCGATTTTAAGATTGCGGCCAGAAAATTACTGCAGATTAGTTGCAAACTGAGATTTTGTGACGAAGTGTTAGCGGAAACATTAAAATTGGAAATTTTCACTCTAAATTTTAATTTACCGAATCATAAGTATAACATCAAAATCCATTTATTCAGTGCTCCAAGTAGCATTCAAGATTTGGTTGCCAAAAAGCGACCTTGCTTAAATTTTGGTCGCCATTTCCAAAATTTGGTCGCAATAAACAAATTTTTGGTCGCTATTTGTGTATAATTGACTTTCCAGAAACAAAAATCTGCATTTTCTCACAAATAACTGTTTAAGTCTATACAGGGAAAGCCTTGCTAGAAAATACTTTGACATAATCAGTTTTATCCCTGCATTGTCAGGACTCGCGCAAGCTATCTTTCGCCAGTAGCAAACAAAGTTTTAAAGCGAAGAAAGAAAATTGTACTTGACGAAAGTCTTACATGTACTTTCAAATCACAGACATTCTAAAGTGTATACGCGTATGAAGCCATTCATTGTACGTTGAAAATAATTGCATTCATCGCTAAATAGATAACTGGATTAAAGCGTTGCACAAGGGTAGACTAGACATTGCCGGGGTAGACGTTGCCGGGGTAAACATTGTTTATTAGTGTACGTATATGTGTCAGTAGTCTTCCTCCGTTAGCTATCTTTTATCGATTTTAGAAAGGTACTTTACATTTTACTTCACCGAAGCAAATCTGTAATTCGTGTGCATCTGAAAGATTTTTTTTATTATTGTAAATTGTAATCGAAGAACGGTCGAAAAAGAATTAACGTACATTTCTGAGAAAAAAGTTTCTAATTTAAAACTGACAAACACCCCTATTCAAACATTATAAAATTAATGTCCACGTAGTTTACGCCTATAGTACTTCTTTAGAAGATTGAAGGTTAGCAGGCAATTGAATATGACTGAGTAGTTTTTACCGACAAAATATCGGTTTCAACATCTTTTAAAAGATATCACGTTCCCGCTCGTAGTCTCTCCTCGGCGATTTCATTTATTTACTATGTATTTTATTTTTGCGTAATACATATTGGTATCCACCTTTAAATAGCGTGAACTGGGGTTAAATTCTAATTCTTATACATAAGTACAAAATTTGTTTAACTTGGCGCCCGTTTTTTTATATGGTCGCGATTTTGTGAGTTCATTTAAATTAAGGTCGCAAAACCAAATTTTCAGTCACAAATGCGACCAATTTAGTCGCAACTTGGAGCACTGTTATTACCATTTTTGATGCAATTTTTTTTTTCAAATAGAGGACAAAAGTAGAACTGATTAATATTTACGGAAATCATGTTACTGCTGTAACTACAGAGCATACAAGCAATGAAATGTGACGTTATTGCAACATTGTACCTTACTGTCCTGAAAGTCAGGGCAGTCTGTCAGTCATAAGGGTATAATGAGTTTTTATTTTATTTTCAGTCCAGCCAAACAATGTTAACGTGACCATGTATCCTGCCGTACCAAAGGCAGGGCAGCCCCTCCGTCTGAAGTGTATCTCAACCTCTAGTAATCCCCCGGCATCTATACGATGGTACAAGAACACCAAGAGGTAAATATTATATACTACTAACCCTGTACACAAGGCAGGGCAGCCCCTCCGTCTGAATAGTATATCAACCTCTAGTAATCCCCCGGCATCTATAAGATGGTACAAGAACACTAAAAGGTGAAATATATCAGTCATTTTAGTATTCATTTATAAGCTACAGTAAATGCCAATATGGTGAAAGGTCAATAAAGAATTTGAATTATTTAGGATTGTCCTCTCAACTGTTTAAAATTTAAAATTTAAAAGAAGTTAATCTCCAAAATCATAAAAAAAATGTATGTAAGTGTGGAGTTGGGGAGGGACGGGGAGATTGTGTTTCTGTAATTATTGGACTCTGGAGGTTAAGAATTTGAGAAGTCTTTATCAAATCGTACGATTCTCTTATGTTGAATAATTGCTTATGCTCCACTCGTGCTTTATGCATTTTTCATATATTTTTGCCTACCATACTGAGTGTTATTTTATTTTACAGTGGTAATGGTATAAGTGGTACAAACAATGGTACACTACCAGGAGAATACGGAGGGTCATGTACCATACTGAGTGTTATTTTATTTTACAGTGGTAATGGTATAAGTGGTACAAACAATGGTACACTACCAGGAGAATACGGAGGGTCATGTACCATACTGAGTGTTATTTTATTTTACAGTGGTAATGGTATAAGTGGTACAAACAATGGTACACTACCAGGAGAATACGGAGGGTCATGTACCATACTGAGTGTTATTTTATTTTACAGTGGTAATGGTATAAGTGGTACAAACAATGGTACACTACCAGGAGAATACAGAGGGTCATGTACCATACTGAGTGTTATTTTATTTTACAGTGGTAATGGTATAAGTGGTACAAACAATGGTACACTACCAGGAGAATACGGAGGGTCATGTACCATACTGAGTGTTATTTTATTTTACAGTGGTAATGGTATAAGTGGTACAAACAATGGTACACTACCAGGAGAATACGGAGGGTCATGTACCATTAACTACTGTTATTTTATTTTACAGTGGTAATGGTATAAGTGGTACAAACAATGGTACACTACCAGGAGAATACGGAGGGTCATGTACCATACTGAGTGTTATTTTATTTTACAGTGGTAATGGTATAAGTGGTACAAACAATGGTACACTACCAGGAGAATACGGAGGGTCATGTACCATACTGAGTGTTATTTTATTTTACAGTGGTAATGGTATAAGTGGTACAAACAATGGTACACTACCAGGAGAATACGGAGGGTCATGTACCATACTGAGTGTTATTTTATTTTACAGTGGTAATGGTATAAGTGGTACAAACAATGGTACACTACCAGGAGAATACGGAGGGTCATGTACCATTAACTACTGTTATTTAATTTTACAGTGGTAATGGTATAAGTGGTACAAACAATGGTACACTACCAGGAGAATACGGAGGGTCATGTACCATACTGAGTGTTATTTTATTTTACAGTGGTAATGGTATAAGTGGTACAAACAATGGTACACTACCAGGAGAATACAGAGGGTCATGTACCATTAACTACTGTTATTTTATTTTACAGTGGTAATGGTATAAGTGGTACAAACAATGGTACACTACCAGGAGAATACGGAGGGTCATGTACCATACTGAGTGTTATTTTATTTTACAGTGGTAATGGTATAAGTGGTACAAACAATGGTACACTACCAGGAGAATACGGAGGGTCATGTACCATACTGAGTGTTATTTTATTTTACAGTGGTAATGGTATAAGTGGTACAAACAATGGTACACTACCAGGAGAATACGGAGGGTCATGTACCATACTGAGTGTTATTTTATTTTACAGTGGTAATGGTATAAGTGGTACAAACAATGGTACACTACCAGGAGAATATGGAGGGTCATGTACCATTAACTACTGTTATTTTATTTTACAGTGGTAATGGTATAAGTGGTACAAACAATGGTACACTACCAGGAGAACACGGAGGGTCGCGTACAATAAACTACCTGGACATCACGCCTTCAGCAGACGATCACGACGCCACGTATTACTGCCAGGCTCTCAATGTCGTTATAAACCAGGAGGCTGCTGACGGAATTGTTATTAACGTACAATGTAAGTCACACTTTAATGGCACAGCATTCTAACTTCCCTAATTTACTATTTAAAACACGTTAAAAGCAGAATCATGATGTGATGACACAGCATTTATAAAAAGATGTGATGCATTTGTTTATTTCAGGACAAAAACTGTATGAATGAATTACTCGATCTCCATACTGCTATATGATGTTCCTCTATATATATTTTCAGTCAAGCCCATTTTTTATTATACGCCCGTCATTTGACGGGACGTATTATGGTATGGCGAAGTCCGTCTGTCCGTCCGTCCGTCCGTCTGTCCGTCTGTCCGTCCGCCTATGGAACGCAATAACTTGAATACGCGTCAACGGATTTTTATGAAATTTATACATAGTGATCAGACTGTGGAGAGGAAGCCGCCTTTCGATTTTCAGGTTCATCCGATTTGTCGTTACAGAGTTATGGGACTTAGATTTTTAAAATACAGTGAAAATATACTAAAATATTTAAAAATTATTTAAAAATCTATTTCTGGTCGAAATGTTTTGAAATTTTGTATACTTCAAGTAGAAAGGATGTTCTTTGACATATGTAACGGGTTTTTAATTTTTTTGTCGCATAACCGAGATATTGTGTGTAATGGGAAGGGGGGGGGTTATATGCACATACATTTTAAGCTAAGGGCAAAATATAGGCGCATGGAACGCGATAACTTGAGTATGCGTCAACAGATTTTCATGATATTCATACATTATGATTGGACTGTGGAGAGGAAGCCGCCTTTCGATTTTCAGGTTTATTCGATATGTCGTTACAGAGTTATGGGACTTAGATTTTTAAAATACAGTGAAAATATACTAAAATATTTAAAAATTATTTAAAAATCTATTTCTGGTCGAAATGTTTTGAAATTTTATATACTTCATGTAGGAAGGATGTTCTTTGACATATGTAACGGGTTTTTAATTTTTTTGTCACATAACCGAGATATTGTGTGTAATAGGAAGGGGGGAGGGGTGGTTATATGCACATACATGTTAAGCTAAGGGCAAAATATAGGCGCATGGAACGCAATAACTTGAATATGCGTCAACAGATTTTCATGATATTCATACATTTTGATTGGACTGTGGAGAGGAAGCCGCCTTTCGATTTTCAGGTTCATTCGATATGTCGTTACAGAGTTATGGGACTTAGACATTTTAAAATACAGTGAAAATATACTAAAATAGTTAAAAATTATTTAAAAATCTATTTCTGGTCGAAATGTTTTGAAATTTTGTATACTTAAGGTAGAAAGGATGCTCTTTGACATATGTAACGGGTTTTTAATTTTTTGGTCGCATAAGCGAGATATTGTGTGTAATAGGAAGGGGGGGGGGGGGTTATATGCACATACATGTTAAGCTATGGGCAAAATATAGGCGCATGGAACGCAATAACTTGAATATGCGTCAACGGATTTTCATGATATTCATACATTTTGATTGGACTGTGGAGAGGAAGCCGCCTTTCGATTTTCAGGTTCATTCGATATGTCGTTACAGAGTTATGGGACTTGGATATTTTAAAATACAGTGAAAATATACTAAAATAGTTAAAAATTATTTAAAAATCTATTTCTGGTTGAAATGTTTTGAAATTTTGTATACTTCAAGTAGAAAGGATGTTCTTTCACATATATAAGGGGTTCTTGAATTTTTTGTCACATAATCCAGAAATTATGTGTAATGGGGGGGGGGGGGGGGGGGTTATATGCACATACATGTTAAGCTAAGGGCAAAATATAGGTGCATGGAACGCAATAACTTGAATATGTGTCAACAGATTTTCATGATATTTGTACGTTTTGATCAGACTTTGAAGAGGAAGCCGCCTTTCGATTTTAAGCTAGGTTCATCCAATTTGTCCTTATGGAGTTATGGGACTTAGATATTTTGGTGTTGTGAAAAAAATCCCAACGGGCGTATCTTGCTGCGTGAGCGTAGGCTTTATGTTAACATATCACCGTCTAAGGCACAGATGGTGGAGGGTGAGAGACGTACCGTGGACATGTCTGTCCGTGCTAACCCTGTCTCCGTTACGTACACCCTGTATTACTAATTATGTTCCTCTATATATATTTTCAGTCAAGCCAGTGTTTGATGGCAACATATCACCACCAAAGATAGAGATCGTAGAGGGTGAGAGACGTACAGTGGACATGTCTGTCCGTGCTAACCCAGTCTCCGTTACGTACACCTTGTATAAAGATGGTATTGTTACCACCGTTTCCAGCTTCTCGTTCAATAATGGAATCCTGGAGATTACGAACATACGACGTGATGTGTCGGGGAACTATGCCCTTAAAGCAGCAAACACAGAGGGAGCCACCTTCCATAACTTCTCTGTCAATGTTTTATGTAAGAACAACAATCTTGTCTTTTCTTAAAATAATAAAAGAAAAAAAAATTTAATAATATTTCATAATCTTGAAGAGAAATGTTAAATATTTTAAAAACATTTTCCCATATTGCAAATTTTAATTTCCAATTACAGAATTTAAGTTTTTCTTATATTTTTTTGATGACAAAAACAGAAATTTTATAAAAATAGTAACACATCTATTTTCTGATTGGTCAGTTTTATGAAGATAGTAACACATCTATTTGCTGATTGGTCAGTTTTACGAAGACAGTAACACATCTATTTGCTGATTGGTCAGTTTTATGAAGACAGTAACACATCTACATGTATTTTCTGATTGGTCAGTTTTATGAAGACAGTAACACATCTACATGTATTTGCTGATTGGTCAGTTTTATGAAGACAGTAACACATCTATTTGCTGATTGGTCAGTTTTATGAAGATTGTAACACATCTATTTTCTGATTGGTCAGTTTTTAGCTCTACTGGTCTCAGACCAGTCGAGCTTATGCGATACCCCGTCGTCCGGCGTCCGTCCGTCTGTCCGTCCGTCCGTCCGTAAACAATTCTTGTGCTCGCAACTCCTCTCAAACCATAGGTAATAGAAAGTTAATTCTTTTTGCATCCTACTTGGTATGTGGTCTAGTTGTGCACCTGACATTTGGTTTCAGTCCCTGACCCCCAGGGTTTTAGAAAATGGGCGTGGTTATGAAAATCTATGTAATCTTGTGCTCGCAACTCCTCTGACACTATAAATGATGGAGACTTAATTCTTTTTGCAATATGTTGGGTCTGTGGTCTAGTTGTGCACCTGATATTTTGTTTGAGCCCCTGACCCCCAGGGTCTTATAAAATGGGTGTGGTCATTTTCTCCTATATAACTCTATGTAATCTTGTGCTCGCAACTCCTCTGACACTATATATGATGGAGACTTAATTCTTTTTGCAATATGATGGGTCTTTGGTCTAGTTGTGCACCTGATATTTTGTTTGACTACCTGACCCCCAGGGTCTTAGAAATGGGTGTGGTCATTTTCTCCTATATAACTCTATGTAATCTTGTGCTCGCAACTCCTCTGACACTATAAGTGATGGAGACTTAATTCTTTTTGCAATATGATGGGTCTGTTGTCTTGTTGTGCACCTGATATTTTGTTTGAGCCCCTGACTCCCAGGGTCTTAGAAAATGGGTGTGGTCATTTTCTCCTATATAACTCTATGTAATCTTGTGCTCGCAACTCCTCTGACACTATATATGATGGAGACTTAATTCTTTTTGCAATATGATGGGTCTGTGGTCTAGTTGTGCACCTGATATTTTGTTTGAGCCCCTGACCCCCAGGGTCTTAGAAAATGGGTGTGGTCATTTTCTCCTATATAACTCTATGTAATCGTGTGCTCGCAACTCCTCTGACACTATAAATGATGGAGACGTAATTCTTTTTGCAATATGATGGGTCTGTTGTCTTGTTGTGCACCTGATATTTTGTTTGAGCCCCTGACCCCCAGGGTCTTAGAAATGGGTGTGGTCATTTTGTCCTATATACATGTAACTATGTAATCTTGTGCTCGCAACTCCTCTGACACTATAAATGATGGAGTTTTAATTCTTTTTGCAATATGATTGGTCTGTGGTCTAGTTGTGCACCTGATATTTTGTTTGAGCCCCTGACCCCCAGGGTCTTAGAAAATGGGTGAGGTCATTTTCTTCTATATAACTATGTAATCTTGTGCTCGCAACTTCTCTGACACTATAAATGATGGAGTTTTAATTCTTTTTGCAATATGATTGGTCTGTTGTCTAGTTGTGCATCTGATATTTTGTTTGAGCCCCTGACCCCCAGGGTCTTAGAAATGGGTGTGGTCATTTTCTCCTATATAACTATGTAATCTTGTGTTCGCAACTCTTCTGACACTATAAATGATGGAGACTTAATTCTTTTTGCAGTAAAATGGGTCTGTTGACTAGTTTTGCACCTGATATTTTGTTTGAGCCCCTGACCCCCAGGGTCTTATAAAATGGGTGTGGTCATTTTCTCCTATATAACTCTATGTAATCTTGTGCTCGCAACTCCTCTGACACTATAAATGATGGAGTTTTAATTCTTTTTGCAATATGATGGGTCTTTGGTCTAGTTGTGCACCTGATATTTTGTTTGAGCCCCTGACCCCCAGGGTCTTAGAAAATGGGTATGGTCATTTTCTCCTAGTATATAACTGTTTGTAAATTGTAATCATGCGCTCGCAACTCCTCTGACATTACAAATGATGGAGACTTAATTCTTTTTGCAATATGATCATGATGATGGATCTGTGGTCTAGTTGTGTCATTAATAGTTCATTTAAGTTAGAAGCCCCTGGCCCCTAAAATCTTGGAAAATGGATGTGGCATTCTTTTTTGAAATACTGTATCTCGGATATTATAAATTGTATGAGTGATATTCTAGTTGCAGTCTAATGGATATGTCGTTTTGTCATGCTACTTATGATTTGTTAGAGCACCTGCTCCCTATGGTCTTTGGTTAAAAAAAAGAAAGGAAATTGATGTTTTAAAGAAAAAACAATCAGGAGAGCTACAGTCTCGTCAGAGACTTCTGGTATGAAGATAGTAACACATCTATTTTATGATTGTTCAGTTAAAGCTGAGATATCCCGTATAACCAGTCCTGTGGAAGTAGAGGAGGGACAGAATGCTGTACTTCAATGTGTTGCCATTGGCAACCCCATGGTAACAAACATGGTGAGGTGGACGCGTCAAAACTTTGACATGACCAAGACTAAGCAGACCTACGAGAACGGGAAAAGTGAACTAACGGTGTACGAGCTGACGAGACAGGAGGCGGGCGTGTTTAAATGTATCGCTGATAATTACCTTGGAGAGCCAGCTACTGCTGAGGCTCAACTCATTGTGAAATGTAGGTTGACAATAACTTTGATGACTTAAAAATGAATATAAATAGGAAAAATATTTGTCACGCTGGACTCCTTGACTAATAACCTTCAGTTGAACTGCATTATAATAAAACAATATCAAACTGGCAATTTTTTAAAAATCTCTGTTTATCACATGATATTCTTATATATATGACTGTAAAGATAATTTTCAAATTTCAAAGTTAATATTCAAGCATTTACTAAAATTAAGAATAAGATTCTATTTCACACTTGACTTGTATACAAATTTATTTTGTAATCTGTTGTGTTACAGTTGGCCCCATCATCGACAAATCTCGACAGTATGCCAAGGCCGCGGGGGAGCATGGAAGTAAAGTAGACATGATATGTAAGGCTAGTGGGGCGCCAAATGTCAACTTTAAATGGAAAAAGGTATGTAGAATGTGTGAGTGGTTGATATAAGTTGAGCAATCTGGGTTACTTAGAAAATAGTTAATATATATGTAAGTGGGAACTGAGAACTTTGTTGTATACTGAAATAGTGTAAGTCATATAATTCAACAATCTGTAACTAAGCTGTATGAGTTTCCTTCAACAATCTGTAACTAAGCTGTATGAGTTTCCTTCAACAATCTGTAACTAAGCTGTATGAGTTTCCTTCAACAGGGTGAAGTGGTTCTGAATACAGACAATACAAAGTACACCATCTACAAGCAGCATCCAGATACCACACTGTATAAGAGTGTACTCCAGATCTTCCAGATCTCCAAGGCAGACTACGGAACGTATCAATGTGTCACCACTGACGATGGCGGGGAGAAAATGGACGTGTTTGATATCGTACTCGATGGAACCAGTAAGTATGACGTTGTAATTAGTTATTCGGTCTTTTTGTTTCGTTCCATTATCGGGACTGTATCTGTCTGTTATCGGGGGGGTAGTTATGGGGACGGTATCTGTCTGTTATCATGGCGGTATCTGTCTGTTTTCAGGGCGGTATCTGTCTGTTATCAGGGCGGTATCTGTCTGTTATCTGTTATCAGGACGGTATCTGTCTGTTATTGGGACGGTATCTGTCTGTTATCGGGACGGTATCTGTCTGTTATCAGGACAGTATCTGTCTGTTATTGGGACGGTATCTGTCTGTTATCAGGACAGTATGTCTGTTGTCAGGACGGTATTTGTCTGTTAACAGGACGGTATCTGTCTGTTATCAGGGCAGTATCTGTCTGTTATTGGGGCAGTATCTGTCTGTTATCAGGACAGTATCTGTCTGTTATTGGAACGGTATCTGTCTGTTATTGGGACAGTATCTGTCTGTTATCGGGGCGGTATCTGTCTGTTATCAGGGCGGTATCTGTCTGTTATCAGGACAGTATCTGTCTGTTATAGGGACGGTATCTGCCTGTTATCGGGACGGTATCTGTCAGTTATCTGGACGGTATCTGTCGGTTATCAGGACAGTATCTGTCAGTTATCTGGACGGTATCTGTCGGTTATCTGGACAGTATCTGTTGGTTATCTGGACCGTTTCTGTCGGTTATCGGGACGGTATCTGTCGGTTATCTGGACGGTATCTGTCGGTTATCTGGACGGTATCTGTCTGTTATCTGGACGGTAACTGTTATCTGGACGGTATCTCTCTGTTATCAGGATGTTATCTGTCTGTTATCGGGGCGGTATCTGTCTGTTATCGGGATGGTATCTGTCTGTTATCAGGATGGTATCTGTCTGTTATCTGGATGGTATCTGTTGGTTATCTGGACGGTATCTGTCGGTTATCTGGACGGTATCTGTCTGTTATCAGGATGGTATCTGTCTGTTATCTGGACAGTATATGTCGGTTATCGGGATGGTATCTGTCTGTTATCGGGATGGTATCTGTCTGTTATCAGGATGGTATCTGTCTGTTATCAGGACGGTATCTGTCTGTTATCTAGACGGTATCCGTCTGTTATCTGGACAGTATCTGTCTGTTATCGGGACAGTATCTGTCTGGACGGTATCTGTCTGTTATCGGGACGGTATCTGTCTGTTATCGGGACGGTATCTGTCTGTTATCGGGACGGTATCTGTCTGTAATCAGGATGGTATCTGTCTGTTATCGGGATGGTATCTTTCTGTTATTGGGGTGGTATCTGTCTTTTATCGGGACGGTATCTGCCTGTTATCGGGACGGTATCTGTCTGTTATCTGGACGGTATCTGTCTGTTATCGGGATGGTATCTGTCTGTTATCGGGATGGTATCTGCCTGTTATCGGGACGGTATCTGTCTGTTATCAGGACGGTATCTGTCTGTTATCTGGACAGTATCTGTCTGTTATCGGGACAGTATCTGTCTGTTATCAGGACAGTATCTGTCTGTTATCAGGACGGTATCTGTCTGTTATCGGGACAGTATCTGTCTGTTATCAGGACAGTATCTGTCTGTTATCAGGACGGTACCTGTCTGTAATCTGGACGGTATCTGTCTGTTATCAGGACGGTATCTGTCTGTTATCTGGACGGTAGCTGTTATCTGGACGGTATCTGTCTGTTATCGGGACGGTATCTGTCTGTTATCGGGGCGGTATCTGTCTGTTATCAGGAAGGTATCTGTCTGTTATCAGGATGGTATCTGTCTGTTATCAGGACGGTATCTGTCTGTTATCAGGATGGTATCTGTCTGTTATCAGGACAGTATCTGTCTGTTATCAGGACGGTATCTGTCTGTTATCGGGACGGTATCTGTCTGTTATCGGGGCGGTATCTGTCTGTTATCAGGAAGGTATCTGTCTGTTATCAGGACGGTATCTGTCTGTTATCAGGACGGTATCTGTCTGTTATCAGGATGGTATCTGTCTGTTATCAGGACGGTATCTGTCTGTTATCGGGACGGTATCTGTCTGTTATCGGGGCGGTATCTGTCTTTTATCGGGATGGTATCTGCCTGTTATCGGGATGGTATCTGTCTGTTATCTGGACGGTATCTGTCTGTTATCGGGATGGTATCTGTCTGTTATCAGGATGGTATCTGCCTGTTATCGGGATGGTATCTGTCTGTTATCAGGACGGTATCTGTCTGTTATCTGGACAGTATCTGTCTGTTATCGGGACAGTATCTGTCTGTTATCAGGACAGTATCTGTCTGTTATCAGGATGGTATCTGTCTGTTATCGGGACAGTATCTCTGTTATCAGGATGGTATCTGTCTGTAATCAGGACGGTATCTGTCTGTTATCAGGGACAGTATCTGTCTGTTATCAGGACGGTATCTGTCTGTTTTCGGGGTGGTATCTGTCTGTTATCAGGACGGTATCTGTCTGTTATCGGTACGGTATCTGTCTGTTATCAGGGCGGTATCTGTCTGTTATCAGGGACGGTATCTGTCTGTTATCGGGACAGTATCTGTCTGTTATCAGGATGGTATATGTCTGTAATCAGGATGGCATCTGTCTGTTATCAGGGAAAGTATCTGTCTGTTATCAGGACGGTATCTGTGTTTTCGGGGCAGTATTTGTCTGTTATCAGGACGGTTTCTGTCTGTTATCAGGACGGTATCTGTCTGTTATCAGGACGGTATCTGTCTGTTATCGGGACGGTATCTGTCTGTTATCAGGGCAGTATCTGTCTGTTATCAGGGACAGTATCTGTCTGTTATCAGGACGGTATCTGTCTGTTATCAGGGACAGTATCTTTCTGTTATCGGGGTGGTATCTGTCTGTTATCAGGACGGTATCTGTCTGTTATCGGGACGGTATCTGTCTGTTATCAGGACGGTATCTGTCTGTTATCATGGCGGTATCTGTCTGTTATCGGGGCAGTATCTGTCTGTTATCGGGACGGTATCTGTCTGTTATCATGGCAGTATCTGTCTGTTATTGGGGCGGTATCTCTCTGCTATCTGGACTGTATCTGTCCGTTATCGGGGCGGTATCTGTCTGTTATTGGGATGGTATCTGTCTGTTATAGGGGCGGTATCTGAGATTAAGTAATTTTGAGGTCATCAAATTCTATGGAAACAAGCATATAAAATTCAGGGAAAACATGCTTCAAATATGATGTTTCTATAGGAATTTCATTATGTCATATTGTGTTTATGACCACCAAGAAGTGAAGGTTTGAAGGTTTTATAACTATTCAAGGTAGAGTTCAAACAAGGCTGTTCATTGCTACATTCAAGATCATAGTTCAAGTCAATTTATAAATTTTCTTTGAAATATCTGATTTCATTTTGGATTTGCTGATACAATATAAAGTCACATATTTTATACTTTACAGGTAGACCAGACCCTCCGTATGATCTGACGTTTATAAACTCTTCCCATGATTCAATTTTGTTCTCATGGAAACCTGGCTTTAACGGAGGTCTGAATCAGACGTTCACAGTAAAATACCGTAGGAAGGGCGACTCCACGTTCACTACGCGTCATAACATCAAGTCTATAGGAGATGTCATCTTTCTTACGTTACCAGGTAACTGTTGCCATGGTAACATTTCTTTTCAAGTGTTCTATTTAAATCCAAGATACCATGATACAATTGGTAGGTGGATCGATGTATGAACACATATTTTTTAATTAGTCAAGTATGACATGAACTCATATTCAAGGAAAACTTTATCACAGATTATTTTAGGAATAGAAAATATTTAATTGTTTCATTAAAATCTATATAAACTACATAGGCAGATTGTTTTTTTAAGGTTTGTCCAAGAGCACGGATTACATAATAGACGTAGAAGCGAGTAACGACCTCGGAACGGTACAAGACGAAGAGAGCTTTATAGCACGCACGGCTGGTATGTACAGTTAATCTCTGTCTGTCTGTCTGTCTGTACCATATACTAACCCTAACCTGGGAACGGTACAAGACGAAGAGAGCTTTATAGCACGCACGGCTGGTATGTACAGTTAATCTCTGTCAGTCTGTCTGTCTGTACAATATACTAACCCTAACCTGGGAACGGTACAAGACGAAGAGAGCTTTATAGCACGCACGGCTGGTATGTACAGTTAATCTCTGTCTGTCTGTCTGTCTGTACAATATACTAACCCTAACCTGGGAACGGTACAAGACGAAGAGAGCTTTATAGCACGCACGGCTGGTATGTACAGTTAATCTCTGTCAGTCTGTCTGTCTGTACAATATACTAACCCTAACCTGGGAACGGTACAAGACGAAGAGAGCTTTATAGCACGAACGGCTGGTATGTACAGTTAATCTCTGTCTGTCTGTCTGTCTGTCTGTACCATATACTAACCCTAACCTGGGAACGGTACAAGACGAAGAGAGCTTTATAGCACGAACGGCTGGTATGTACAGTTAATCTCTGTCTCTCTGTCTGTCTGTCTGTACAATATACTAACCCTAACCTGGGAACGGTACAAGAAAAAGAGAGTTTTATAGCACGAACGGCTGGTATGTACAGTTAATCTCTGTCTGTCTGTCTGTCTGTACAATATACTAACCCTAACCTGGGAACGGTACAAGACGAAGAGAGCTTTATAGCACGAACGGCTGGTATGTACAGTTAATCTCTGACTGTCTGTACCATATAATAACCCTTACCTGGGAACGGTACAAGACGAAGGGAGCTTAATAGCACACAGGGCTGGTATGTGCAATTAATTTCTGTCCGTCTGTCTGTCTGTATACATGAGTGTGTACTTCCTATAAATTAGATATTTTATATAGTTTGAATAAACATGTATATGTTTTATGGTATGTACACAAAAAGAAATCTGGATACACAAATTATGGTAATATTTTCATGTCTTTCTGCTTTGGTGGTACATGTATGTACATATGAATAATTAATTATGCAATTCAGTATTCATTTAAATGCAAACAATGTATATTATATTTGATTTACAGATTCAGATAAGAGTGTTTTACCTCCAAGTCGAACGACAGATAACGACACGCCCGTCATTATTATACTGGTGGTCTGTGTGGTTGGAATCTTCCTCCTGGCCCTTAACATTGGACTGATCCTATTCTTTGTTCGTCGCAGGAAGAAAAGACTAGAAAGTATGTGTATAGCTTCTATTATCTGAATATGTAATTTTCCTTGGTGTATGTGTAATCTTCTAGGGGTGTAACAATATATCGATATATTGCAATATTTGATAAATTTGTATCGTATCACAATACAAAATGCATATCGCAATACATCACACTTCTATAGATTGTACGAATAAATCATTGAATCACTTTGATTTTAACCAATTTAACCAGATAGCTCACAATGTAAATAGATGATGAAATAAGCAATCAAAGGATTCAACTTTTCAACGTTTCACCCCCATAATCTTCCCTTTTCTTAGTCATGTTAGTAAAAACGTTATTCTGAAAGTTAACTTGGTTCTTGTATGTGTGTGTGTCAATTATCCCATTTGTTACTATGGTAACATGGGTAATAAGACAACATATTTCTACTCTCTATACACTATTTTGTTATACTGGTTACCTAGGTTATACACTATTTTGTTATACTGGTTACCTAGGTTATACACTATTTTGTTATACTGGTTACCTAGGTTATACACTATTTTGTTATACTTATTATAAATTACCTAGGTTATACACTATTTTGTTATACTGGTTACCTAGGTAACAGTGACTCCACCAGCCATACTAACACTATAGAGTTGTACGGACCCAGTAAGGAAGCAGCACTGTATCCCATGGCAACCTCCGAGGACAGCAGGAGTTATGGAACTTATGAAAAAAATATGGACGACCTGTCGGATGATTTCAGAAATTATGAGGTATGTGATGATACAGAGTTATGGTTCTTTGTGTAAGAGTTATGCTTCCTTAGGTAATTCTACAGAGTTAAGGTTCTTTGATTAGGTATCTTCTTTAATATGAGAATGTTTATTGTCATGTTTTGCATGGGTTTAATGTGTAACGATTCTTAATGATTAATTGATTGTTAATTATTTGAGGTACTTTTTAAAAACAAATTGTAAAAAAATAAATCATAATGAAGTAAGTTGTAAATTATGAAATGCATGATAAAGTCTGATGCTTCCCCCGCATGATAATACTACCCAGGACAGTAACCATGGCAAAAGAATGAATTTTACCTGTGATTGATTTATATACCCTCCCTTCCACACAAATGTAAATTATTACATCTTAACAAGCCGGCATGTTGTTAAAGGAAGTTTGTATTAAACGTTTCTGTTCTGTTAATGATACCAAATAAACAGAAGTTATACAGGAATTATTATTATTACATACATGTATGACAAAATAAGGTTTACTTAATGCTTTTTGGCAATTTTCAACCAGTATGAAATCCCTAAAGAAGTGAAATCAGTTTTATATATTAATTAAAATTTGCTCATGTAAATTGATTTTTTATGCATTTCATCTGTAATTTCTAATAAGTCTTTCCCATTATGAAAATTACAATAAATATTGTTACTATGGTAAGTCTTTGGTAACCATGGTAACTGTATGTTTGGTAACCATGGTAACTGTATATTTGGTATCATTTTGTCTTTGCAAGCTTCACACTAACAAAGTAAGGTGTAGGGGGCAGCACCTGTCGCTTCTGGTTTCTGTCTTTATCTTTTGTAAAGTACTACTACTTTGATTAAAAGAAGAAGTTGGACGTTGAAACATTTTGTGAAAAACTTGAAACTTGCAAAGACATAACAAGAAAATGTGCTGAATCAGAACAGAAGTTTATGTATGTATTAGGTAGGAAATATAAAAAGCTGAAAGGGTGTATCTGCAAATGTAAATTGAGGAAATTATATTGGTTTTGTAAAAAAAAAAAAAAAAAAAAGAATTGGAATATTTAATTTGGTCTTTTCGAAATGACGTCAACGCATTGTGACGTCATCAAATTCTATGGAAACCAGCATGAAATTCAGGGAAACAGGGTTACATATATGATGTTTTTCAAAGGAATTTAATGACGTCACAATGCTTTTACGTCATATACCTGCGCAAATCGAACGTAGGACTGTAAAATCGAAAAGACGGAATTGCTGCCTGGTAAAACTGAGTTAAGATTGAAATGCAAAATGCAGGAAATTTTGAATAAAAGAATTTTGAAGTATTTGATATTTTAATTAAGGTAGCAAGTTGCTAAATGAAAGAAAATGTAATGCAGCAATACTAAACAAAAGACAAATAGATGGATTTTGAAATTTTGGGATATGGATGAAAACTGGCTTGGTTATATTCACAGAATAAAGAAAAGTTAAAATGTGGGACTTGATGTTAAGCAGCATAGGAACACTAAGGCTTCCATAATTATGAATGATCAGAAATGAAAAGTTACAAGGAAGAAAAAATAAAGAAGTAATTTTCATATAAACTAATTACTGCCAATGTCTGGCCATGAACTGAATAAATAGACTATAGATTCAGCACAGGTTCTGAGCTTAACTCTTAATGGAATGATCACACAATGTTTTAGTTACGAGTTTTGTGCATGCCGTTTGACCATGTTGGCCATTTGTTTATTTTCTGCGGTCCAGCTTGACCAGAAGAGCACGAGTACTCACAGCTCCAACGTCCAGTGTGGATGTTATAATCTACGTACCGGGGTCAGACATACCGTACGGGGAAACTGCTGTGTACCAAACGACTCATCAGGGGTAAAAACTATGTCATTATCTTATAGTATTATATTATAACGTTACATAATGTTATAATCTACGTACTGGGGTCAGACATACCGTACAGGGAAACTACTGTGTGCCAAACGACTCATCAGGGGTAAAAACTATGTCATTATCTTATAGTATCATATATACACCACCAACCTCATCAGGGGTAAACATTTTCATTATTCTAAAGTATGGTATAATAACGTTATATACAGGCCCAGTACATCACAGATAATCTGTCTCATCAACTCATAGTATGGTACCATGATTTAATATTTGGGCTCTTTTGGTCACGCAGAGTTACTTGCCCCTGGAACATGAAATCCACAGAAATTGAGTGACATTTACTCAGTTTCTGTAGTATGTAATTTCTTTATAATTAATTTATAATAGGTCAGCAAATTTATGGAAAGAAAGTATCTTCATTTCATGTTCATCAAACATTGCTTATAACTGTTAGACATTTCATCAGTAATGTCATTTATATCTCAAAGAGCTACGTACATTAGCTGTACCACATATAACAAAAGAGCATACATACATTAGCTGTACCATATATAACAGAGGTGACTAGATTTCTTACCCTACAGTGAAAATAGCTACTCAAATGACATCAATTTTAGAATATCCATCCCTCCTCTCATAAGGTCGAATTCAGGGGCGACCCCAATTCAAAAGACGTGCCATTTTTATCAAATATTTAGGAAATTGAAATTGAAATCAATACAAGAAGGAAATCATTGTACTGAAGTCTACACACCTTTCCAAACTCGAGTCTAGTCACCTAACCTAAACGGAATCTAAGTCTTCTCACCAAACTCAAGTCTTACGTATTTTTCTTTGACTATTTAGATATTTAACTTTGTAATATTATATAACTATTGATATATAGATGTGTTAAACATTTTAGATTCTAATGTACACAGTATATAACTCTTAAAACATATATAGTTTATCATACATGTAATACAGTATAATCATGTCACACTTCCATACGTTACTCAGAAACATATTTCATTTAATCAGCATGTCACTCAACACTAACATGGAGTGCATGATGTCTACATTGTTTGCATGGAGTTTTATGCATGATTTTGATAATACCTGGATAATGTGCATAATGTTTATGTAACTTATATATATATGCTTTAAACATGTCAAAGCCAATGTCCTTGTTGCAAAAGTGTGCATACAGATTTAATAGACCAGTTGTCCCTGTAAAGCAAGTATGTTATACAAAGACCTTGTTTAGTGTACAGGTTCTGAGTAAAATTTAGCCCCAAAGGCAATTATACCAACCCTACTTAAAATATTGTTGTAGAATTGATATATATGTGATTCTTAATAGCTCCAAAATAGTCCATATACATTTCAAGATGATAGCATCTACAAAATATAAACTTCCATGAGATCTGTTCTGTTTACTTCCCTCCTCTGTTGTAGGACGAAGATATAAAGCGAGTGTTTTTACCTCCCCCTGGGTACAGCTACACACCCACTAAAGGAATGGACAGTCCCCAGATGAACCATAAAACTTACCTGACCGACTCACGAACTTACCTGGATGATGACATTAACTCACAGTTAAGATATGAAGGTATGAGTTAAGGTTAGAGTTAGGTTAGAGTTGAGGACATCTATAATCTAATGAAGGTCAAGGTCAGCTTCAAGGTCAACTAATTAGATCGATGACAACTAGGCCACTTACCTTTTACCAAATATTTTCTAAGATTGGTATCTCATCATCTTTGTTTAATAATGTTCTTTTTTGCATATTTTTCAGACCCATATAGGATAGGTAATAATAATCGCCTGAAGGGGACGTTTGACAGCGAGTACGACAGAGGGTCACAAACCATGCTCTATGAGTATGATAGAAGTCCAGTCAGACACGATACCAGACCAAAGGTGACTATGTGATATATCTTCGTGTCACACTTTTTCCTGTCACTCTAAAATACCTATGGCAGTTAAAGTGTCTGCTGTGGCCGCACAGTATATTATAAATTGTCATGTCGCATGCTTAAAATCTCATTCTAATGCAACGTCACTATAACGTCGATTTTCATTGGTTGTTTCATACTTAGTTACGGCTGTAAAACGAGAACACACTAAATGCTGATTTTACGGTGCAAACATCCATTTTTCTGGCTCTGCTAACGGGTCGCAAGAAAAACTCAGTTTGTGACCATAAAATCAGCATTAACTGTCTGAAATCATAACGTCAGAAACTAGTTTTCCCTAATTTATATCTCACACTTACATTTGCAAGTATTATTAAACTGTGAACACAAGTATTATATTTTACAGAATGTCTCAGACACATCAGACAGGTCAAGTCGTGGGATTCCCCCACATTGTCGGGCGACGCCCACTCCAGAGTTAATGTTACATAATACCATAATTATACTTTACAGAGTGTCACAGACACATCAGACAGGTCAAGTCGACCCTCCAGTCGGGGGATTCCCCCACATTGTCGGGCGACGCCCCCTCCTGCCCCACCTATGAGGTCTTCCAGTAAAGGTGCTACACATAACTATAGTAACGCATCAATACCTCCATTACCTGCTAGAAATTACGACTTAGACGATCTACAAAACCACGTAGAAAACAGATATACACCATCGCCAGGTAGATTTATTTAAATACCTAGAATTTTTATTTTTTATTTTGGTCTGAAACTTTTAAGTCTCATACATAGTTTCCATACTAACCACATATACATAGTTCATGTAGTTACCATAGTAACCATGTAAACATAATTGTTTTTTACAGGATCAGTGTCATCTTTTACAAACAATCCTAATGTGATTCCAAATCCAAACTACGAGGGTCCGAATGTCCGAGGGCCGTCACGTAACCACGTCCCAGACGATATGAGAGGCCATCTTGTCTGACGCTGTGATATACATACCAAATCTCATCGAATTCCAACGCCAGTATTGTCTATTTAAGGAATTGTAACATAAACATGATAAATAACAACTTCATTAATGTATAACTGTGAACTTATTTGAATGTGTACAATATGGATATGTACAGAGAAAGTATGTGTACAATATTCAGTATGCATGTGTACAGTATTCAGTGTACATGTGTACAAAGGCAGTGTGTATACAATGTAGTGTGAGAGAAATATTTGCATGTGTACAATATTTTAAAGTGAACATAAAATAGAATTCTGAAATCCCTGTAGGTCAGCTTTGATGTCAATTAGAGACGCAGGTTAAACACAAATGTTAAATTTCACCAAAAGAAGGAAATATTCTCCAGTCATTTTCTCAGTATGTTTTAATACTGTTTTGTCTTTATGATGTTGTTCAAAGTATTGAGCATTGGACTGAGGCTCAGAAAGTCAAACAATTTTGAAAAGGGGGAATGATAATTCTGTAAAATACAGAGATTGAAATTACAAAAATTACTGACACAAAAAGTCAGTTAATTACACTGTATGTATTATATTTGAACGAATGTGGGATGACTGACTATGTACTCAGATTTTAAGTCACAATCTTCATTATTATAGATCTAGATTTTAATTTTAATAATTTGTTAATGCCTGCAATATTGTTTTCATTTTAGTTTATTTTCTGTTACCATGGTAACACAATGTTGAGATTACATAATGTAATTTTGTTTAGTTTATTGGGATAGTCTAGAGTTAGGGATTTATAGGTCATTTTATTTGTCTCAGTCAGAGAGTGATTATTGTCCATGTTCTGTTGATAAGCAGAAAGTATCTTTTATATACACTTTTATTTTATCAGAAAAAGAGAAAAGTATGTATAATTATAATGGAGATAGAAATTAAAGTCAATGCCCCCCCCCCCCCCCCCCATGTTTGAACTAATGTAATGTGTTATTTGTTTGTATATTTATGTAGAACACTATCAGGCGTTCAAGTTCCTTTTAACTGTGAATTGGGCTTTGACTTTATTTCTTAAATTTCTTTCCTTTTCTCCTCTTCTCCAGTCAATGCTATAGTTTGGTTCTGACTAGATACATGTTATTGAAAAATACAAAAAATGCTGATAATTCTAGTGTAAGCAATTCCTTGTAAGGCATTTGTACCCCTGTATCTCCAGTCAATGCTGTAGTTTGGTTATGACTAGATACATGTTATTGAAAAATTCAAAAAATGCTGATAATTCTACTGTAAGCAATTCCATATTAGGCATTTGTACCCCATGCGGTTTTGCCCATTTTATGATATGATTGCTTCCATTTCATGTGAGATATTCACTGGAGAGGGGGGTACGTCTGTTTCACTTTGGTCGGCACAAGATAATTACCATTTGTTCATGATATTTATACATATTCCTGGCAGCAGAATTCACCATAAATTATCCCCATTATATAGTTTACATACAAACACCACCAAAGATGTATTGTGTCATAGTCTATAAACACATCAACCTGCATTTCTCTGGTTCAGCATTCAACTTCAACAAGCAAATAAACTTCATTCGAAAAAAAAAAATTGTCGTGTAGATTTGAATTTATTTTTTTCTGTTCACCCTTGATTATCACATTAAAATGCCGATATCTTGTATATGCTTTGCTCCAATAAAGAGGCCTTAAAATGTGTCTGTTTAATAGCTGAGGAAGCTCTTTAATACAAAAATTAAGATGCTTTTTACTAAACCTTCTTTAACACAGAAATTAAGATATTTTTAATTATATTACAATAATGTTAGTCTTTGCTTACTTTTGAAAATAAATTTTACATATACACAGTGGCGGATCCAGCGCCCCCTTTGCCGGGGGGTCAAGGGGCGAATTTTGCCGATTTTGACTGAAAATGGGCCAAAATATACCTGTTTATGGAACATTTTGGGTCAGTGCCGGGGGGGGGGGGGGGGGGGGTGCACCCCCCTGAATCCGCCACTGATACATGTATCATAAAAAATTTGAGAAAAAGCCCCATCTGGCAGCATGAAAATGAGCAAGAAAAACTTATTGATCCCTGAAAAATATACCATTGTTCATTTCATCATTATATAAAATATAGTTGTTTACTCATATCAGATTATTATGAATGATTGACCATATCGTAGCTTAGGTTTGTGCAATACATTATTTGTTTATTTTTGTCTTACCTCCTTCATACTTACACCATCCATTTAATTTCCATTGATTCCTTTATAATGTTTGTATTTTGTTTGATTAACATATAACTTTACTGTTGTTCTTTTGTTGATAACAAATTGTAATTAACAGAGAATCTGGTTTATGATTTGTAGACTATAAGTAGGTCACAAGAGTTTATAGACAGTGGATATCTACTGTGATGTTGGTTTCAGTTATGGATTTTAAATTTAAGTTTCATTTGTTGTGGAGTTTTATTTCAAAGTTTAAGTTCAGATGATATTTTATTTTGTATTATACCACATTGTACAGAAAATAAAGAGTAAATGATGTTTGAGTGAAATTTAAGGGAGGTTTACTTCTTTTTTGTTCCACAATCAGTTTTCTTACAAGGTGCTTTATATCATTATTAAATGAAAATACTATTTTGAAAAATCTCAATACTTTATAGAATAAATCTATCAAATATGAAGAACTATTTAATTAAAAAAACTATTTGCATTCAAGAGAGATAACTCTTACAAAATTTTTATTTATAACAGAACATAACATAATGTTATGTCATATTATGTATTCATAAGGAGGGGTTTTTATGTTGAGAAGAGGTATAGATATTTTTATATCAATAAAGATGTTTGTTTGTTATGTTGAGTACTTGTGGAGGTATGTCTTGATGTCACACGTGTGTAAGGAGAAAGCTAATTAATGTCTGCCATAGTTTTGCCACTTTCATATTTTATGAATTAACAGATTTTTCATTCACATATTTGTGAATTACATATTTTTCATTCACAGATTTTATGAATTTACTGATTTATACTAGACAGGAATGTCTACTGTAAAAATGCAAAGTAAAATTTAACATATGTAAGGAAAAAGTGTTTGTTTCTATAAATATATGTCTGTCCACTTCACTCTGTCATATGATGGAGATATTTTGTAACCTTGCTATCTGCTCTTGTTTAATGGTTGCGTCACACCTTACCGGATAGCGCGAACGTATGTATAACGGATGAAAAAATTGCCAATATCCTTAGTCCGTTGGTCGTCCGTTTGTAAAAAGTCAACACTGACACTGCCCGAGGCTCTGGCGACTAGTTTTGAACGGACGCGTACCGTACGAGTACCGGCTATCTACCGGAAAAGTAACGGACATATAACGGACTTTACCGTACGAGAAACAGAAAAGCAACGGATAAAACGGATGTGCAACGCATATGAACCGGACAAAACAGACATCCGTTACTCGTCCGTTGGCTTCCGGTAGCTGTCCGTTACATCTCCGTTTTATCAGTTTCGCGTCAGGTAGATGACCGTTCGTGACTCGAGTCTACCGGACATCAAACGGATATAAATGGACAACTAACGGACACCTACCGGAGATGTAACGGACGAGTAACAGACAAAACGGATTCCAACGGACATGTAACGTATAAGTAACGGACGCCTTAGTCCGTTCTGTCCGTTGACAAGTTTTGAGCATGCTCAAAACTTGCCAACGGACAGAACAGTCACCAACGGTCATCGCCGGACGAGTAACTGATAAAACGGAGATGTAACGGACGAATTACGGATGAGTAACGGATGCGAACGACACCAACAGATTGAAAATTTTGCTATCCGTTACTCGTCCGTTCGCCTTGTCCGGCTAGGTGTGACTGAGGTATAAGTGAGTGAAAGTTGAGTTGTCCCATGTTAAAATAAGGAGTGAGTCAATAGTTCAGTTGAACACAAAATAGTCTACTGGAAGTTATATAGAGTTAAAATTTAACTCTATTTAACTACTTAATCGAAGAACTAGATGTCTTGTTCAAGATGGCAGATACACAAAGTCTGGGTCACAGAGTTGCTCAAAGTCGGTAAATGAGGAAGAAATGATCATGACTTTATTAATTCATTTTGAAATAAAGTGTTTTGATAATTTGGGCAAGCCTATATTGATTTAGATGATGAGTGTGAGCCAAGTTTTTGAACACCTGTAACTGAGTCTTATCTAGTGCATACATAAGGAGTCTGTTGTTGGCCATCCGAAGGTATTTATTCTTGCATTTTGTTTTTGATGTTTCTGAAATGTAACAGCCAGAGTATAGTTATAAGACTAGTATCTGAAAGGTAATTACAACTATTGGTCCTTGGGCTATGGTGGTTTTAGCGTGCATACAAGAGGCCCAAAGTTACACTTCATATTACTGAAGTACACCACCTGGGTGATGAGAAAAGTTAGGGTAGACATTTTGAATCCTGGCAATTAATGAGAAAATGGCCCCTTTATAGTGTCACTGTGAATAATTTTCGAAGTTCAAATTTAGGGGGTAGGGATACTCTAAGTGCCATATCCTGAGGTTTTTGACCAATTCCAATGTTTGACCCATCAGAATGTTTGTAAGAAGGTATACAATCAATTAAAATCATAAAATTACAGGTATGCAGAATCGGTAATCCATTATTGACTGTCAAAGTTGAAAATAAGAATTTAAAATGGCAATCCATGGCTTTTACTTAACAGGCTACAGATACGCTAAACAAACATATTAGAGGTACTACCCTACCTAATATTAAAGAAAAGATATTACCAAACATATGTATACCAGACAAAGCCACCTTATTGTTTTCATTAACAAAAGAGAGAAAGTGCAATAACTGCTATTTTTTGCAATCTGAGAAAAAGTGAAGAAAGGGAGTAGGGGAAATAAAAGCTCCATATCTTCCCCAGTATTAGGCCTACAGCATTATGTGAAATATCAATATGTTTGTAAAAGTGTAGGCCATTGATTTGAAGCTATAACACATATATTTACAATAGGCAACCCGTAATGAACCAAGAAAAGATGAAAATTGGAGTAAAAAGCGAATAAATTTCTAGGGTTTTTTTAAGTGGAAATAAACCTTTTTTATAGAAAAAGAAATTGGTTGTGTCCTAGCTAGCATACTCATTACAATTCAGTAGCGTCACCTACAATGATTCTCAGATTTTATTTGATTATTTCATATAAAGAAAAAACAATTTAAAGAAAAAAGATTTGTAGATAGAATAAGTGTAATATACTGAACAAAAAAAGTTACGTCCTTCTTTTTGTATTGGTTTTATATGACTCGTGAAAACAAATTTTATTCAGAGGCGGTATCCTCGAAAAATATTTTTTTGAATTAAATGTTCAACGGTATATCCATTCATTGTCCGATTCTGACAAGGATCTTACTAAATTGATGTAATTGTGACGTAATAATCAAGGTTTTAACCAAAGGGGTTTCACCTGTTTGATCCTCTCTGGTAAAGGCGTTTCTGAACCCAAAAGAATTTTACTTAACAAATCGGTATCTGCACATCCTTAGATATACTTTCAATGTGTTTTTGGTATTTGACATAGCGCATGGCCGACAGTGGACTTCCCGTGTCATTTAAGCTAAATTTTCTTGAATTACAAGCTATTTGACTGATTAATGGATAATCGATATCACATTTTTTTTCCCGTTTTTCCATGGAGAAATCCCCTGTGCTTATTTATACACTCTTTTCTTTCGAAAGCAGTCAATTACAACAAAGAAAGAGAGAAATTTTCCTTACAAGGTGAAAACGCTTTGTTTCTTCACGCTTCGTTGCGTTCAATGAGTGATAAAAAGAAAATTTTGGAGTGTTTATTGAGTTAGTTTTACTATTTCGAGGGTTATAACGTTTCATCTGTACAAGTGGTGACCTGTTATATTTAGGGACATAACTTTTTTTGTTCAGTATATATTGAAATATTTATTTTGCAAACTTGTTTACAATTATTGATTATTATAACATCGTCTATCAGACAAGAACATTATTTTAAGAAGTGGCGCAATCTTCAATATATTGGGCAGCCTAAGCAGACAAATAAATTATTTAGTAAGGATGTTTCAACTGAAACCATGGCAATACAATCAGGTCAAATGAACCCCCTAAAAGAATGCACAAAAATGATCCGCTCATCCTTGAATGACATTGAATTTGGTCTGCTGGATAAATTCTGTGATGCCAATGATCTGAAATCAGCATAGGACTCTACTTCTGTCCCTGAACCCCTTTTGCGGTTCTTCGCTATCTTATTTAAGTTTGATGAGAAGAAGTTTAACATAAAAAAATTATGTACGGAGGAGGCTGATATGGATGAAAATCTTGACAAGGATTTTACTGTTTCCTCGACAAAATATCGCCATATGCAAAGTCTGTTTCAAATCATGTTTTACATGTTTCACAATGGCAAAAACGAACATCTCTACATATCATGAACAGCCAGGCTATATATAATACTTGTAAAAGTTTTACTGTGATCATGAATTTCAACAGTTTGGCTTATGCACAAGCTATCACGAGGATATGCGCCATCAAGCAGAAATGGCATCATTTATAGTCGAACACAGGGAGGAATCAGTTGCTTTCTCTTGCCACTTTGACAGTAAGATTTTTACAAGTGCAGCATTTGATAGTTTTGAACATGATGAGGCTAACCTGTCAGGAATGGGTGGTAGTCACGACACAGTGATGATTTTATTTCAAGAGAATTACCAAATGCCAAAACAGAAACTCCCACCCATTCTGCTACGTCTTTTGGTACATTTTTGGACATAATTTTCATACTTTTTGGCCATTTTACATTGTTTAGACTAAGGATCACTGACGAGGGTTTAGTACCCGAAACGTGCATGTCTGGTCCATGTTGTAAATTTATCAGGTCTTTAATGATGCTATTGAATTTGAAGACGTTTAACATTTGAACTACTTGGTGAGTGTCATTGCTGGTGGACCAAGAGTCCCCGAGGGCACATGTAGCCAGGTTCGATCAACTTCGGTTGATCGTCTGTCTCTTTAACGCATTTGAAATTTTCTGTGGCAAAAATTCTTGAAATTTCTAAAAAGTGGGTCCTGTAGCATCATATCCCACCCATTCTGCTACGTCATTTGGTACATTTTTGGACATAATTTTCATACTTTTAGGCCATTTTACATTGTTTTAGACTGAGGATCACTGACGACGGTTTAGTACCCGAAACGTGCATGTCTGGTCCATGTTGTAAATTTATCAGGTCTTAAATAATGTTATTGAATTTGAAGACGTTTAACACCCAAAATATCAGAAACAAATGTTCAGTATGGTCAAAAAACCTTTTCGGCAAACTTAGAATGTCAAAACAAACGGCAGTTTTTTTAAACCGGCAAAACGTCCCTCGCTCCCTGAAGATTTTACTGTTGTAGACCGACAATTACATATGCAGAATTCCTTGAAAGATGCCCGACTAACAGACACGACGTCGTCTTGGGTTCAAGGTAGACTTGACTTGCAAGATCGTTTAAATGTTAAACCCGGAAACCAAACTATGCCTATTTGGAGCGCTGCTTATTGTATTCTTACAACAGAAAATCTACCAGTAAAAAGAGTAGGGTTTCTCCCAGTATTACCCTATCAAGTAACAGAATTTGACACTGTTTAAACAACAATGAAGAATTTTCAGGGAACTCTTGCTTCCTTGCAAAAAAAAAAACCAAACAAACAAACAAACAAAAAACACTTCCAGTCACCTGCTACGAAGGGGTATATCGCATTTCTCGAGAGATCCAAATGATCAGACTTACAGAATTTCACAATCTTGTTCTCTGCTATGGTTCATTCCACATTGCGAAAACAGCACAAGGATGTGTCGGTAAATATTTGAAGGGGAGCGGAGCAGAGAATATACTGATAAAAAGCTCTGTCTTTGGAAAGAATACTGCAGAGTCTGTGTTTACAGGAAGGAATTATATGCGGTCATTAAAGGGTATGCAGCTTTGAAAGAGGCTTTCCTGAAATTGGAATGGACATCATTTTTGACGACGAAAGAAGGAGTTCTTGATGAACATAAGGAGTTATTGAAACTTGTTGTTGAAATGAGGGATATGATTTCCAACAAAAATCATGAAGGCAGCTGTAGACTTTTGAATGGCCTTAAAGACAAAAGCACTGCCGTCCAATCAACGGATTTTCTGACACCATTCAAGCAGGATCAGATATAAGCGAAACATTCAAGTATTGGGACACATTCATGCGACTTTTGTTGTATGTAGAAAACCTTGTTCGAAGTGATCGAGAAGGGAATTGGGAGCTTCACTTGAAAAGTGTACAATGCCTTTAACCAGTTTTTGCTGCATTTGACTCTTCAAATTATCTAAGATGATGTTCTTTATATCTTGAGGACATGGAAAGACTACCAGAAACAAACCCCAGATGTCCATCAGGAATTCATGAAAGGTAGCTTTGCTGTAAAGCGTACATCTGGGTTTTTCAATGCAGTTGGCGCTGAAATGGCATTAGAAAAATTTATAAACAGATCCCAGAAAGATTCAGGTGGCATTATTGGTAGCTCCAGAAAGAAACAGTATGTTGCCAAGTGAGAGATATTTATCATGAAATTCTTGGTATCAACAGTCTCCATCGATACTTAGCTGGTGTAGGGTATACATACAGTGAGTTGGTGATTAGCAAGTCTCTGCCTTCCTCCTCAAGAAAATGTGCAGGCTATATTGGATGTAATTACTGGTAAGGAAAATCCATTTCTAGTCCCATCACATGAACCAAAGCTACACAATATTCTGACAAATGAGGTAATGACAGATGTCATACAAAATGAACTTCCAGGAGAAGAAAATTTTAGTAAATTTCGCAAGGAAAGGTTTATTCAGAAGAGCACGAAACTCTTTGACAATATTTATTGTACGAATCTGAAAACGTTTGCGTCGATACATATACGCCAGCAATGCCTCAGTCTCAATGTAGTAAAAAATCTTCCTTCAGGAAAGAAAATGCAGAGAGTCAAAGAATGATTGACATTGCTAAAGAGCGAGGCATTATTCGTTGGGATTGTAAATCCACAAAAACAACGAAAATTGAGGCCCTGCGAAGTAAAATAATTTCACAGTTATAATCCGGCTCTGCTGGCCAACGCGAGCTTAAGATCAATCACCCGAGAAGTCTTACTTACCCTAAGATAGGACAGAGAATCAGGACCCAGTCTTATCTGAGGAGATCTAAACAAAGCCCACCATGGAGCCCCGTCCTCAAGGTTGGCCAGTGTGCAACGTTTGAGAAGACACCGGTACAAAACTGTAGATTAGAAGCACCAAATGTCACGGATTATGTATTGTAAATATATGTGTGTTATAGATTCAAATCAATGGCCTACACTTTTACAAACATATTGATACTTTACATAATGCTGTAGGCCTAATACTGGGGAAGATATGGAGCTTTTATATATTTTTTATGATTTTGATTGATTGTATGACAAATATGGATAATGACCATATCCCTGTATAGAGCACAAAATCGATAATTCAAACATTTTGATGGGTCATACATTGGAATAAGTCCAAAAGCTCAGGAGATATGGCACTTAGAGTATCCCTACCCCCTAAAATTTGAACTTCGAAAATTATTCGCAGTGACACTATAAAGGGGCCATTTTTCTCATTTATTGCCAGGATTCAAAATGTCTACACAGCCAATTGTGCCTCACATGAAAATCATATGAAATGAGCATCATGTAAATTTCACATGAAAGTTCATGTAAAATTCATATAAATTTCACATAAGATTTATGTGAAAAATATGTTACATGAATTTCACATAAATTTCCTTCACATGAATTTCACATGAATTTATAATAAGTGACCTTCACAGGAAACTGAATTCACATAACATCCATGTAAAAATCTTCACATGAATTTCATGTAAAAAATTTCATATAAATTTCATGTTCGTGCTCATTTCACATAAATTTCACGTGAACTTTCATGGGAGGGTTGTGCGCACGTAATCCAGGATAACCACACCTTTTGCTATTTCCGTGGCAGATGGCCGTCCTAAGTCGGCACCGGTTGCCCATTGGTCTCGTTGATTTATGTGTAGTCCTTTGTGTTTGATGATTCTGTGTTGTGCGTTGACGTTCCTTGTCCCTTATGCGTCTCTTTCTGTGCTTGTCTGCTTTGTGTTTTTGCATTGAGTGTTTGTGGGTTTTGCTGTGGGTGCTACAACCTGGTGTTCTTGGAGATCCCCTCCTTTGTTTCATGTAAAGTTCATGTAAATTTCGCATGAATTTCATATGAGGCACAATTGGCTGTGTAGAATATATATTTCAATATAAACAAATTCAACAACCGAACTAGAGTGCACATTGAATCAAAATAGAGGAAACTAAACTCTTAAAAATGCAAAGAAACACAATCTAGAACCAAACTTGAGATTATAGCAATTCATCAAAGAATGACAAAATATAGAGAGTCAAAAGACAACAACCATACTAAAGAACAACAAACTTTACAAAGACCATTATGAGAAACGACAAACAAATTTGAACAGACCAATCAATTTAATGTTTATCTGAGGAGACATTAAGAACACAAGTACCGAAATTAAATTCTCACTCTCATATCGGGAGTCCGCTTCTTTTCATACGGTGGAGGTTTTTGTTTGTTTGCTTTGGTTTCTGTTTTATCCTGATTTCGTATGCCCTCGGTTTATGATTTTCTGAATTATCGATTTTGCGCTGTATACAGGGATATGGTCATTACCCATATCTGTTATTGTAATCAAAATTGATCGAAATGGCCTAAACATAAAAACGTGGTAATTGCAGACTCAAGAAAACCGTAGTTACATCACATTTTGTTAGGGAAAGGTCTGATTATAGTGTAATACACAGAGAGATGTCATGTAAAAGTTGAAATCTAGATCTCTTATTAACAACAAATTTTTAGTGTTTCGATGAATGGTATTTCAGCAAATGTGGCCATTCCTATGGGTTCCATCTATGCTCCGCTTCTTGTTAATGCTTTTCTACATGAGTTTTTAAAGTCCCTGCTCTCTCACAGAAAGAAGCACATATTCAACACTAAGAGAAAGGAGGGGGAAATTACTGAAATGTTGAAGGCGTGCCCTTAGTAAACGAAACCAATTTTCCAGATAACCTCAGCAAAATCTATCCATGTGAACTATATGTGAGACTTCTGAAAGCTTTAAATCCGCTTCATATCTAGATATCAAGTTATCGTTTGACAATAAGAGTAACCTAATTACTTCAATATATAATCAGGTCACCTATCTTCATCTCTTTTCGAGTAGTACCATTCCTCCGTCCCCTGCTTATGCTGTATTGATATTTTTATTGCTTGTTATGCTATTCCAATGCAAACTCAAACTACAAGGACTTGTTTTGATGGCATTGCTACTGAGAAACTATTCAACCATGAAGCGTTTGTGACTTTGTCATTGCAAAAATTGTTGGATGACACAATCATAGTATGAAACACTATAATATCCTATTGTCCACATTGGTGAAAAGATCTATCTGGTTTGAACCATCCAAAGTCACAAAATTTGCCATATTCACCAGCTTTAACTGTAAGACATCTAATGTTGTCTACGGAATAGAGTGCCCACTTTGTGGATTGATTTATGTGGGTGAAATCAAAGGTCAGCTCCGAACCAGAATGTCAGGACATTGCTAAAAAATAAATAGTAAAGGAAGTCAACTTCTTTATCAGCATTTTGACAAGGCCGATCATTCTGTTTTATCTATGAGAGTCAGAATCCTGGATAATATATATATCACCCCACAAACAATCCAAATTTGAGCACACCTTTCCGTCGCAACAGAGAAGAGTTCTGAATAAAAAAAATCTTAATATTGCAGCGCCCTATGGGTGCAACGATAATATCAGCAGCATAGGAAACTTAAGAAGTCCCGTTTGTCAATCGGTAAATGTGACTAGCTTATTCAACAGACCATAAAGAAGACCTCGAAGCCATGGCGTTCGTAAATATAATAGGCCTGGGATACATAGTTTCTCCTTCGATGGCTTGGTTCCATTTTTGAATGAGCCTCTAGGTCTGCATTATATTCGTACAAAATTATACTCTATTTCTTTACGGAAGTTGCACGAAATCTACGAATATACGAAGGACCTCACATTTACCAATACACGTTCCCCAGAATACAGACTACAAGAAGTCATCTTGGATATTTCTACTTTTCGTTTATTTCAAGCAGTTAGATCAGATAAATCAGAGGAGAAAACAAACCGTCCTTTCATAAAAGTAAGCTTTGCAAACAAAGGTATTGATAAATAGAATCTTGTTCAAATTGTGAATCACAAAACTGTCACAGAAAAAATCCTAGCATATTTAAAAAGAAAAGAAACTCCATGTATTTCCTATAGCTACACACCAACAGTTGCATCTAAAATTTACAATTACAAACGATTCTTGCAGTGTATTGATTTAAGTAATCCCTCACTACATCCACTTCCTTGCGAATGTTCTTCACCGTATTTCAACTACTCGCCTTGTGGACACGTTATTACTGGTGACCTTAGTATAGTTAAGAACGACAAATTGAGAGAAATGTTAAAAAAGGGTCCCAAATACAGAGAAAGTATGTCCTTTACATGGAACCAAAATGTCAGAATTATCATAGACTCTTGTGAGGAACATGCAAGACGTTGGGCAAAGAAAGAGGATGTACAGCTCGACACCCTTTCCGAATGGATAAAATCCATCAGAGGGTTACTTTTATCTAGAATTTACCGTTTAAATTCAACTGTTAACACCATATTCGATTCGACCATGATGTTATCACAGAGTTTGCCTACCTCCAAGGACATTATGTCATCACACCAGCAGACATAGCCTCAAATAATGTCACATTTACTTGCTAAAAGTACTATTTCGACTGTCTAGTTAAAGAGTTGGGTTTAATGACTAACATCGTCACTGAGGAAATTCTACGGTCGATATGGGGAACTCGTCATACACTGATGTCCCACTATCAAGAATGGCGGATGATATTCTACCATAGACCATTTGAACCATCCACCAAAGATTGTACTCTATGTCTTCCGAAATGGAAGTAACCGGATGTGACAGTTCTACCGAATTGAAGCGGCGGGTGTTGCATGCAAGCAGGAGATGCTTACTCTTCCTGGGCACCTGGTCTCACTCCCATATCGGGAGTTCGCTTCTTTTCATATGGTGGACGTTTTTGTTTGTTTGTTATCCTGATTTCGTATGCCTTCGGTTTCTGATTTTCTGAATTATCAATTTTGTGCTGTATACAGGGATATGGTCATTATCCATATTTGTCAATTTGGATAAAGTGACAGGTGTTGTTAGCGAGCATGTATCTTGATGACATTTTGAATATTGATGACATACATTTTGACCATTACAGAAATCAAACTCATCCTTCAGAGTTAACATTAAACAAAACAAACACAAATGAAATAGCTACACTGATATCAAAATCAATAACAGAGAAATTCAGACAATGATATACGGCAAATAGAAGACTTTGGTTTCAACATAGTTAATTTTCCTTGGCTTGATGGCGATGTTCCATTGTACAGCATTTACATCTCTCAGCACATCAGATACGCTACAGCTTGTTAAAATGTTTCGGACTTCCATGACAAAATTATACAAATTACTAAAAAAACTTATCAAGGATTTAGATATCATGAACTTGTAAAATATTTTTGGAAATTTTACAATAAATATTCTGAATTTGTGACGACTCAAGCATCAGAATATGTATCAATGGGAATTTCATTGCCTTCAATTTACGGTGACCTGATAAACAAAATCAGAAGGATCAAAAGCAGACCAAACTTCAACCACAAATGTAAGAAAAAAATCGCCTGCCCCACCAAGGATATAATCCTAAAGTCAGTACAAAAACCCGGGCATGGTACTAGACCAATCTACAGTTTTGTATTAGTGTCTTTCCCAGAGTGGCCAACCGTGACGACGGGACTTCATGATGGACTTAAAATATCGTCAGGGAAGACTGAGTCTCTTTCCCATCTGACATCCTCATACTTTTGAAAATCCAAGTAACTGTTTAAATCTGAAAGATATTTCAAATCCAACTTACGTAATTGACATGAAAAATGTGTCCTCGCTCCTGCAGATAAAGCAGCCAACAACACCATAATCATTTGAAAACGTTACTATACGTTTTTCGAGACCTCTGGGTAATCGGAGAAGTGAGAGGGTTGTGCGCACGCAATCCAGGATAACCACTTCATTTGCTACTTGCGTGACGAATGGCCATCCAAAGTCGGCACCGGTTGGTCTCGTCGGTTTATGTGTAGTCTTTTGTGTTTGATGTTTACATGTCGTGTGTCTCTTTTCCGTCTCGTGCTGTACTCGTCTTTTGTGTTTTTGCATCGGGGTGTTTTGGTGTTTTTTCTGTTGATGCTACAGCGGGGTCTTGTTGGAGATCTCCCTTCTTATACATCAACTTTAGTTTCGAGCTTTCGTCTACAAATATGTATATCAAAAGCAATGAAAGTGTCCCCAACATTTTTAGCAAAACAAAACAGTGAAAACTCTTCATTCATCATTCCTATTTCTAAATTGGATCTCCCTACAATATTCTGCATACCAAAACTGCGCAAGTCTCCTTACAAATTTAGAAACATTGCTAATTCTAGCAACTGCTCAAGAAAAGGGACGGATCTCCAGCATGACCACCCTGCAGACACCCAGCGAAACATACCCACAAGAAATTGATACATAATGACATCAGACAAAACTACAATGTAAACGTCTTCAAATTGAATAAACCGCATAAGGACGCAAGAACATGATACGAAGCAATCGAAACAGACAAACAAAAACATCAAATATTAAAGACAATAAATAAAAGGAAGGAGACCGATGTGCACCTGGCGTCGACTTTGGACGGCCATTTACTATTAGCAGATGGTGTAGTTATCCGGATTACATGCGCACAACCCTCCTACTTATCAGGATACACAGGTGGATAAATTTGAGTTTGTAATCGTCAAAATGTGGGTTATCAATATTCAAAATATCATCAAGATACCTAGAGGTGCCGCTGAAACATTTCAAGTCGTCAAATTTCTTGAGTTTTTGCAGATTCTGCATGAATTATTTTTCGTATGTGTATAAAAACAAATCAGCGACCAGAGGCACACAGTTAGTACCCATAGGAATTCCAATAAAAGAAGGGAGGGGATCTCCAATAAGACCCTGTTGGAGCAACAACAGCAAAACACCAAAACACTCGATGGAAAAACACAAAAGACGAGAATAGTATGAGACGAAAAAGAGACATACGACATGTAAACATCAAACAAAAAAAGACTACACATAAACCGACGAGAGCAATGGGCAACCGGTGCCGACTTTGGACGGCCATTTGCCACGCAAGTAGCAAATGATGTGGTTATCCTGGTTTACGTACGCACAACCCTCTCTCGAGCTCATGTATAACTTGCCTGTATAGAGTGTCACCAAATCTTACAAAAATGTTGTCCAAAAGAAAGGAAAAAGCCTTGCACAACTCGGATGGAGTCCATGATTTGTAAGATTTGTATTCTACTAAGGAAAAATCCTTTAATATCAGAAGTAAATATAAATGTCAAAACACCATTTAAAAAGGTTTGATAATCGATCTTTTATCTGCTTATGAAGGTGTTGTGCATGTTAGAGAAGTCGTAGGATGGGACAGATTCAGCTTTAAAATTAAAAGATTTGAATTTGTCGATCACATCATCAGAATTCTTTATTGACCAAAAATATTTGAAGTCGCTATTATTGAATGCAGTTTCACAATATCTTGATACATGATCTTTAATTGCTGTTAACGCTGATGTCAAATTCTTAGATAAGACTGTAGTAGTACAATTGCTTGAGTTAGCAATAAATCGAATTTTGGGAGGAGATTTGTGAAGTTTAGGTAGACAGTAAATAGTTGGTACGTCTATTTTTTAAAAAGACAATTGAAATGGAGAAATTTCACTCAGGTGCTTTTGCAAAATGTAAGGGATAATTTCATTGCTTTGATGTAATTGTTAGTAGTAGAAAGTTCCGAAAGTGAAACTGATATGTAATAGCGCTTTCAAATGATAATAGTCTTGTTTGCTGCCTTGTCTGCCGGAGCAAAGACATGCTTACTGTGCAAATATTGAAGTGAAGATTTATAGAAATTATCCGATAATGAGGGTGCTTCCGAAGAAACCTGTGGATTTTTTTGAAAATTGTCAATTCGGATATCTACAATGTTAAAAATAAGGCTTTTCTAGTCACTCAGAGAGTGTGATTTGACTCCTTCTAATTACACCATTTACGTATGTAAACTTTGAACGCCTCATGTAGCACTTTTTGACATTTAATGAAATCTATCTTCGAAGGAATTCTATACTTTGGCCCTTTCTTTAGAGGACTACGAAGCCCAGAGTCTTGAATGATTGACAAGTCTCCAGTGATTATATGGCCAGCTGGTTCGTGAGGAGGATAAAGGTTGACATCAGAGGTGACTTGAAAGTAAAACCTTGTACATGTTTTTTTTATATTTATAACAGATAGAAGGGTTCTAAATTTTCAAAATACTGGGGTATTTTGCTTTGAACACAGTGATCTCGGAAAATATTAGAGATGTTTTATAGATCAAAACGTTTGTTTATAAACTCAATTTTGATGAATCTTCTTTTCGTATAAACACTTTTAATAGCCGGATAGAGTTTATTGAAACAAAAGCTAGCGATTATGTTAAGTCTAAATCAGAACGTATTTTTTGTAATACGCTAGTTGAGTCTCATCAAAGACAGATTTGATTTTAACAGCCGGAATCGAAGACAGTGCATGTAGTAGTTCATGCCTTCCGTTATCGCATGCTATAAGCAGTAAATCGTCTGCCGTACGATAGATTCTAGATTGCCTTCTCAATTTTCTGTCGTGCCGTTTTCCGTGTGACCTGTTTTCTTTAACTTGTAGGGCGGATGGAAAATACATTTCTGTTTGTAGAGGATGAAGAAATATTTTCCTGTCCATAAATATGATAATTAAGTCCTAGGGGATAGGCAGTTTGAAGCTTGATGATCCAGGTATACTCTGCTTGTAGTCTGCGTTTTTAAATATCAGTTTTACTCAACTGCAATATTGTCTAGAAATATGACGTCAGCACTCACGGCGATAAAGGGCACGTGGCAAAATATTGTGAAACTGTCCTAAACAAGAATGATGTAAATTTATTTTGTTCTATTGAAAATTCCGGGGATGTGATCGACAAAATGAAATCTAGAAATGTTCTAGCCAATACGATTTCTTCATACTTTCAAATATGTACACCACGCTTCTTCACGACAAGATTAATGATCAATTGTCCAAACGCATTAAATGGTGCTTAAGGTGGCTCAATAATCCAAGAATTCTTTGTCAGAGCAAAAAAAATATTGACATTCATATCTGATTACTTATATTTGTAATTAATATTACATATCATCGTTCATTTGTTTGACTAGTGGTCCTCTGAAAATACATGTGCAAACCAATTCCGAGATCTGTCGCAAAACCATGAATTTTGATAGATAAATACATGATATAGGGATAATAATTCCACATTGAAACCATTCTTGTGATTATTTTCACCATAATATAATCAAATTTGTCTATTTCTTTATAGATAATGCTTTCAAAGAGCGAAAGAGCTAAAACTGTTCCCGAAACGTACATTTTGGGCACCCCCACCCAAGATGAAAATCTTTAAAAAAAAAGTACCCAATTTTTTGTCATCAAAATGATAAGAAGTCTTTGTCAGAAGTTATTTTCTTTAACATATTTCTCAACGACAAATTCTGTTCTTCAAAAAAATTTATAAAAAAGTACATGTTATCGTTCATCCTGATTCAAAATACTTGGTTGTCATAGTAACGATTTTAATGGGAAGGGGGCAGGGTTCTCAATAATGTTGCAAGAAGGGGGCGATTCTGAAATAAGTAACAAAGAAGATGAAATTTCTAGATATAGTAGGCGTTAACAATGTAAAATGAGCGTTTTTTCAAAGTACAACGAATGTGGTTACAAATCGCCTGGTGTCAGAGATACGGAAATATGAATAAGAGAAAGAGAAAAAAAGTAAACGGAAGCGTTTTAAAGCATTTTGACGTTCAAGGTCAATAAGTGGACGTCACTCATCTCCTTCGTTCTCGATAATGCTTGCACTTGTCTGTAAAATGGATATGTCTTTGTACAAAGCAGAGTTAAAACTAAAATTCACTCGCTCAAGGTTTTTAAATAGGGAAACTTTGTTCGATCACATCTCGCTGCAAAGTATGAAAGTTGACAAGATTGAAGAAAAATTCTTTCAACGAAAATAAAAAAAGAATTTAGAGAAACTAAACTTAAAATATATTATCTGTGATAACGCTAAAATCTCCAAGAAATATCCTGTTTGATC
This sequence comes from Pinctada fucata, assembly GCA_028142955.1. NCBI lineage: Eukaryota > Metazoa > Mollusca > Bivalvia > Pterioida > Pteriidae > Pinctada > Pinctada fucata. The sequence goes on along the minus strand of AP027110.1, from coordinate 2,171,654 downwards.
AATGACTTAAATTTACCTACTTCATTTTGTTCCCAAGCAACAAGCGGTTGAATTTCTGATGATGACGTTATTGTAACGTGAAATTGTCCGAGCGGAATTAAAGTACGGGGATCGCCTCTAAATTTACATAGAGATTTGTTAACTTGTATAAGATAATAGATTTTCCTTTCAGACTATCTGTCCTAACTATGATTGGTACATGTAAAAATAAATCAGTATTTATGTATATACAATGATTATAACAGAAATACAAACTAGTGACTTATATACAGTATTAATCTAGTGTCGCACCCTTCAGTGAGACTTTGGCTTGACACTCCGTGGCGAGCCACTTCGTGTCGTGCCAATGCTTGTCCTAACCACCTAACCGTCGTAGCCTAATGTGTCTTAGACAAACGTGTCGCGACAAAGGCTTGTCATGACAAGTGCTCTAACTTACACTCCCTAACATAAACAAGTTGTCCAAGCGGCCTTATTCAGGGCTTACACTTGACTGACAACTGAATGTAATATACCTTCGTAAATCTATCAGCGTAGATAAATCTGCTACCGCACGGCTACCGTCACAATCACAGAGTGAAGCCGACGATTGAAATCTTGGGTTTATGTAGTGGATCAGTCCACTTGCATTTAGGGGTGACAACTAGTTTGGACGATTCTAATAATACTGAGTCATTTAGAGGCTTCAATTAGCTCATTACTTTAAGCGTTTAAGAGACTTCCTATCTAATTTTGTTACATTATGAAAACATACGTTTACGGCGGTAGCCAGGGTGTCTCACTTACGGGATATTTATATACAAGTACCAAATATACGGATTTTGTTCTGAGAGCTAGGCGTCTTTCAGATAAGCTTCTCAGTCAGGGATATGTTTGTGACCGACTAACATCATCACTGAGGAAGTTCTACGGTCGATATGGGGAACTCGTCATACACTATGATGTTCCACTCTCAAGAATGGTGGATGATATTCTGTCATAGACCATTTGAACCATCCAACCAAAGATTGTACTCTATATCTTCCAAAATGGAAGTAACCGGATGTGACAGTTCTACCGAATTGAAGCGACGGGTGTTGCATGCAAGCAGGAGATACTTACTCTTCCTGGGCACCTGGTCTCACTCCCATATCGGGAGTTCGCTTCTTTTCATATGGTGGAGGTTTTTGTTTGTTTGCGTTGGTTCCTGTTTTGTCCTGATTTTGTATGCCTTCGGTTTCTGATTTTTGAATTATCGATTTTGTGCTGTATACAGGGATATGGTCATTATCCATATTTGTCATTTGTGTATATAGATTTAACGATACATTTGACTATATATCTATTACACTCAGATTGTAGATAATGATTTTCTGGTTCCATCGATTCCAAACTTTTAGAAATCCATCGAGAAACTAGTGAATTAGAGGAGTTTGAAGACCGAAACCGCACTCGGTACTATTCGAACCAGTATTGACGCCGGGAATACGATGACGTCAAACGATTATTGAGCCTCCTTAAATCGAGAGGGAAAAACTTATATTTGTACATCTGATTCAAAGGGTTTCCGCTACAGAATACTAATCATACAAATCATGCACATGTAGTGACCTGTGTAGTGCCTTGTCCTTCCTCTTGGACAACATTTATGAAAGATCTGGTGAGAATCTCTTCAAGACGGTTGCAGGGATCCCTATGGCTACTACATGTAATTGTGCGCCTCTTGTTGCAGATTTATTTTCATACACGAATGAAAAAGAATTTATCCAAAATCTTCAAAAGCAAAGAAAACATGATGATGTGAAATGTTTGATTGGTACTTCTATGTACCTGGATGATATTCTTACTATCGACAATCCTGTTGTTCGAAAAGTATAAAGATGTTATTTATCCACAATAATTGGCTCTAAACAATGCAAACATTACATCACACACGAACCACCATTTTGGACCTAAATATCAAATTGTTAGTGGAGAGATTCATATAAGTGTATGACAAACGGAATGATTTTGGATTCAACATGGTAAATTTTCCCTGGCTTGACGGTGATGTTCCAAGATTACCGTCATACGGTATCTACATTTCACAGCTCATCCGGTATGCTAGAGCATGTACTGATGTTTTGGATTTTCATAGTAGAAACTTTTAGGTCAAATTTTTCGCTTTCACAAACGAATAAAGACTTTCTGGAAATTTTACAAAAATTATGATCAACTTCTTTTGAAATTCGGACCCATACAAGCAACAGAGTATATTACTTTGGGTATTTCAGAACCTGCGTTTTATGGTGACATACTTACCAAAATAAGAAAGATCAAAGGTAGACAGCATAACCATCGAAAATGCGTTAGAATCATCAAATGCCATTTATACCGTGGATAGGATCCTAATGCCAAGAAACGGACACTAGACTTAGTACTTGACCAATCTACAGTCTTGTACCAGCGCATTCTTCAAACTTGCACTCTGACTAACGTGACGACGGGACTCCATCACGGGCCTTGTCCAAACCGCTTAAAGAATAGCTGCAGTAACGAAAATATAACACTCACTAATAATCATCTCTATGCATAATAAAACATTTCGAAAACCCCACCTTTCTAAGTTGTATCGTTCTCGAATTATTTGCAATCGTACTATTTCTTCACCTGGCGAAAACCGCATCGTGTGACGTCACGAGATTTGACGTCATTAGAGTGGCAAGCTTCATACTAAGCGAACATAATGTAAAGGAATAGACTGATAGAGGAAACGATACAGAAAAATGAAATGATTGCAGATATTTCTAGCGTCATAGATTTATTTATTTTCAATCGGGCAATATTTTCTTTTTGATATTTGCTGCTGGCCGACTGACTATTAATTCGAATCAACATTCTCTTTTTGGTTTTTGTTTTAGTCCCTGTTTTTTTTTTCATAATGATCGGTGAAAAGTCAGTCTTTATTCTGTAAAATGTTGATTATGATTGAACTGAAGATGGATATTTGATGCCGACTTAAACAATGGTCAGCAGTATTCAATTTAAAAAAAAGAACTAATATATACGGCAGGCCTTGAGATTTTAAAACTTTTATTGCCACAAGCTTAAATCCAAAATATACAAACTAAATTCCTGATTAAGAAAAAATGAAAGAAAGTAACTATCTATTGAGAACATGTAAATTGTTATGATCCCCTCCTTTGTTATGATGATCAGACATTGAAATCTATCACTACAGGCTTGCATATGGATGAAATTAGACGAAAATTGTTTTCGACTTTGTACGTTCTTGCGGGGATCATCCCAGGTCTTACCCTTGCGATATTTTCGCATTTCTGTTTTAACAGTATCGCAATTTCTTTGTTCCCCTACGCTGGAAATTGCGTATTTGCAATCTTAATTGTAAAACCGTCCTTTCAGTCTTTTCTGCAATCAGGCGCGCGCCATTTACGCAATACTTAAAAAAAAAAGAGAAAATTGGAAGTATGCGATATTTATTTTTATTCATCTCTTAAGGTATTAGATGTATAATGAACGAAATCATATCCAAAGCACACATGGACGAACGAGTGCATCACTATATGGCCATTATATGGCGGGGGTATAGATATTGAAATTACGTATATGAATTATTTCATATTGCTCAATCGCTTTTGACGTTGCACAAACTTTTATACTATGATGGTAGGTAACAGAGAAAGGAATTTTTAATAGGGTCATATTTAGGAGTTATTTCCCCTTGATGGCAAAAACTTAAAAAATTAACTGCGAAAGATCTAAACGGTGAATTTGAAATTTTCCGGTGAAATTTGATAAATATTAATTTTCAGAATATTTTAATCCGTCCATATTTGAGCCCCCATCATTTTCTTGAAACTATGGCTGAAATATTAGTTTCTACATAGACTTCAATGTAACTTTGATGGCGGATAACTCTTACAGGAACACACTTTTATTCAAAAACACATTGGTGGAAAGTTTTCAATAATTTTTTATATTATAACTATGCCATAATTTTAAAATTCCAAACTCAATGAATGGGTGATCCAATTATCCCTCATTATACATCTAATGCCTTAAAACTCGAGAGGGTTAGGGTTAGGGTTAACGTTATCATACTTATAGAAACGGATAAGATGATAATCGTATTAACGCAAAGGAAGATTAATAAGCAATTTGTTCAATAAACTGTACGCAGCATTACATTACAGCGAACGCAGAAAACACATTTGTGACCCCCCCCCCTCCCCCGACTTATATAACCTGGCATGTAATGTGAGACAGCGAAAATTTTAAGATTATGTTTTTAGGGGAAGTGTTACAAACTATTCAATCCCATCCCTATTGTTGGATTTAGTACATGCCTCCCCTAAAAAAAAAACCCGTAAAAAAGCAAAGTTGAGGTTGAATACTTCATAATTCTGGATACTGGGCATAAAATGGACATATTATAACATGCATAGATGTGAATCTTTATATTAAAAGTATATGCAAATTGATCTAAACTGAAATTCAAGAAGCGACTCAGCGAAAACTTTCCACTCAAAACTACTAAAATTCAAGTATACACATAGAAGTTTGATCTCAAGTAATCAATACCTTACATTGCTCAGCGATTAGAAGGGGAAGGGAGGGATGTTGAGCTCCTCGATCCCCTTCTAAATCGGCCAATGATACAGATTTTGTTTTTCAAGTGTGCAATATTTTCGCAAGGAAGGCTGAATAAAAATTTCTTTCAGTTTTTTTAATGAATGTCTCGATATTATTTATTAAAGATAATAAATTTTGCCTATGGTCAGCGCAATCTTACATTGCATGAAAGGGATCAAGCCATGAATTCGAGAAAGAATTAAAATCCATTTTTAAGGATGGCTGGAAGAGGAGTTAAATCTCCTCCTATCCTTCCAACTTTTTGATATCGATAACCTGATACTGATATATTCATTAGTAAACTGATTCGTAAAAAAAAACAAAGAAAAAAAACCGAAGAAAATGTATACATTAGAAAATAAAAGCCGGTGGTGCAACGAAAAATATGCTGAAAGTATACTGGATAATATGTGTTAAATAATTTAATACAATACGGATATATATGAGGTAATCATTATATGAATGAGCGTGTTACAAAATAGTGGATTATATAATAAATACATAATAAAAAAAGTTGAACTCAGGCAGTGGACAGATTTTGCGGGACCTCGCGAAAGAGCCTAATACGGAGATGCTCTTTCAGTACAAATCTTACAAGATCTTTATTATTTCTCACTCAGATAATATGTCTGGTTTCTCGGAATTTAGACAACGACCCCCTTTTTATGGAAATAGTGTATAATGAACAAGATCTTACACGATCATATTAAACGATAAGACTAAAGAAATGCTTAAAACTTCCTTATGCTCGCCGCATTCTAAATGTCTGTCATTCGAGTGACATCATCACAAATATGGCACGAAATCCTGGTATTCAGAAATGGGAAGATATCCAGGTAAAAATAGTCACTAAACTATGGTCCTATAACTCGCGAACGAAATGACCTGGAGACTTCGGGTTTTACGCTCAATGCAGCTACTCTTTAAGAGAAGTGTTTAACGTCTTTAAATTCAATAGCATTATTTAAAACCTGATAAATTTACAGCATGGACAGACTGGGCCCCGATCACATATCCTCTCTGAATGTCAATCGGACTCCTCGGGTGATAATATATATGAGCTCGCTAAAGCCGGCAGAGCACGACCTATATTACGCACGTCCTCTTTTTATATCCATTTACATATTCATCTGTGTTGCTGGGGCCCTGTGTTTTACGGTCTTGTTTGTGTGTGGTCATCTAACGGTGAGGAATTTATTTTACATAATTGTACGTTCTTCGAGACCTTTGGGTTTTCGGAAAAGTGGGAGGGTTGTGTACACGTAATCCAGGATAATTACACCATCTGCTACTCACGTGGCAGATGGCCGTCCTATGTCCGCACCGGTTGCCTATTGGTCTCGTTGGTTTATATGTGGTCTTTTATGTGTCATGCTTCTATGGTGTGAGTTGGTGTTTTTTGTCCCTTTTGCGTCTCTCTCTGTGGATGTCTACTCCTTTATTTTACATTGAGTGTTTTGAAGGTGCTACAACCGAGTGTTGTTGGAGATCCCCACCTTTCCTTGGTCGGGTGATCGATCTTGAGCTCGCTTCAGTCAGCAGAGCACAGACTATAATTCACTTGCCATACATTTTTTTAAGATCCATTTACATAGAATCTGTGTTATAAGAGGCTGCTGCCTTTAACTATCTTGTTTGTGATGTCACTTTACAGTAAAAGTTTTATGTTTATGCAACATTGTGTGTCTATGGACAGGATAAGTGGAAGCATTGAGCAAACGTAATCCGGATAACCACACCATTTGCTAATAGCATGTTGCCGTCCAAAGTCGGCGCCGGGTGCTCATTGGTCTCCTTCTTTTAATGTGTTATCATCAATGTTTGATGTTTCTGTACGTCTGTTACGATTGTTTTGTATGATGTTCTAGTGAATATTGTTGTGTCTTTTTGCAATTTGTAGTTTTGTCTAATGTCATTTATGTGTCACTTTCTTGTTAGTTTGTTTCGGTGGGTGTAGTTGGTCCTACTGGAGATAATTCTCTTTCCTTCATATGCACGCTTATTCCTTGATGTAGTGTTTAGTCGGTAAATCGATTCCCCGCGACTCAGTTTTTAAAATGTTATAATTTATACCACTTTTTTTTAGCTCGGTCGATGCTTAATTTTGTGCTCTATTGTGAGTGCTGTTGAGATTATCGCCAGGATCTTCTTTAACTCATTTGTGTCACACTTATGCCCTTTGCCGTGTGAAGCTCGTAAAAAAAGTCCCCGCGAGGGGTTTGACAGTAAGTGTTTTGAATATATTTCCCTGACATTGTCGCCATAGCACTTTCTATATAGACATAACGTCACACAGTGCATGAAGTTTATATATTGTTTTCATTTTCGTGCTTAAACATCGACGGCGGGTGCGGCTAGCCAACAGGGGATGCTTACTCCTCCCGGGCACCTGGTCCCACCTCTAGCTTGCTAGGGGTCCGTCGATGCTGCATTTTGTGCTCTATTGTGAGTGTTGTTGAGATTATCGTCAGGAACTTCTTTAACTCATTCGTTGTATTCCCTCAGCTCTATACCACTTTTTTTACCTATACTCATCATGGCAAAGTTATTAAAGTCTCCAAGAATTAAATTCTCTCAGATTACCCTCTGTAACCAATATTACCTTCCGATTTCAACAGTAAGAAGCGTTTTTTGACAAATTTCAAAAAAATCCTCATCTTTATTCGGAAGCACCTTCAAAATCGACTGAATTGTATAAATCTTAACTTCAGGATATACACAGTAGGTTTGTCTTTGCTCCGGCAGGCAAGGCAGCAAACAACACTATAATCATTTGAAAGCGATATATCATATCAGTTTCACTTTCGGAACTTTCTACCACCAACACGTATATAAAAGTGATAAAACTATCCCTTCTAGTTTGCAAAAGCATCTGGATGAAATTTCTTCATTTCAACTCTCTATTTCGAAATCAGACGTACCAACTATTTACTGACTGCTCAAACTTCACAAGTCTCCTTACGAATAATGTCGAAGGGTTCCAACTCTATACCTTCTTGAAGAAAATTCCAAACCAATTTCCATGCACCAGACACGTGTTTCGAATATTACTTTCGATTTATTGCTAACTCGAGCAATTATACTACTACAGTTATATCCAGGAATTCGACAACAACGTTAACAGCAATGAAAGATCATGTATCAAAATATTGTGAAACTGCATTCATTAATAGCGACATCAATTAATTTTGGTCAAGAAAGAATTCTGGTGATGTGATTGACAAATTTAAATCATTTAATTTAAAAGCCGAAAATATCTTATCCTACGACTTCTTTAACAAGTTACCACACTCTCTCATGGGAAGATAAAAGATTGCTTATCAAAACTTATTACACCCTCCCGGGCAACTGGTCCCACCTCTAACATGCTAGGGTAGGTCGATGCTCAGTTTGGTGCTCGCTCTATAGACGATCATCTCATTTCAAGAAAATGACATCGGCAATGTAAACTTCAATCAGAAAATACGAATTGTATGTACAAACACACAAACACCTGTAGTAAGCATGTTTTCTCGGAGAGACGTTTGGCTGTAGTAAGCCTGTTTTCTCGGGGAGACGTTGAACTACTTGAAAACTTGCGTGTACACGTAAAGTTAGATTTTTCTAATACACACATTGTAAAGAATAAAGATACAACGGCCAACTTTATTTACACTTTAGTTAGAAGTGTATTAATTACTTCTTTCCAGCTCTGTCGCCTGAAAGAAGCTTTGTTTTATCACTTTATCGATTTGACATCATATATATTTTTTTGCTATTTCGGAAACTGGTCATTACATTCAAAATTATCATCGAAATTAAAGGAGGTTCACATCTTAGCACCATTCCTCCAATGCTATAAAACACAGATTTTATTTGGATATGCTACAGAATCGACCCGCAGGAATTCGGAGCCGCGCACTCTCTGTAAAGTAAATGCACAAATCTTATTATTAAAGAGGGTGCTACTGAAATGAATTTTGGTGGCTCCGCTGGAACCATCAATGATGAAAATTTAATACATTGTATTCGAAACACGTGTCTGGTGCAGAACAATTGGTTTGAAAATTTCTTCATGAAGGTATAGAGTTGGAACACTTCCGTATTACTTATAAGTCAGCACCGATTGACCATTGGTCTCGTTGGTTTTTGTGTACTTGTATTTTGATTTTGATGCTTTGATGTCGTATGTGACGTTCTTTGTCTATTTCATTCCTTGTTGTGTATGCCTTATCTCTGTTTACACATAGGGTGTTTTGACGTTTTGCTCTGGTTGCTGCAACCATGAAATTCTAATCATTTTGCCTTGCCTTCTCGACTTTGAGACTGAATAACTGATAGTTACTTCATTGATGTTTAATTGATGATAAAAAAATAGCTTATTATATATGCATAGAAAAGAAAGAAACAGCATTGATATCAATTTATGTTTTAAATTGACTTAAGCCTTTCTTCATTGTGTATCAACAAAAGTTATCATACAACGATCAACATTACTTTGTCTTGTTTAAAATCTCATTTGCGTAACAAATGATTTAGCAGCATCAATTCTTGAACCTTCTCCTTTTTCTTTTTTGTTTTAATTATACTTGTGATTCCACTCGAAAACTTTCTTTTCAATCGTAATTCATTCAACTTAATCGAAAAGTGTTTATCTTTACAATCTTAGCATGACAAACTTTGTTTTCTCGGAAATCAGCCGTAAGTATATATGACTAAGAGGGAGCTGTAATTCAATATTGTTTATTTCCTTTTAAAGGAAAATAAGTCTTGAAAATTACCAACTCGTGAAGATTAAAAGAGTAGATTCAGTCAATTCATAAGTCAGATGAATACGGACGCTATCAAATCAGAAGTAAGTTCTGCTATGTCACATTCTTATTATATTACATGTACGTGTATAAGATAATATCAAAGTGTGACAACATGTTTGTCTTGCCTTTACGAATTTGAGACTGAATTACTAATAGGTACTTCTTTGATGTTTAATTGATCACACCAAGGTTCTCTGTTTGCCTTTACAATGGATAAATATAAAATTTTCCCTACATGTAATTTTTCTCTCTAAAAAAGATTTTTTTTTCAGACAACCCGGGAAACTGTATATCTATATCTCCAGATATTGCATCTCGCTATATACAGCGCGTGTGTCAGTCATATGAGGTTAAAAAATTTTATCAGGGTTTAGACTGTAATCTATATAAATTATGAAATATTTCCTTTTTATGGACAATCGCAAATTATACTGTCGGCAAGTTCTGGTACGACAATGTTACAAATAAATCCTAATGTTACATTATATTTGCATCATGGATGTAAACACTTTAGATAAATGTCGACAAACTAAATAAAATAAAATTCTTAAAAAGTTATGAAAAGTTGGATAAATTTTAATGTAATACAGAATGCCTGGGATGAGGCTTCTGGCTTTGCCAGCTCTACTACGTGCTATGGTAGGTGGTTCCGTTCTACTATTACAGTTTTTTTGTAATGCTAAACGTCTTCAAATTCAACAGCATCATTATAGAACTGATAAATTTACAGCATATACCAGACATGCACGATTCGGGTACTTAAAGGAGATCTGCCAAATAGAAAGGGATAAACATTGCAGACAGAAATGCTCTGACCAGACAATTATCGTGTTTCCAATATTACTTCTTTTGCGTCACTGGTTTAAAATATCATACATTTCAACCATGTTGCCATTTTTCAATAGTATCTGGAGTGTTTGCTTATTGACTCTATATTTTTCTTCTTTGTAGGAATGGAAGACGAAACTTGGATAACGAATCTCTCTAATTTGTTTTACAAGTATACAAGTGATAGAATTGGGCAAGAGGGAATAATACGGATGAGGCAAATGATGGTAAGGATTGGAAATATTACAAATTTTCGTGCAGACAAACCTCTCCAAATAGCAAGTGGAAGTAGGTCAGAGGGATTTGAATTTCCAAGTTCTGATAAGGACGTAATGCTCGTTTACAACACAATAATAGTTTTACAGGAACATTCCTCAATCTTCCCTCCTTTACCTGGCAGAGTCGTCCTTATAATGGAGACGGACCAGACCCGACCCGGATTTTGTATTCTCCGTCTTATCTTTAATTATCCATTACACTCGAAGATTTATAAATTCTGTGCACAGTATCAAAATGGTGTTTACCTGGCAAGTGCATTGTGGAGAAATGAGATGGGTAAGGCCATGCCAGAATCAACAATGCATGGTCCATGCGAAAATGGATATCTTATAGGCTTTGAAACGGATGTCGCCCATTGCCTTAAATGTGATTGGCCAAGGTCAGCAATACCATGCATCAACAGATTATCAAGGGCAAGATGGCCTTCTCAAAATATTCTGACAGAAATAGTTCGTAATGGTTGTCATCTAGTGGCCATTGGAGATAAGGTATCTGACAAAGAAATATTAGAATGGAGGATCTCTTTCTCTGCAGCCGAGACAGCGTTGATACATCAGATGAATTATTGTCAATTTCTCTGTTACGGATTACTGAAAATTTTCCTGAAGGAAGTGATAAATACTAACCAAAGCATTAGCGACCTCCTATGCTCATATTTCCTTAAGACTGCTATATTCTGGGAGATAATAACGACTCGATCAACATGGAGTAAAAAGGACTTCTTGGCGCGGTTTTGGGACTGTTTCAGACGACTTATCTCTTGGGTCGAAAATGGCTACTGTCCAAACTTCTTTATACCGGAGAACAATATGTTCCTAGGAAAGATACATGGCAGAGTACAGAGACGTCTACTTGATCATCTGTTGTCATTGTACAACAAGGGCTATAACTGTATCCCTGTGTGCAATTGTACACCATGTGCAATGATACTAGCCAATCCTCAGATGTTTGCACTCAAGTTCATAGATTTCAACATTGATAAGATTGACTATGACATAAACCTTCTTAATAAATTTTGTCATTTGCTTAATAACATAGGGACGAGTGATTTCTCAACATTGTTAATGAAAATGTCAAGTTTGCAACACATCCGTACGCAAAACGAGGTTGCTCCGTGGTCGAACGGCATACTTGCGTCCTCTTTAGAACTTGAATTATTATTCTCATCAATGAATTATATCATCGATGCGTTACACGTGTCAAGCAATAAAGTAACGTACCATTCCGTATGTAAATACGTCACAGCTTTCAGGCGACATCGCTTTGACCTGTCAACGAACAATCTTCTGTCGGCATTAGCTCTTTACAAACTGGGAATGTATGCGCATGCGTCAAGGATACTCATAAAATTAAGAGCCCGGCTTCAACAATCCCTGTGTATTCACTCTTGTTGCACCGATCGTGTAAGGTACGAAGCGGCCGGAGGGGAACTCTACCCTCCCGACGTAATGATGAGGAAAGCGTTTTTAATTCCTTTACGGTTAATGGAATGTCCAGTATCAGAACTTGACCTGGAGCATCAGAACCTCAATATAAACATCACATACCATCCGACAGTTTTCATGAACTTTCTATTATTCTTAAGCTACTTTCGTATGTCAATGTTCGAAGATGCGGATTCTGTGATACACGATCTAACAACATTTATTAAAAAAGAAAACACCATTGAGACATTTAGCCCTGTTTCTTTTGAGATGCTGGGTATATGTCAGGAGATGGGAGGTTACATACAAGACGCTTACAACACATACAAAAAAGCGCTGAATGAACCTCGCTATAGAATTATTTGTCAGGCCACTGTAAAAAGGATCCAGAATTTACGTGCCCGTTACGGTGACTTCCTTATCGACGATCTCGATAGTGTCGCATCATAATAGAAGAGCCGGAAACAATCACTTCCTTATAGAAGAGCAAAACATTTTGAATATTGAAGAATACAATTAAGTTTTGAATTAAAATTCTTCCAGACAAGTGTTGATTCCTTTTTATATGTCATTGAATGTTGCTATTCGTGATCTCGTTTGATTGATAAATGTTCAACTTACATAACATAATGTTAAAACAAACTTTTGCTTCAAAAACGTTAAAAGTCTGCTGTCAAGTTGCAGAAACAAAACAAAATTAAACAAAAGCATGGTAAAGGAGCAAAAGGATATCAAAACTCAGTCAAGACTGTTCTTGAACCTGAAAATACAACGGCCTCATCCTCCATCAACAAGGAATATTTGTCGAAATGTTGAGGTATTTGGGTATAATAACAATATCGTGGAAAAACTAGAAGTTATTTACTTCATTTATCTTACAAATTTTTTATATTGTTTGATATTTTTTAATGATTCATTCAACTCGCCATGAAAAAGTATGGTCCCGAACATTGCCGATGTAGTGTGTCTTCGGCCAATTTTGTGGTACTTAATTTTTCTGTGATCAAATCAACCGGAAGTAGAGTATTATACCACTAATGCCTTAAACGTCTTCAATGAGTTAAAGAAGATCCTGACGACAATTACAACAACATTCACAATAGAGCACCAAATTGAGCATCGACGGACCCCTAGCAAGCTAGAGGTGGGACCAGGTGCCCGGGAGGAGTAAGCATCTCCTGTTGGCTAGCCGCACTCGCCACCAATGTCTACGCACGAAAATGAAAATATATAAAATACATGCACTGTCTGCAGTTTTGTCTTTATAGAAAGTGCTATGGCGACCATGTCAGGAATGATATTCAAAACACTGTCAAACCCCTCGCGGGGAACTTTTTTACGAGCTCCACTTGGCAAAGGGCATAAGTGTGACACAAATGAGTTAAAGAAGATCCTAACGACAAATTCAATAACATAATTTAAGAACAGATAAATTTGCAGCATGGACAAGACATGCACGTTTCGGGTACTTAACCCTCGGCAGTGATCCTCAATCTAAAGTATGTATTATGGCCAAGGAGTGTGTAAGGTGTTTATTTTTCTCTCCAAATTCTTGCACTCTATTTTTGAATGGTTTTGTTTTTGTTTGCAAATTCGGAATAAATTCAGTTTATTCTAAGTATTGAAACTTTTTCTATCTTGGAAATCATATCTTTTTAGTGGAAATAAAGAAGATAGAATTTATGAGGAAGAAGATGAGTTTCATTTATAGTGGGATGAAATCTTGATATTTCTCTGAGATAAACGGAGAATACGGAGTGGTGAGAAACGGAAAATGAAAATTGATATAAAATTCCAGAAAACAGAACTTATATGTTTCTCAGAATTATTCGTCACTCATAATGAGAAGGAAAAAGAGTTTAAACAGTCCTTGGTGATTCCTCATCACCCTAAAACGTTTTGAAAATATTAACTTAGCATGCAAATAATCGGAAATATAAATAAAGTCAAACACAAAAGCCAAACCTTATTTAAAAAAAAGCTGATAAACTTTTGAAATATATAAAACCGACCTTTCTCAAAGGCAGATCAAACTTCAACCAAAAATGTAAGAAAATAGTCGGTCGCCTGCTTTACCAAGGATATGATCCTAAAATCATCTCAAAACACTAGAGATGGTGCTTCTAATCTACAGTTTTGTCCCAGTGTCTTTCCCAACGTTTCCCACACTGGCCAACCTTGAGGACGTGGCTCCATGGTGGGCTTTGTTTAGATCTCCTCAGATAAGACTGGGTCCTGATTCTTAGTCCTATCTTAGGGTTGGTAAGACTTCTCGGGTGATTGATCTTGAGCTCGCGTTGGCCAGCAGAGCACAGATCATAACTGTGAAATCATTATACTTCGCGGGGGCTTAATTTTCGTAGATTAACATCCCCAACAAATAATTCTGCATAAAACAATAAATTAAAAGAACTTTAAATAACAAAACAAACATGCATATTTTACTGGCCATTGATGCAGAAACACCTTCCAATAAAATGGACACACACACACTGTAATGTTTGTCAAGTCAGTTGGCATAGAGGTGCTTTCAGGTAGATGATTTAATATGGATTCTCTGTAAAAACCTAAAACAGCTGGCCACGACATGTCATGGATTTTGATGAAACTTTCTGTAATTATCACACTCAATGTAAAAACAATACAGATAAGGCCATATTGTTATATTTGAACCACGGTTACCATGGTAACGGGGCCCATCTATTTTACACCCTCATACATATGAGAAATAAGACATATTGTGGCATTCTATTGCCATGGAAACCATGGTCAAAACTTACTTTATGAATACAAAAACTTTTTCGTCAGTTCAACTCTAAAATTAATAACTTTTTGGGGGGAGGGGGCGATAAGGAAGTTGTTGATATTTAATCAAAATATGTGAAAATTAAGTATATTTTTAGGGTCATTTTTGGACTGGTTTTTTTTACTATTTTGAAGGTTGAAAACCATAATTTGGCACATGTTGTGGGCATTTGCTGTCATTTTGACAAAATGACCATTGCTGGAAAAAATTAAGAAATAAAATTTATGGTGAAACTTTGTCATGAATACTAATCAAAAACCGTTGCTATAGCAACTTTGAATCAATATTTCCGTATACCGTATATTTAAACACATTGTTTTTCCCCATTTTGAGTCCTGTGATTATGAAATAGCATATCTGTGTCCAAATAACATTTATCATTATCACTTGACCTTCAAATAATTTCAAGGTCATCTGTCCGAAGCTCAAGGTCATTTCTAACTTTAGACTCAAATTTACACAAAAATCAGGATTTCCAATTATTTTTAGTTGATTTCTCCAACTTGTTTCATTAGATATTTTTATTTTGAATATTTTCGTTTGAAGAAACTATCAAAAGAAGTAGAATTCTTCACAGTTTTGTTAAATTGTATTTCACTTCAATGTATGACATACTTTCAATAAGAGCATAAAATTGAGATTTTCTAGATTTTTCTCGTAAAATATGTGAAATTTATTTGGGTCTTCAATGGACTTTGATCATTTTGATACTCACCCCAATAAATAATGAATTTATCACACTTTCTATTCTTGACATTTTCTCAAGGTCATGATAGCATCAAATTGTCATTAATACATTTACATACCAAGTTTTGTAACAATAGCAGGTATACATCTTCAGAAATTAAGCTTTTTACTTATGACAGGTATTTTCACCTTTGTACCAAATATTGCCATAGTAACCTATTTCAAAGGCATATAAATAGAAAAATCTTATTTCTACATAAATTTCCTTCGATTCCCATGAAGTCCTAGGATAGTAATATTTAGAAAATAGGCATCTGTTACTCAAATCTTGTGCAACTGCGTTATTACTCATGTCAAATAAAGTGAAATATAGGTAAAATCAGGCCTATATTGGTACAAAATAGAACATTTTGAATTCTGAATAAGAATTCTTTCTTGAAATTCAAGCAAAACATTACACACAAGTAAGAAGGAGAACTGAATAATCAAATTATATCAATTTAAGGGGATTTTAATAATGTGTTCAGAAAATAACATTTACATTCAACTTTCGTTTCCATGGTAACGGGATGCTTAAAAATGCCTTGTTTACAAATAAATGTGCAGCATTGATCAGGCATGCATGTTTCGGATACTAAACCATTGTCAGTGATCCTCAATATAAATGTAATATGAAAAAAGGGTGTGAAAGTTATTATGTCCAAAAATGTACACAAAGACGTAGCAGGATGGATCTCGTGCTACGTCTATCTCACGACCACACCATTTGTTTATAGCAGATGGCCATCCAAAGTCAAAGTCGGCACCAAGTGCATATTGGTCTCCTTCTTTTTGTGTGTTGTCGTTAATGTTTGATGTTTCTTTGCCTTTGTTTCGATTGCTTTGTATGATGTTCTGGTGGATATTGCGTCTTTTTGCGGTTTGAGGTTTTGACTGGTGTCATCTGTGTGTTGCTTTCTTGTGGGTTTGTTTCGCTTGGTGTATGCAGGGTTTTCATGATGGAGATCCTTCCCTTTCTTTCTTAGAAAATAGGACAAATAGACGGAGACAGCGACATACTTCCCATGGAAACAAGATGGACAACTTATTAAATAAACCATCTTCTGTACAAGTGCGGAAGGTATTGTAGAATGCATTGTATGTTGCGCTGTTAAAACGCGTCGTAATATTTCAATATATCATATGAATTATGTAACATGTCTTATGCTAGCGTAGTTCAAAGCAGGGAGGACCCAAAACGAAGCCCAAAGGCATTCTCAATTTCTGTCTTGGTGTTACCAACAGTTTCGCTGCTTTGCAACGGAATGACCACATTTAACAGTAAGTGGCGCCGCCCTGAATAGGTTTGATAAAGGAATAGATGTCCAATTGATAAAAGCAATTTCATTGATACCTAAGCTCGCCAAACATCATTTTTCGTTCTAGAATTTGCCTTATCAAAACAAAAACACAATGAAAACTAAAATAATTCAACAATCACCATTGACATTCTATATATCTTAATATTATTATATAATACAAAATTACAGACTAACAAGGAGATAGTTAGATGTGACTTATAGGTTCTATCGCGATCTGCTGGGTGATAAATGTACACTTGTGATGGAATTTTCATCTTTTCCCGGATACGTACCGGAATTTCCGTCAAAAATGTAAAACAGAACTTTCTCACGCAAAATAAAATAGGACAAACAGAATGAGACAACGACAAAAGCCCCAGGGAAACACGGAGACAAATCTAGTGTACTATATCCAGTACAAGTGCAGAATGCATTGTAGACTGCCTGTAGGTGGCGCTGTTACAACTGTGTACTAATTATTTCATACACCACATGAATCATGGTACATATCTAAAGCAAGTGTAGTATCCAAGTAAGTAATATCCCCCCCCCCAGAAAAAAGATAGTCCGGTTAACCAAAGGTATAAAAAAGCACAACTGTGGTATGAAATAACCTCCTCACTGTAAGATGACCACGTAAACAAGACAGCAAACCGCAGGGGCCCAAGTCCCAAGCAATACGCTGATGGCTATGTTAATGGATATAAAACAGACGGCGTACGAAATACAGTCCGTACTCAGTCGGCTGTAGCGTGCTTATGCATGTATCACCCGAGGAGTCCGACCGACTTTCAGAGAGGACACATGGTCGGGGCCATGTCTTCTCTACAAAAGTTTTGACAGGGCCCATCATTGAGCCTCATCTTCACTGTCAGCCAGAGTGCAAGTCTTAAGAATGTTACAAGGCTGTAGATTGGTCTTGGATAAGTACCATGCCGAACGTCCGTCTGATGACATTAGGTTCATATCTACGGTATAAAAGGCGATTGATGATTCTTACACAATTTCGATGGTAATTCTGTTCACCTTTGATCATTCTTATTCTATCAATTTTGTCCCCATAAAAATAGGTTTTTGAAATGCCCAAAGTTGTATACTTTGTTATCTGTATAGATCCGAAATTTACATGAAGAAGGTCCCCTGCAAATATTGACTTCAGAGGCAACATGATAGGGAAGATAAACTACTGAAACTTTTCCTATCTTAAAAGTCGTATTTTAAGGGAAATAAACTCTTAAGAAGGTAGGAATGTGTGACGGAAAAAGTGAATCCTGGTCATTGTGAGATTAAATCGTGATATTTTATGGAGATAAACTTTTTCGGAGAATATAGTGTAACGAGTAACGGGAAATAAAACTTGATTATCTCCCACTGAGTGGTAATTCCTTGTCACCAAATATGGTTTTGAAAATTTCCACTCCGCAGGAAAATGATAAAGATAACATATGATAATAATAATAATCAATGTAAACAGTAGATTAAGACAAATTTCTGTCAGAATAAAAAAAGGAAAAAGCTCTTGTTGAACCATTGAAGACAAAAAGTGGGAATATGTAGTGGCCGAAATCATATTTATATAATATGTAAGTGCTAAACTCTATACCTTGCGTATAAAATTTTAAACGAATTTTTATGCACCAGACACGTGTTCGGATATTAAATCCTCATCAGTGATGCTTCCAGCCAAAGTGAATATTAGACACAGCCAAAATTCATCTTAGTAGCGCCCTCTGGTTATATTTTTTAAATTAGATTTGTGCAATTTGCAGAGAGTGTGTGACTTCAAATTTCCTGTTGGGTTAATTTGAATATTGAAAAGGCGTTCAACTTTCTGAAAAAAAGATATAAAAGATAACTTTCTCACGCGAAAAGGAAAATCGGCCAAACAGACGACGGAGACAATAACACAGCTCCATAGAAACACGAAGGACAACTTTATCTTATGAACAATCTCTAAAGTCCAGCACAATCGCGTGCTTTTATCTATAAGTTTCTAGAAGTCATTACAGATATTAATTTCATATTTTTGATATAGTTTTTACACCAAGAAATACAGATCAAGATCGAAAATGGTCAAATTTACTTTATCCTTTATCTGAACCAGGAGAATGGAGGGGATCTCCAACAAGACTGTATTTCCCTTCAAATTATCAAAAAATGTGCGACATCTTTAAGGTTTCATAAAACTTTAAAAACAAAGCTAGGCACTATTGCAAAATCCTTTTTTGTCGAGATCTAGTTTACATCTAGGGAAACTGAATGAAAATGAAAAATACATATCCTGATTTTTCCATAGATCCTGACGATCATCCCAAGAACACTCACAATAGAGCACAAAATTGAGCATCGAAGGACCCCTAGCAAGCTAGAGGACCTCACATTTACCGATACACATTCCCAAAAATACAGACTACAAGGAATCATCTTGGACATTTCTACTTTTCGTTTATTTCAAGAAGTTAGATAAGATAAATCAGAGGAGAAAACAAACTGTCCATTCATTAAAGTAAGATCCAAACAAAGTTATTGATAAATTGAATCTTGGTCAAATTTTGAATCACAAAACTGTCAAAGAAAAAATTCCACCATATTTCAAAAGAAAAAAACTCCTTGTATTTCCTATAGCTACACACCAACAATTGCATCTAAAATTTACAATTACAAACGATACTTGCAGTGTATTGATTTAAGTAATCCCTCACTACATCCACTTCCTTGCGAATGTTCTTCATCGGATTTCTACTACTCTCCTTGTGGACACGTTATTACTGGTGACCTTAGTATAGTCAAGAACGACAAGTTGAGAGAATTGTTAAAAAAGGGTCCCAAATACAGAGAAAGTACGTCCTTTACATGGAACAAAAATGTCAAAATCATCACGAATTCTTGTGAGGAATATGCAAGACGTTGGGCAAAGAAAGAGGATGTACAGCTCGACACTCTTTCCGAATGGATAAAATCCATCAGAGGGTTACTTTTATCTAGAATTTACCAATTAAAATCAACTGTGAACACCAGATTCGAGTCTATATCTAAAGACCCTGATGTTATCACAGAGCTTACCTACCTCCAAGAATATAATGTCATTACACCAGCGGAGAAAGCCTCAAATAATTACACAGTTACTTGCAAAAAGTACTATTTCGACAGTCTAGTTAGGCACGGTCCATTTGATATTCTGGGGGGGAGGGGGCTTGGGTTTTTTTCGAAAAAAATAATTTTGCTCTGAATTTTGATGAAAAAAATAAATTTGCTTATGGTGTGACAGAAAAAAAAATCTTGCTCTTACAAGTAATCTGAATTTGAAGAATAACCATAAAATTCGCTTAAAATTCCTGAATTTTTTTCGGCTCGCTACGCTCGCCGCAGTTTTTACTTTCTATAACAAAATTTTGGCTCGCTCCACTCGCCATACTTTTCTTATGTAATGGCAAGTTCATGTTTTAAAATATCGAAAGAATGCATGTGACTGAAACAAATAAAATGCTTAAATACATTATCCATATAATGTATTACTATTAATAGATACATGTATCACCATAGTGTCTTCTTTATATACAAGCTTGGAAGGAGAATTCGAATAAGATTTTCACTAGTTATCATTTCTACATGTAAAAACTTGCATCAGGCCCTCTTACATGTTACATGACCTTATATACATTTTGTTTACTAAAAATTATCAGATCTTTCATCTCTCTCAGTTTAGAAGTGAATACAATGTTTATATAAAAATAATGTTTGGAGTAATTTAAGTAAATTTAAAGAATTTCTATTGAAAAAAACACAAACATTCTTAATATTCACATCAATTCTTATAAAGAAAATTTCCTTGCTCCAACTTTGCAAGAAAAAAATAATTTTGCCCGGGTCCGGGGAGAAAAAAATAATCTAGCTCCGACAAAAAACCCAAGCCCCCCCCCCCCCCCCAGAATATCAAATGGACCGTGCCTTAAAGAGTTGGGTTTAAATTCGACACCTGGAAATCCCACTTACACCCCAACAAACCTTTCTGCCTCTGAAATAATAGATAACCACAAATCAGCTCTTGCTTCCTTTGGCTTCGACACTAACAATTTAGATTTAGATTTACCATACTTATACTGCATACCTAAAATGCATAAGAATCCGTACAAATACCGTTTCATCGCTGGTTCCTCAAAATGTTCTACCAAATATGTATCGATCTTACTCACCAAAGTTTTGTCTGAAATCAAATCTGGGCTTCAAAAATATTGTTCGACAGTATATTCTCGCAGTGGTATCAATCAGAAAGGAACTTTTAGAACATCTGAAATGTACTTATTTTAGTCCATTCGAACAAAGCCTTTGATTTTTCGACACTTTACACTACAATTCCACATTCTAAATTGAAAGAAAGACTCGCAAAAATTAAAAGTAATGTGTTTACAATTAAAAACGGTAATGGCAAATACAAATTCATTGTTGTTAACTATGACAAAAGCTACTTTGTAAAAGAAAAGTCCGATTCTGAAAATAAGTAAACTGAAACAGATATTATTCAGATGTTAAACTTTCTGAGCGACAACATTTTTGGTTTTTTTTTTTTGGATAGAAGGTCTTCCAGCAAATTGTCGGAATTCCAATGGGGACCAATAGTGCTCCACTCCTTGTCGACATTTACCTACTCGTGCGAAGCTGAATTCATTCAATCTTTGGTCTCTGAAGGAAAAAGATACCTAGCTTCTGACTTCAACTTCACTTACAGATACATAGACGATGTGTTGTCCATCAATAATTCAAAATTTACGGATAACATGAGCAGTATCTATCCTTCGGAGCTTGAAGTTAAAGAAACTACAGAGACAAATAAATCAGCATCCTATTTGGACATCATGTTGTCCTAGGTCACATGAACACCTCATTCTGTGACAAACGTGACGACTTCAATTTCAGCATAACAAACTTTCCTTTTCTGAGTAGCAACATCCCTTCATCGCCTGCTTATGGCGTGCTCATATCTCAGTTGACATGCTATGCCAGAGCAAGTACCAAATGTACGGAATTTGTTCTGAGACCTAGGCGTCTTTCAGATAAGCTTCTCAGTCAGGGATATGTTTGTGACCGACTAACATCGTCACTGAGGAAGTTCTACGGTTGATATGGGGAACTCGTCATACACTATGATGTCCCCCTCTCCAGAATGATGGATGATATTCTGTCATAGACCATTTGAACCATCCAACCAAAGATTGTACTCTATGTCTTCGGAAATGGAAGTAACCGGATGTAACAGTTCTACCGAATTGAAGCGGCGGGTGTTGCATGCAAGCAGGAGATGCTTACTCCTCCTGGGCACCTGATCTCACTCCCATATCGGGAATTCGCTTCTTTTCATATGGTGGAGGTTTTTGTTTGTTTGCTTTGGTTCCTGTTTTATCATGATTTTGTATGCCTTCGGTTTCTGATTTTCTGAATTATCGATTTTGTGCTGTATACTAGGATATGGTCATTATCCATATTTGTCATTACATAAGAGGGTAAATAACCGTCATAAGTTCATTATATTGACTGTTAATTCTATTAAAACTCAACAAAATGGTCGCATCGAGTATGCATACTGATCAACGTCAATGATTTCAATTGACTGAGATAATTAGTTCGATTTATGAACAGTTTCTCCAGAAAATGATTCTGTTCTTTTATGCAAAAAATATAAGTCTTAAAATCTTTCGAGTTTCACAATCCTAATCGATTATCGTAATCCTAAGGGTCTGGCGACGATTTTGCCGACGTCAGAGATATTCGGCACAACACTACTATATTCATAAGACTTTTAATCAAAATTATCCCCCGGCGTGGTACCTCTGTTTTGAGAGTGAAATGAATTCTAAGCATACGAAATTTCAAGGAATTTCTACCATTTCTGTCGAGGCAATCATTGTGAATTATACACAAAAATGTTATATGAGTGACAAATATGAAAAAACTATATTCCTATCGAGAAGTACAAAATCGTTAATCGAATTATCATATAAAAGGGCATACAAGCAAAGGAACAGAAATAAAAAAATCCACCATATGAAGAGAAGCGAACTCCCTGCGAAGGAGTGAGATCATGTGCCCAGGAAGAGTGAGCATCTCCTGCTTGCATGCTATACCCGCCACTTCAATTCGGTAGAAAGGTCACAATCGGTAACTCCCACAAAGGAAGACAAACGTTTATTGGTATGTCATGACATATAAGGTCTACGTCAGAATATCATTTGTGACTCTGGACAAGGGGACGTCATAGTTAGCTACCATTTCCCCAAATCGACCATAGAACTTCCCCAGTGACGATGCTAGTCGGTCACAAATGTATCCTTGACTGAGAAGCTTAACTGAAAGCCGTCTAGCTCTAGAACAAAATCTGAGAATTTGCATGATTTGTGAAGAAGATGGAAGTTTTCCAACCCGTTACCTTCTTAAAAGAAAGTTTCAATTCAAACTTAATACACCGGACACTTGTTTCGGATAGTAACATGCAATACCACTGTTGTTATGTTTAATTTTTTTTAAACTTAGTAAATTAGCACGGATCATTTTACAGCACCAGCCACAGTGGCATTTGACTACAATGTACTGTAGATTGACCATTTGACTACAATGTACTGTAGATTGATCATTGACTACAATGTACTGTAGATTGATCATTTGACTACAATGTACTGTAGATTGATCAT
Source organism: Pinctada fucata (assembly GCA_028142955.1). Lineage (NCBI taxonomy): Eukaryota > Metazoa > Mollusca > Bivalvia > Pterioida > Pteriidae > Pinctada > Pinctada fucata. Next base: position 2,148,203 of record AP027110.1, on the reverse strand, counting down.
TTGACTACAATGTACTGTAGATTGATCATTGACTACAATGTACTGTAGATTGATCATTGACTACAATGTACTGTAGATTGATCATTGACTACAATGTACTGTAGATTGATCATTAGACTACAATGTACTGTAGATTGATCATTGACTACAATGTACTGTAGATTGATCATTGACTACAATGTACTGTAGATTGATCATTGACTACAATGTACTGTAGATTGATCATTTGACTACAATGTACTGTAGATTGATCATTTGACTACAATGTACTGTAGATTGATCATTTGACTACAATGTACTGTAGATTGATCATTTGACTACAATGTACTGTAGATTGATCATTTGACTACAATGTACTGTAGATTGATCATTGACTACAATGTACTGTAGATTGATCATTTGACTACAATGTACTGTAGATTGATCATTTGACTACAATGTACTGTAGATTGATCATTTGACTACAATGTACTGTAGATTGATCATTTGACTACAATGTACTGTAGATTGATCATTTGACTACAATGTACTGTAGATTGATCATTTGACTACAATGTACTGTAGATTGATCATTTGACTACAATGTACTGTAGATTGATCATTTGACTACAATGTACTGTAGATTGATCATTTGACTACAATGTACTGTAGATTGATCATTAGCCAAAAGAAAAGAGGGGATCTCCAACAACACTCGGTTGCAACACCCACAGGAGAATCCCAAAACACCCGATGCAAAAACACAGAGCAGATACGTACACAAGTAGACGCAAGGAACACCAAATCACATCATAGAAACATCAAACGCAAATGACTACACATAAGTTGTCCTTCTTGTATTGTTGTTTCCGTCTTCATTCTCTATCACCTGATCACGTTATTGACATTTCTGTATACATTGATCACGTGATGTATCGCTCTCTATAAGCTGACGACGTTATCAATTAAGAAAGATTAAGCCTTTTCAGAAACGATACTCGGGGTTTAATTAAACTTTATCGACTTCCTTGTACACCAGGAGTAAATGAAATATTTGATATGTTGTTCATATACAATAATACAACTCCCCCCCCCCATTTGTAAAGCCGTGTGAAATACGTTAAAAAGCAGTATAATGACCCTTTCCCAGTGACAAAACATAGTGTCATATAAAAAACCATCATGTTTTCTGATAAATGAGTAAGAGTATGGCCGATGGGTGATACCTGTAAGGGATACAAGAGTATGCCCGATGGGTGATACCTGTAAGGGATGCCCGATGAGTACGCCTGATGGATGATACCTGTAAGGGATGCCCTATGAGTATGCCCGATGGGTGATACATGTACGGGATGCCCTATGAGTATGCCCGATGGGTGATACCTGTAAGGGACGCCCTATGAATATGCCCGATGGGTGATAACTGTAAGGGATGCCATATGAGTATGCCCAATGGGTGATACCTGTAAGGGATGCCCTATTAGTATGTCTGATGTGTGATATCTGTAAGGGATGCCCTTTGAGTTCGTCCAATGAGTATGCCCGATGGGTGATACCTGTAAGGAACGCCCTATGAGTATGTCTGATGGGTGATACCTGTAAGGGATGCCCTATGAGTATGCACGATGGGTGATACCTGTAAGTGATGCTCTATGAGTATGCACGATGGGTGATACCTGTAAGGGATGCCCTATGAGTATGCCCGATGGGTGATACCTATAAGAGATGCTCTATGAGTATGCCCGATTGGTGATTCCTGTAAGGGACGCCCTATGAGTATGTCTGATGGGTGATACCTGTAAGGGATGCCCTATGAGTATGCCCGATGGGTGATACATGAAAGGGACGCCCTATGAGTATGCCCGATGGGTGACTCCTGTAAGGGACGCCCTATAAGTGTCTGATGGGTGATACCTGTAAGGGATGCCCTTTGAGTACACCCGATGAGTATGCCTGATGGGTGATACCTGTAAGAGATACCCTATGAGTATGCCCGATGGGTGTTACCTTTAAGGGATGCCCTATGAGTATGCCTGATTGGTGATACATGTAAGGGATGCCCTATGAGTATGCCCGATGGGTGATACCTGTAGGGACGTCCTATGAGTATGTCTAATGGGTGATTCCTGTAAGGGATGCCCTTTGAGTACACCCGATGAGTATGCCCGATGGCAGATACCTGTAAGAGATGCCCTATGAGTAAATCTGATGGGTGATACCTGTAAGGGATGCCCTTTGAGTACACCCGATGAGTATGCTCGATGGGTGATACCTGTAAGGGACGCCCTATGAGTATATCTGATGGGTGATACCTGTAAGGGACGCCCTATGAGTATGTCTGATGGGTGATACCTGTAAGGGATACCCTATGAGTATGCCCGATGGGTGATACCTTTAAGATATGCCCTATGAGAATGCATGATGGGTGATACCTGTAAGGGTCGCCCTAGGAGTATGCACGATGGGTAATCCCCGTAAGGGAAACCCTATGAGTATGCCCGATGGGTGATACCTGTAAGGGATACCCTATGAGTACGCCTGATGGGTGATACCTGTAAGGGATACCCTATGAGTACGTCTGATGGTTGATACCTGTAAGGGATGCCCTATGAATATGCCCGATGGGTGATATCTGTAAGGGATGTCCTATGAGTATGAATGATGGGTGATACCTGTAAAGGATGCCCTATGAGTATGCCCGATTGGTGATACCTGTGAGTATTTATCCGATGGGTGATACATGTAAGGGATGCCCTATGAGTTTGTCTGATGGGTGATACCTGTAAGAGATGCTCTATGAGTATGCCCGATGGGTGATACCTGTAAGGGATACCCTATGAGTATATCCGATGGGTGATACCTGTAAGGGATGCCGTATGAGTATATCCGATGGGTGATACCTGTAAGGGATGCCCAATGAGTTTGTCTGATGGGTGATACCTGTAAGGGATGCCGTATGAGTATGAACGATGGGTGATACCTGTAAGGGACACCCAGTGAGTATGCATGATGGGTAATCCCCGTAAGAGATGCTCTATGAGTATGCCCGATGGGTGATACCTTTAAGGTATACCCTATGAGTACGCTCGATGGGTGATACCTGTAAGGGATGCCCTATGAGTATGCCTGATGTGTGATACCTGTAAGGGATGCCCTATGAGTATTCCTTATAGGTGATACTTGTAAGGAATGCTCTATTAGTATGCCCGATGGGTAATACCTGTAAGGGATGCCGTATGAGTACGCCCGATGGGTGACATGTGTAAGGGATACCCTATGAGTACGCTCGATCGGTGATATCTGTAAGGGATGCCCTATGAGTATGCCCGATGGGTGATACCTGTAAGGGATGCCCTATGAGTATGCCCGATAGGCGATACCTGTAAGGATGCTCTATTAGTATGCCCGATGGGTGATACCTGTAAGGGATGTCCTATGAGTATGCACGATGGGTGATACCTGTAAGGAATGCCCTATGAGTATGCACGATGGGTGATACCTGTAAGGGATACCCTATGAGTATGCCCGATGGGTGATACCTGTAAGGGATACTCTATGAGTATGCATGATGGGTGATACCTGTAAGGGATGCCCTATTAGTACGCCCGATGGGTGATACCTGTAAGGGATGCTCTTTGAATACGCCCGATGGGTCTTACTTGTAAGGGATGCTCTATTAGTACGCCCGATGGGTGATACCTGTAAGGGATGATCTATGAATACGCCCGATGGGTGATACTTGTAAGGGATGCTCTATTAGTACGCCCGATGGGTGATACCTGTAAGGGATGCTCTATGAGTATGCCCGATGGGTGATATCTGTAAGGGATGCCCTATGAGTATGCCCGATGGGTGATATCTGTAAGGGATGCCCTATGAGTATGCCCGATGGGTGATATCTGTAAGGGACGCCCTATGAGTATGCCCGATGGGTGATATCTGTAAGGGATGCCCTTTGAGTATGCCCGATGGGTGATATCTGTAAGGGATGCCCTATGAGTATGCCCGATGGGTGATATCTGTAAGGGACGCCCTATGAGTATGTCTGATGGGTGATACCTGTAAGGGATGCCCTATGATTATGCCCGACTGGTGATGCCTTTAAGGGATACCCTATGAGTATGTCACAGTCATTTGTGTAAGGGATACTTCCTTTTACACAAATCCATATATTATATTCTTCCTTTTTTCCATTATACATCACATCTACATATATAAGACCTACTTGCCATTTTTAAGAGTTTTTATTACAACATTAATATTACATTATAAAGCGATTTTTTCACAGATGCCTTTGAAGTTACTACGGAATAGTTCAATGGGTGTGACAATTAGTCATTAGGTGTTTTCACCATTCCATTTCCAAGGACACGGTATTATTTGTTTGATTTGGCTATTGGAATGTTCCTTTAACGGACGGTGTCTCGCATAAGATCCACTGATTATTTCCCATAAGACATTGATTTCTATCTGGACTTTACACCTTCACTATGATACGAAAATACTCTTTTGATTTCGCTATGGGAAACCCTAGTGTGTAGGCGGTGGTCGGGCGTAGCTATGGGAAACCCCAGTGTGTGGGCGGTGGTCGGGCGTCATGCCCGTTGACATTGACCCACTTGATATGACCTTTATACCATGGTTTTTCTCGGCTACAGTGATTATGGTATGTGATTATACTTTTACACGGGTTACGGAGGTAGTATCCAGCTTTCTGGAATTCATGTAGCACTAAGTTTTCAGATCCGAAATTGTTTTGTCTGACATTCATACGCTCAGTAATAGAGGGATTCACCACATCAAATCCTAAAAACGAATCAAAACTTCCAAAGAAATTAAGACACTGGTTGTTTTCCTGGCACGATTTGTTATGGCGGGACAAGGCTATAACTTCCCGTGGACCCATAAAGTCTAAAAGTAGTTCGAATCCTTCGCCAAGGACGATATCCGCGTTAGCAACCATCCACATATCTCCTGTCTTCATTCGCGGTACAATATAGTGCGAGACGGTATTGAATATATCCGTGTAATTAGGCTGTCTACCGAAAGGCAGAAACACGACTTTATTGTTGAAATCGTTGAGGTATTTTTGATATACTCCCATTTCCCGCCATGTTTCCTCTAAGATATAAACATGTCGAACGCTGTAGTGATTTATATTACTCTGAATAGTCTGCAAAAACTCACGTTGTCTTTCCTCGCCATATTCTGATGACGTCACTAATTGCTGGAATAAATGAATGAACGAATGGTTTTTTACTTCATATGTAAAATCCTCTTTTTGTGAATGTAAAAATTCTCGGAATTTCCGGAAGGCTGTTAACGTTGAAGAGTCAGTGAGTACCCAGTTGTTAAAAGTGGTCAGACTTACTGCAAAGCTGTAAAATAAAATATAAGCTATTTGACCATTCGGATTGTCCTCGTATTTTCATAGGAAATAAGAAAAAATAAGCAAATATGATAAATAATCTCAATTAGTGCATCACATGATAAATCCTTGGAATTCTATAGGTTGAGCACGCGGGGACTATGAGAGAACAGTGCCCGGCGACCGAGCACTATATTGCTTTTTGCTTAACAGAGTTACGTCGCTTGGAGAGTAATGCGCTATAAATACATGTAGGTGTCACCACTTCCTTGTAAATAATCTGAACTTTTAAAATGCTATCGAGGTCATGTGATGCACTAAACCTATTAATGCCCGTTTGTGTGGGTACTATTCTCTCGTAGTGTTGCTTTTGGAAGGTAAATAGTGCCCTCGCTGACGCCTGGGCACTATTCCTTCCAAAAGCAACACTATGAGAGAATAGTACCCACACAAACGGGTATTGATAGGTAAATGTTTAAAAAAAAAATAGTGTCAAAAATTAGCGTTCACTGTGACACAATAGAATCTTATTCATTCATTTGACCGATTATTATTGCTGGACATTACATATCTAATATTTATCGAAAGAGTTACCTTTCTTTGACAACCCTTCATTGCAAACAAACATATTTAGGGTTACACCCTTTTGATTGATTGTAAAAGAGATGACTGATGTACACACAGACAGACAAACAGGGTGATTCCCACATCCCAGAACTTTGTTTCAGTGAAAGGGAGGCAGTATTATAATAATTCGATATGTGACGTCTAGGCGTGACTTTTGGTGTAGTCATGTCAAGCAGAGTTCATTTTTTGGGGGGGCATTTCTGTTCTGCTGCAGTTTTCATTGAATTTTCAATGTCTGAAGATGAGTAAAAACTTAAACATAAAAATAAATAAGTGGACAAGTTAATATTAAGCTTCATGTAAATTTGATGAAATAAAATATTTCAATTTATATAATATCAGTATACAATATGTACATATATGTGAAATTCTTTTGATTAATACTGTGAATATTAATTTTCCTTTTTTTTCTATCCAAAATTGAGAACATTACCATAGAAATGCTATGACGACATGAGAACATTACCATAGAAATGCAATGACGAAAAACACTGATAGTAATTTCTGTTTATCGCTGATTTTCATTTTTCCTCATCTTTGTTGCGTGCACATCTCACTGAAAAAAAAATATGTCGGTTTAAAATTTATAGATACTTTAAATAAATCAAGAACACAATTCTTATTTCTTTGAACAAGAAATATAAAACATTTGTTTTGTTTATGATTAAGGAACTTTGTGCAATCTTTATTTCTAGATCATTTGTCTTAATTTTTTTTGTTACGGGTATGTAGTACGTAGCAAATACTTCGTTCATATCAGCCGAAGGGGACTCTTATTTCTGACAATAAAAATGTATTTTCTGTGTGTTGTATAACCGTAAAAACTCCCCCAAAATTAACATTTCTTCTATCTATAAGCACCACAATGGTCACCTTTTTTTATCTTTTTGTCTGAAATCACCACTTTCCATGTTAAGAAATTGTTAAAATTTAGGTCACCACGGGATCAGTTTGCAGGTTAGAAATTGGGGCAAAAAACGTGATCACGTAGAAATATTTTCATACGGAAATTCAACATATCCCATTTGAAGAGTTTCATCTCAGGGAATTGCACTGGTTGTGCAGAAATAAAAAAAATAGCTTTGAACCTTGATATCTATTGTTTGAAGAAATGAGTTATTACATGCAGTAACGTAGGACATCATACAAAATTTTCTGTCATTTTTGAGCAACATCAAGGACAAGTGCGAGCTCCTTTTATGGCTGTATTTGAACGAACAATCAATGAATTTCGACGTCATTTCGGAATAGGATTCCAGATTTTATTGACATAAAGCAAACACGCTGGCATCATCAATATATATAATAGAATAAGAATTAAACCAATCATAATTAATGTTACTTTAAATTTACATTTATAATGAATATCTGTTGCTTTTATGTTTACAATCCTATAACGTGTTTTAATATTTTCTTCTGAATAAAAAGTTGAGAAAGGTTAAGAATTCAATGCAGAAATTATTACACACTAGATTCCAATAAAATAAACATGATCAGACAATATTACGATATTTACCGTCCGTTTTCACACTCCCAATTTTCCCATTACTACATATATGATATTTTTGGAGTCTGGTGATATATGACTAGTTTATATGTACATGTTCTTATAGGGTAACAGATGGTAGGCGTCTTACGCAGGGATATGTATACTACATCTGTATATATAGGTAATGGCTATAAGGAACATTGGCTTGCTACGGACATCTGTAACTTGTTTATATGTTATTAATGCCCGTATCGATTCACAGTTTACATGTATTAACATTTATAAAATTCTGATCGCCGAGCAAGTCCCCTACCGGCATAGATCTATGTCTTTGAACAATGTTGACCGCTTAAACTTGATCTGTCTCTCATTAAGAAGTACTCACATACCACATGTACCATAAATCAGTTCATTATCTGCAATAACAGGGAAGAAATGTCTGGAAAGCCGAAAATTTCATGAAATTCGTTAAGTTCAAGGGACATAACTCTTGTGAAAATAAGTCAATCAAAATGAAACTCAAACTTGATCTGTATCACACTTCGATGTATTCACATACAAAAAAGTTCAATATATGCAATAGAACCGACGATAAGTTAGGGAAACTGAAAATTCATGAAATTTGCTAAGTTCAAAAGCCATTACTCGTATAAAAATAGGTCAATTAAAACGAAAGTCGAACTTGATCTGTATAACACTGAGATATATCATTCACATACCAAAACTGAGTTCAATATATACAACCACAGAGAAAAAAAGTCTGGAAAACTAAAGTGTGACAGACAGACGGACGGACAGACGAACAGACAGACAAACGGGGCGTAAACTATATTAATCCCCTCCAGTGAGCCGGTAGGGAACTAATAAAACAGAATATTATTGATATGTACGTAAGACGAGTGTACGTGAAGTCTGGAATCGAAGCATCTGCAAAGGCATTCTTGCGTATTCTATAATGCGAAAAATACGCTCGTGAACAGGATCTAGCCCATATCTCCAACAAGACCCGCTAGTCAAACCCAGAGCAAAACATCAAAACATTCCAAGTGAAAACACAGAGAAGACACTCACAGCAAAAGACGTCAAAGGGACGAGGAACCGCACTGGACACCATGTGTATTGTCGTTGTACTCCATGTGTATTGTCGTTGTACATCATGTGTATTGTCACGGTACTCCATGTGTATTGTCGTTGTACTCCATGTGTATTGTCACGGTACACCATGTGTATTGTCATGGTACTCCATGTGTATTGTCATGGTACACCATGTGTATTGTCACGGTACACCATGTGTATTGTTACGGTACACCATGTGTATTGTTACGGTACTCCATGTGTATTGTCGTTGTACACCATGTGTATTGTCACGGTACTCCATGTGTATTGTCATGGTACTCCATGTGTATTGTCATGGTACTCCATGTGTATTGTCATGGTACACCATGTGTATTGTCATGGTACACCATGTGTATTGTTACGGTACACCATGTGTATTGTCACGGTACACCATGTGTATTGTCACGGTAAACCATGTGTATTGTCACGGTACACCATGTGTATTGTCACGGTACACCATGTGTATTGTCACGGTAAACCATGTGTATTGTTACGGTACACCATATGTATTGTCACGGTACACCATGTGTATTGTCATGGTACACCATATGTATTGTCACGGTACACCATGTGTGTTGTCATGGTACACCATATGTATTGTCACGGTACACCATGTGTGTTGTCATGGTACACCATATGTATTGTCATGGTACACCATGTGTGTTGTCATGGTACACCATGTGTATTGTCCCGGTACACCATGTGTATTGTTACGGTACACCATGTGTATTGTCACGGTACACCATGTGTATTGTCCCGGTACACCATGTGTATTGTCATGGTACACCATATGTATTGTCCCGGTACACCATGTGTATTAATGGCACGGTACACCATGCGTAATATTGTCACTGTACATCGCGTATATTGTATCTAAATGTACAATTTATATCTCATTCATACATCATGGGAATTAAGAAAATTCACTTCCTAAGTCATTTAGTCACTAAGTACACACTTGGAAAGCTTAGACCACAAACATACACTAGTTAGGGCTATCATACTTTGTCCATTTCCTGTGATTTGCCCGTCCTATATGAACCACGGTTATAATTGATATGGAAACTTAAAGGTTCCCATTGGATTATTCTTAAGGATCATTATAAGGTAGGGACTGGGCAAGGGAAGGGAGGGAAGGAGGAAAAAACGGGATGGGGTAGATAAATAAGGAAATCAATACTAGAAACTGTAACAAATGACTTTTGACAATATTCAGGGTATTTTTCAACCATTTTTGGCTTCTAGTAAGATGATGGGTAGTGAATTTTGATTGTAAATTAAACGCAATAGCAACTGGATTTCAGTACGGGTCCACGTAAGAATCAGGCAGGGGTGATACATGAACATTTTTAGCAGAACTTTTTATTCCTGTTTGAGACATATGGGTGGCACAAAGAAACAGAATGAAATTCATTTCTTAAGGTTTTTCAACTGCCTGATCCTTACGTGGACCTGTACTTAAAAAATGTTACTAAAGGCAAAATTAAATACCTACATGGACATAGAAAATATCAATCTAATTAGATTGAGAAAATATTTGACGCTGTGCATATATAATTCAAACTTTTATCTTTTTTTTTTTCGTATGAAAAATGAGCCTTAATGAAAAAGGGTAAAATTTTGTGGTATTGGGTGACTTGAAAGGCATAAAAGAATTTCATATGTTTTTATTTCTTGTGGCGATATAAGTCATAAATAAGATAATAAGACCTGTCGATTTCTTAGAAAATAAAAACGCCAAATCTGAACAAGTTTTGTCTTAGAGACGTAAAGGTTTACGATTTTCTTCATATTTCTACAATTACCAGAAAAGAGACAATAATCAGCAGGAGATAGCGGGGACTATGAACCTAACATTTACATAACAATTTATTTTACTAAAAAAAAATCAAGAAACAATTAAACTATGTCAAATATGAGACAAATTCTGTCTGATGGTCGTGTAGGGTTGCAAATAAGCATCCCTTTTATTGTAAATTTGTGAAAAATACTCTTTATTCTCTCAGAAACAATGGATTCGATATCATAAAGTGAACTCTTCAGTGTATGAGATAAAAATAGAGTCCTGTGAGTGGCCTTAATAAGATTCTGAAGGACTTTGTGAATCCATCTACCTGGTGTGTTGTATTGTTGTATGTACATATCATGACTTCCACTCTGACCCCACCCTTCAAACTTCTACTCTGACCCCACTCTTCAAACTTCCACTCTGACCCCACCCTTCAAACTTCCACTCTGACCCCACCCTTCAAACTTCCACTCTGACCCCACCCTTCAAACTTCCACTCTGACCCCACCCTTCAAACTTCTACACTGACCCCACCCTTCAAACTTCTACTCTGACCCCACTCTTCAAACTTCCACTCTGAACCCACCCTTCAAACTTCCACTCTGACCCCACCCTTCAAACTTCCACTCTGACCACACCCTTCAAACTTCCACTCTGACCCCACCCTTCAAACTTCCACTCTGACCCCACCCTTCAAACTTCCACTCTGACCCCACCCTTCAAACTTCTACTCTGACCCCACTCTTCAAACTTCCACTCTGACCCCACCCTTCAAACTTCCACTCTGACCCCACCCTTCAAACTTCCACTCTGACCCCACCCTTCAAACTTCTATCAACACATGGTACATGTTATCTAAATGAAAATATATACAATACATAATTTATAGAAATTGGAAGGTTAGAGGGTCAGGGCCTCCTTCTTGGAATAAATATATAATACATGAAGGTTAGAGGGTCAGGACCTCCTTCGTGGAGTATATATATAATACATGAAGGTTAGAGGGTCAGGACCTCCTTCGTGGAATATATATATAATACATGAAGGTAAGAGGGTCAGGACCTCCTTCTTGGAATATATATATAATACATGAAGGTTAGAGGGTCAGGACCTCCTTCGTGGAATATATATAATACATGAAGGTTAGAGGGTCAGGACCTCCTTCGTGGAATATATATAAGACATGAAGGTTAGAGGGTCAGGACCTCCTTCGTGGAATATATATAATACATGAAGGTTAGAGGGTCAGGACCTCCTTCGTGGAATATATATAACACATGAAGGTTAGAGGGTCAGGACCTCCTTCTTGGAATATATATAATATATACAGAGAGGGTCAGGTCCTCCTTCTGGAATATATATAATACATGAAGGTTAGAGGGTCAGGATCTCCTTCTGGAATATATATAATACATGAAGGTTAGAGGGTCAGGATCTCCTTCTGGAATATATATAATACATGAAGGTTAGAGGGTCAGGACCTCATTCTGGAATATATATATAATACATGAAGGTTAGAGGGTCAGGACCTCCTTCTTGGAATATATATATAATACATGAAGGTTAGAGGGTCAGGACCTCCTTCTGGAATATATATAATACATGAAGGTTAGAGGGTCAGAACCTCCTTCTTGGAGTATATATATAATACATGAAGGTTAGAGGGTCAGGACCTCCTTCTTGGAATATATATATAATACATGAAGGTTAGAGGGTCAGGACCTCCTTCGTCGAATATATATATAATACATGAAGGTTAGAGGATCAGGACCTCCTTCTTGGAATATATATATAATACATGAAGGTTAGAGGGTCAGGACCTCCTTCTGGAATATATATAATACATAAAGGTTAGAGGGTCAGGACCTCCTTCTTGGAATATATATAATACATAAAGGTTAGAGGGTCAGGTCCTCCTTCGTGGAATATATATAATACATGAAGGTTAGAGGGTCAGGTCCTCCTTCGTGGAATATATATAATACATGAAGGTTAGAGGGTCAGGACCTCCTTCTGGAATATATATAATACATGAAGGTTAGAGGGTCAGAACCTCCTTCGTGGAATATATATATAATACATGAAGGTTAGAGGGTCAGGACTTCCTTCGTGGAATATATATATAATACATGAAGGTTAGAGGGTCAGGACCTCATTCTGGAATATATATATAATACATGAAGGTTAGAGGGTCAGGACCTCCTTCTGGAATATATATAATACATGAAGGTTAGAGGGTCAGAACCTCCTTCTGGAATATATATATAATACATGAAGGTTAGAGGGTCAGGACCTCCTTCTGGAATATATATAATACATGAAGGTTAGTAGGTCAGGACCTCCTTCGTGGAATATATATATAATACATGAAGGTTAGAGGGTCAGGACCTCCTTCTGGAATATATATAATACATGAAGGTTAGAGGGTCAGGACCTCCTTCGTGGAGTATATATAATACATGAAGGTTAGAGGGTCAGGACCTCCTTCTGGAATATATATAATACATGAAGGTTAGAGGGTCAGGACCTCCTTCTGGAATATATATAATACATGAAGGTTAGAGGGTCAGGACCTCCTTCGTGGAGTATATATAATACATGAAGGTTAGAGGGTCAGGACCTCCTTCTGGAATATATATATAATACATGAAGGTTAGAGGGTCAGGACCTCCTTCTGGAATATATATAACACATGAAGGTTAGAGGGTCAGGACCTCCTTCTGGAATATATATAATACATGAAGGTTAGAGGGTCAGGACCTCCTTCGTGGAGTATATATAATACATGAAGGTTAGAGGGCCAGGACCTCCTTCGTGGAATATATATAATACATGAAGGTTAGAGGGTCAGGACCTCCTTCGTGGAATATATATATAATACATGAAGGTTAGAGGGTCAGGACCTCCTTCGTGGAATATATATATAATACATGAAGGTTAGAGGGTCAGGACCTCCTTCTTGGAATATATATATAATACATGAAGGTTAGAGGGTCAGGACCTCCTTCGTGGAGTATATATATAATACATGAAAGTTAGAGGGTCAGGACCTCCTTCGTGGAATATATATATAACACATGAAGGTTAGAGGGTCAGGACCTCCTTCTGGAATATATATAACACATGAAGGTTAGAGGGTCAGGACCTCCTTCGTGGAATATATATATAATACATGAAGGTTAGAGGGTCAGGACCTCCTTCGTGGAATATATATAATACATGAAGGTTAGAGGGTCAGGACCTCCTTCGTGGAATATATATATAATACATGAAGGTTAGAGGGTCAGGACCTCCTTCGTGGAATATATATAATACATGAAGGTTAGAGGGTCAGGACCTCCTTCGTGGAATATATATAATACATGAAGGTTAGAGGGTCAGGACCTCCTTCTTGGAATATATATAATACATGAAGGTTAGAGGGTCAGGACCTCCTTCGTGGAATATATATAATACATGAAGGTTAGAGGGTCAGGACCTCCTTCGTGGAATATATATAATACATGAAGGTTAGAGGGTCAGGACCTCCTTCGTGGAATATATATAACACATGAAGGTTAGAGGGTCAGGACCTCCTTCTTGGAATATATATAACACATGAAGGTTAGAGGGTCAGGACCTCCTTCGTGGAATATATATATAATACATGAAGGTTAGAGGGTCAGGAACTCCTTCTTGGAATATATATATAATACATGAAGGTAAGAGGGTCAGGACCTCCTTCTTGGAATATATATAACACATGAAGGTTAGAGGGTCAGGACCTCCTTCGTGGAATATATATATAATACATGAAGGTTAGAGGGTCAGGAACTCCTTCTTGGAATATATATATAATACATGAAGGTTAGAGGGTCAGGACCTCCTTCTTGGAATATATATAATACATGAAGGTTAGAGGGTCAGGACCTCCTTCGTGGAGTATATATATAACACATGAAGGTTAGAGGGTCAGGACCTCCTTCGTGGAATATATATAACACATGAAGGTTAGAGGGTCAGGACCTCCTTCGTGGAATATATATGATACATGAAGGTTAGAGGGTCAGGACCTCCTTCGTGGAATATATATAATACATGAAGGTTAGAGGGTCAGGACCTCCTTCTGGAATATATATAATACATGAAGGTTTGAGGGTCAGGACCTCCTTCTGGAATATATATAATACATGAAGGTTAGAGGGTCAGAACCTCCTTCGTGGAATATATATAATTCATGAAGGTAAGAGGGTCAGGACCTCCTTCTTGGAATATATATATAATACATGAAGGTTAGAGGGTCAGGTCCTCCTTCATGGAATATATATATAATACATGAAGGTTAGAGGGTCAGGACCTGGCCTTCTTGAAATATATATAATACATGAAGGTTAGAGGGTCAGGACTTCCTTCGTGGAATATATATAATACATGAAGGTTAGAGGGTCAGGACCTCCTTCGTGGAATATATTATACATGAAGGTTAGAGGGTCAGGTCCTCCTTCGTGGAATATATATAATACATGAAGGTTAGAGGGTCAGGACCTCCTTCGTGGAATATATTATACATGAAGGTTAGAGGGTCAGGTCCTCCTTCTTGGAATATATATAATACATGAAGGTTAGAGGGTCAGGACCTCCTTTGTCTTTGTGGAATATATATATAATACATGAAGGTTAGAGGGTCAGGATCTCCTTCGTGGAATATATATAATACATGAAGGTTAGAGGGTCAGGACCTCCTTCTGGAATATATATATAACACATGAAGGTTAGAGGGTCAGGACCTCCTTCGTGGAATATATATAATACATGAAGGTTAGAGGGTCAGGACCTCCTTCGTGGAATAAATATAATAGATGAAGGTTAGAGGGTCAGGTCCTCCTTCTTGGAATATATATATAATACATGAAGGTTAGAGGGCCAGGACCTCCTTCGTGGAATATATATAACATATGAATGTAAGAGGGTCAGGACCTCCTTCGTGGAATATATATAATACATGAAGGTTAGAGGGCCAGGACCTCCTTCGTGGAATATATATAACATATGAATGTAAGAGGGTCAGGACCTCCTTCGTGGAATATATATAATACATGAAGGTTAGAGGGTCAGGACCTCCTTCGTGGAATATATATAATACATGAAGGTTAGAGGGTCAGGACCTCCTTCGTGGAATATATATAATACATGAAGGTTAGAGGGTCAGGACCTCCTTCGTGGAATATATATAATACATGAAGGTTAGAGGGTCAGGGCCTCCTTCTGGAATATATATATAATACATGAAGGTAAGAGGGTCAGGACCTCCTTCTTGGAATATATATAATACATGAAGGTTAGAGGGTCAGGACCTCCTTCGTGGAATATATATATAATACATGAAGGTAAGAGGGTCAGGACCTCCTTCTTGGAATATATATATAATACATGAAGGTTAGAGGGTCAGGGCCTCCTTCTGGAATATATATATAATACATGAAGGTTAGAGGGTCAGGACCTCCTTCTTGGAATATATATATAATACATGAAGGTTAGAGGGTCAGGACCTCCTTCGTGGAATATATATATAATACATGAAGGTTAGAGGGCCAGGACCTCCTTCGTGGAATATATATATAATACATGAAGGTTAGAGGGTCAGGTCCTCCTTCTTGGAATATATATAATACATTAAGGTTAGAGGGCCAGGACCTCCTTCGTGGAATATATATAACATATGAATGTAAGAGGGTCAGGACCTCCTTCGTGGAATATATATAATACATTAAGGTTTGAGGGTCAGGACCTCCTTCGTGGAGTATATATAATACATGAAGGTTAGAGGGTCAGGACCTCCTTCGTGGAATATATATAATACATGAAGGTTAGAGGGTCAGGACCTCCTTCGTGGAATATATATAATACATGAAGGTAAGAGGGTCAGGACCTCCTTCTTGGAATATATATATAATACATGAAGGTTAGAGGGTCAGGGCCTCCTTCTGGAATATATATATAATACATGAAGGTTAGAGGGTCAGGACCTCCTTCTTGGAATATATATATAATACATGAAGGTTAGAGGGTCAGGACCTCCTTCGTGGAATATATATATAATACATGAAGGTTAGAGGGTCAGGACCTCATTCGTCGAATATATATATAATACATGAAGGTTAGAGGGCCAGGACCTCCTTCGTGGAATATATATAATACATGAAGGTTAGAGGGTCAGGACTTCCTTCGTGGAATATATATAATACATGAAGGTTAGAGGGTCAGGACCTCCTTCGTGGAATATATATAATACATTAAGGTTTGAGGGTCAGGACCTCCTTCGTGGAATATATATATAATACATGAAGGTTAGAGGGTCAGGACCTCCTTCTTGGAATATATATATAATACATGAAGGTTAGAGGGTCAGGGCCTCCTTCTTGGAATATATATAATACATGAAGGTTAGAGGGTCAGGTCCTCCTTATGGAATATATATATAATACATGAAGGTTAGAGGGTCAGGACCTCCTTCTTGGAATATATATATAATACATGAAGGTTAGAGGGTCAGGGCCTCCTTCGTGGAATATATATAATACATGAAGGTTAGAGGGTCAGGACCTCCTTCTTGGAATATATATAATACATGAAGGTTAGAGGGTCAGGACCTCCTTCGTGGAATATATATAATACATTAAGGTTTGAGGGTCAGGACCTCCTTCGTGGAATATATATATAAGACATGAAGGTTAGAGGGTCAGGACCTCCTTCGTGGAATATATATAATACATGAAGGTAAGAGGGCCAGGACCTGGCCTTCTTGAAATATATATAATACATGAAGGTTAGAGGGTCAGGTCCTCCTTCGTGGAATATATATAATACATGAAGGTAAGAGGGCCAGGACCTCCTTCGTGGAATATATATATAAGACATGAAGGTTAGAGGGTCAGGACCTCCTTCGTGGAATATATATATAATACATGAAGGTTAGAGGGTCAGGACCTGGCCTTCTTGAAATATATATAATACATGAAGGTTAGAGGGTCAGGTCCTCCTTCGTGGAATATATATAATACATTAAGGTTTGAGGGTCAGGATCTCCTTCGTGGAATATATATATAATACATGAAGGTTAGAGGGTCAGGACCTGGCCTTCTTGAAATATATATAATACATGAAGGTTAAAGGGTCAGGACTTCCTTCGTGGAATATATATATAATACATGAAGGTTAGAGGGTCAGGACTTCCTTCGTGGAATATATATATAATACATGAAGGTTAGAGGGTCAGGACCTGGCCTTCTTGAAATATATATAATACATGAAGGTAAGAGGGCCAGGACCTCCTTCGTGGAATATATATATAAGACATGAAGGTTAGAGGGTCAGGACCTCCTTCGTGGAATATATATATAATACATGAAGGTTAGAGGGTCAGGACCTCCTTCGTGGAATATATATAATACATGAAGGTTAGAGGGTCAGGTCCTCCTTCTTGGAGTAAATATATATAATACATGAAGGTTAGAGGGTCAGGACCTCCTTCGTGGAATATATATAATACATGAAGGTTAGAGGGTCAGGACTTCCTTCTTGGAATATATATAATACATGAAGGTTAGAGGGTCAGGACCTGGCCTTCTTGAAATATATATAATACATGAAGGTAAGAGGGCCAGGACCTCCTTCGTGGAATATATATATAAGACATGAAGGTTAGAGGGTCAGGTCCTCCTTCTTGGAGTAAATATATATAATACATGAAGGTTAGAGGGTCAGGACCTCCTTCGTGGAATATATATAATACATGAAGGTTAGAGGGTCAGGACTTCCTTCTTGGAATATATATAATACATGAAGGTTAGAGGGTCAGGTCCTCCTTCGTGGAATATATATATAATACATGAAGGTTAGAGGGTCAGGACCTCCTTCTGGAATATATATATAATACATGAAGGTTAGAGAGTCAGGACCTCCTTCTGGAATATATATATAATACATGAAGGTTAGAGAGTCAGGACCTCCTTCTGGAATATATATATAATACATAAAGGTTAGAGGGTCAGGATCTCCTTCTGGAATATATATAATACATGAAGGTTAGAGGATCAGGACCTCCTTCGTGGAATATATATAATACATGAAGGTTAGAGGGTCAGGACCTCCTTCTTGGAATATATATAATACATGAAGGTTAGAGGGTCAGGACCTCCTTCGTGGAATATATATATAATACATGAAGGTTAGAGGGTCAGGGCCTCCTTCTTGGAATATATATATAATACATGAAGGTTAGAGGGTCAGGACCTCCTTCTGGAATATATATAATACATAAAGGTTAGAGGGCCAGGACCTCCTTCGTGGAATATATATATAATACATGAAGGTTAGAGGGTCAGGACCTCATTCTGGAATATATATATAATACATGAAGGTTAGAGGGTCAGGTCCTCCTTCGTGGAATATATATAATACATGAAGGTTAGAGGGTCAGGACCTCCTTCTGGAATATATATAATACATGAAGGTTAGAGGGTCAGGACCTCCTTCGTGGAATATATATAATACATGAAGGTTAGAGGGTCAGGACCTCCTTCGTGGAATATATATAATACATGAAGGTTAGAGGGTCAGGACCTCCTTCGTGGAATATATATAATACATGAAGGTTAGAGGGTCAGGTCCTCCTTCGTGGAATATATATAATACATGAAGGTTAGAGGGTCAGGACCTCCTTCTGGAATATATATAATACATGAAGGTTAGAGGGTCAGAACCTCCTTCTTGGAGTATATATATAATACATGAAGGTTAGAGGGTCAGGTCCTCCTTCTTGGAATATATATAATACATGAAGGTTAGAGGGTCAGGTCCTCCTTCTTGGTGTATATATAATACATGAAGGTTAGAGGGTCAGGACCTCCTTCTTGGAATATATATAATACATAAAGGTTAGAGGGTCAGGACCTCCTTCTGGAATATATATATAATACATGAAGGTTAGAGGGTCAGGACCTCCTTCTTGGAATATATATAATACATGAAGGTTAGAGGGTCAGGACCTCCTTCGTGGAATATATATATAATACATGAAGGTTAGAGGGTCAGGGCCTCCTTCTTGGAATATATATATAATACATGAAGGTTAGAGGGTCAGGACCTCCTTCTGGAATATATATAATACATAAAGGTTAGAGGGTCAGGACCTCCTTCTGGAATATATATATAATACATGAAGGTTAGAGGGTCAGGACCTCCTTCTTGGAATATATATAATACATGAAGGTTAGAGGGTCAGGACCTCATTCTGGAATATATATATAATACATGAAGGTTAGAGGGCCAGGACCTCCTTCGTGGAATATATATATAATACATGAAGGTTAGAGGGTCAGGACCTCCTTCGTGGAATATATATATAATACATGAAGGTTAGAGGGTCAGGACCTCCTTCGTGGAATATATATATAATACATGAAGGTTAGAGGGTCAGGACCTCATTCTGGAATATATATAATACATAAAGGTTAGAGGGTCAGGACCTCCTTCTTGGAATATATATAATACATGAAGGTTAGAGGGTCAGGACCTCCTTCGTGGAATATATATATAAGACATGAAGGTTAGAGGGTCAGGGCCTCCTTCTGGAATATATATAATACGTAAAGGTTAGAGGGTCAGGACTTCCTTCTTGGAATATATATAATACATAAAGGTTAGAGGGTCAGAACCTCCTTCGTGGAATATATATAATACATGAAGGTTAGAGGGTCAGGACCTCCTTCTGGAATATATATATAATACATGAAGGTTAGAGGGTCAGGACCTCCTTCGTGGAATATATATAATACATGAAGGTTAGAGGGTCAGGACCTCCTTCTTGGAATATATATATAATACATGAAGGTTAGAGGGTCAGGTCCTCCTTCGTGGAATATATATAATACATGAAGGTAAGAGGGTCAGGATCTCCTTCTGGAATATATATAATACATGAAGGTTAGAGGGTCAGGACCTCTTTCTTGGAATATATATATAATACATGAAGGTTAGAGGGTCAGGTCCTCCTTCTTGGAATATATATAATACATGAAGGTTAGAGGGTCAGGTCCTCCTTCGTGGAGTATATATATAATACATGAAGGTTAGAGGGTCAGGACCTCCTTCTGGAATATATATAATACATAAAGGTTAGAGGGTCAGGACCTCCTTCTGGAATATATATGATACATGGATTAGAGGGTCAGGACCTCCTTCGTGGAATATATATAATACATGAAGGTTAGAGGGTCAGGTCCTCCTTCGTGGAGTATATATATAATACATGAAGGTTAGAGGGTCAGGACCTCCTTCTTGGAATATATATAATACATGAATGTAAGAGGGTCAGGACCTCCTTCGTGGAATATATATAATACATGAAGGTTAGAGGGTCAGGACCTCCTTCGTGGAATATATATATAATACATGAAGGTAAGAGGGTCAGGACCTCCTTCTGGAATATATATAATACATAAAGGTTAGAGGGTCAGGACCTCCTTCTGGAATATATATAATACATGAAGGTTAGAGGGTCAGGACCTCCTTCTTGGAATATATATATAATACATGAAGGTTAGAGGGTCAGGTCCTCCTTCTTGGTGTATATATAATACATGAAGGTTAGAGGGTCAGGACCTCCTTCGTGGAATATATATAATACATAAAGGTTAGAGGGTCAGGACCTCCTTCTGGAATATATATAATACATGAAGGTTAGAGGGTCAGGACCTCCTTCTGGAATATATATAATACATGAAGGTTAGAGGGTCAGGACCTCCTTCTTGGTGTATATATAATACATGAAGGTTAGAGGGTCAGGACCTCCTTCGTGGAATATATATAATACATGAAGGTTAGAGGGTCAGGACCTCCTTCTGGAATATATATATAATACATGAAGGTAAGAGGGTCAGGACTTCCTTCGTGGAATATATATATAATACATGAAGGTTAGAGGGTCAGGACCTCCTTCTGGAATATATATAATACATGAAGGTTAGAGGGTCAGGATCTCCTTCTGGAATATATATAATACATGAAGGTTAGAGGGTCAGGACCTCCTTCTGGAATATATATAATACATGAAGGTTAGAGGGTCAGGATCTCCTTCTGGAATATATATAATACATGAAGGTTAGAGGGTCAGGACCTCCTTCTGGAATATATATAATACATGAAGGTTAGAGGGTCAGGACCTCCTTCTGGAATATATATAATACATGAAGGTTAGAGGGTCAGGATCTCCTTCTGGAATATATATAATACATGAAGGTTAGAGGGTCAGGTCCTCCTTCGTGGAATATATATATAATACATGAAGGTTAGAGGGTCAGGTCCTCCTTCTGGAATATATATAATACATGAAGGTTAGAGGGTCAGGTCCTCCTTCTTGGAGTATATATATAATACATGAAGGTTAGAGGGTCAGGTCCTCCTTCGTGGAATATATATAATACATGAAGGTTAGAGGGTCAGGTCCTCCTTCGTGGAATATATATAATACATGAAGGTTAGAGGGTCAGGACCTCCTTCTTGGAATATATATAATACATGAAGGTTAGAGGGTCAGGACCTCCTTCTTGGAATATATATATATATAATACATGAAGGTTAGAGGGTCAGGACCTCCTTCTGGAATATATATATATATAATACATGAAGGTAAGAGGTTCAGGACCTCCTTCGTGGAATATATGTATAATACATGAAGGTTAGAGGGTCAGGACCTCCTTCTTGGAATATATATAATACATGAAGGTTAGAGGGTCAGAACCTCCTTCTGGAATATATATATATATAATACATGAAGGTTAGAGGGTCAGGACCTCCTTCTGGAATATATATAATACATGAAGGTTAGAGGGTCAGGACCTCCTTCGTGGAATATATGTATAGTACATGAAGGTTAGAGGGTCAGGTCCTCCTTCGTGGAATATATATAATACATGAAGGTTCGAGGGTCAGGACCTCCTTCGTGGAATATATATATAATACATGAAGGTTAGAGGGTCAGGACCTCCTTCTTGGAATATATATAATACATGAAGGTTCGAGGGTCAGGACCTCCTTCGTGGAATATATATATAATACATGAAGGTTAGAGGGTCAGGACCTCCTTCTGGAATATATATATAATAGATGAAGGTTAGAGGGTCAGGTCCTCCTTCTGGAATATATATAATACATGAAGGTTAGAGGGTCAGGACCTCCTTCATTGAATATATATAATACATGAAGGTTAGAGGGTCAGGATCTCCTTCTGGAATATATATAATACATGAAGGTTAGAGGGTCAGGATCTCCTTCTGGAATATATATAATACATGAAGGTTAGAGGGTCAGGACCTCCTTCGTGGAGTATATATATAATACATGAAGGTTAGAGGGTGAGGACCTCCTTCGTGGAATATATATATAATACATGAAGGTTAGAGGGCCAGGACCTCCTTCGTGGAATATATGTAACACATGAAGGTTAGAGGGTCAGGACCTCCTTCGTGGAATATATATATAATACATGAAGGTTAGAGGGTCAGGACCTCCTTCGTGGAATATATATAATACATGAAGGTTAGAGGGTCAGGATCTCCTTCGTGGAATATATATATAATACATGAAGGTTAGAGGTTCAGGACCTCCTTCTTGGAATATATATAATACATGAAGGTTAGAGGGTCAGGGCCTCCTTCTTGGAATATATATAATACATGAAGGTTAGAGGGTCAGGGCCTCCTTCTTGGAATATATATAATACATGAAGGTTAGAGGGTCAGGACCTCCTTCTGGAATATATATATAATACATGAAGGTTAGAGGTTCAGGACCTCCTTCTTGGAATATATATAATACATGAAGGTTAGAGGGTCAGGGCCTCCTTCTTGGAATATATATAATACATGAAGGTTAGAGGGTCAGGACCTCCTTCTGGAATATATATATAATACATGAAGGTTAGAGAGTCAGGACCTCCTTCTTGGAATATATATAATACATGAAGGTTAGAGGGCCAGGACCTCCTTCGTCGAATATATATAATACATGAAGGTTAGAGGGTGAGGACCTCCTTCGTGGAATATATATATAATACATGAAGGTTAGAGGGCCAGGACCTCCTTCGTGGAATATATATAACACATGAAGGTTAGAGGGTCAGGACCTCCTTCGTGGAATATATATATAATACATGAAGGTTAGAGGGTCAGGACCTCCTTCGTCGAATATATATAATACATGAAGGTTAGAGGGTGAGGACCTCCTTCGTGGAATATATATATAATACATGAAGGTTAGAGGGCCAGGACCTCCTTCGTGGAATATATATAACACATGAAGGTTAGAGGGTCAGGACCTCCTTCGTGGAATATATATATAATACATGAAGGTTAGAGGGTCAGGACCTCCTTCGTGGAATATATATAATACATGAAGGTTAGTAGGTCAGGACCTCCTTCGTGGAATATATATATAATACATGAAGGTTAGAGGGTCAGAACCTCCTTCTTGGAATATATATATAATACATGAAGGTTAGAGGGTCAGGTCCTCCTTCGTGGAATATATATAATACATGAAGGTTAGAGGGTCAGGACCTCCTTCGTGGAATACATATAATACATGAAGGTTAGAGGGTCAGGTCCTCCTTCTTGGAATATATATATAATACATGAAGGTTAGAGGATCAGGACCTCCTTCGTGGAATATATATAATACATGAAGGTTAGAGGGTCAGGACCTCCTTCGTGGAGTATATATAATACATGAAGGTTAGAGGGTCAGGACCTCCTTCTGGAATATATATATAATACATGAAGGTTAGAGGGTCAGGACCTCCTTCTTGGAATATATATATAATACATGAAGGTTAGAGGGTCAGGACCTCCTTCATTGAATATATATAATACATGAAGGTTAGAGGGTCAGGGCCTCCTTCTGGAATATATATATAATACATGAAGGTTAGAGGGTCAGGACCTCCTTCTGGAATATATATAATACATGAAGGTTAGAGGGTCAGGACCTCCTTCTTGGAATATATATATAATACATGAAGGTTAGAGGGTCAGGACTTCCTTCGTGGAATATATATATAATACATGAAGGTTAGAGGGTCAGGACCTCCTTCTGGAATATATATGATACATGAAGGTTAGAGGGTCAGGACCTCCTTCGTGGAATATATATAATACATGAAGGTTAGAGGGTCAGGACCTCATTCTGGAATATATATAATACATGAAGGTTAGAGGGTCAGGACCTCCTTCTGGAATATATATATAATACATGAAGGTTAGAGGGCCAGGACCTCCTTCGTGGAATATATATATAATACATGAAGGTTAGAGGGTCAGGACCTCCTTCTTGGAATATATATATAATACATGAAGGTTAGAGGGTCAGGACCTCCTTCGTGGAATATATATAACACATGAAGGTTAGAGGGTCAGGACCTCCTTCTTGGAATATATATATAATACATGAAGGTTAGAGGGTCAGGACCTCCTTCTGGAATATATATAATACATGAAGGTTAGAGGGCCAGGACCTCCTTCGTGGAATATATATATAATACATAAAGGTTAGAGGGTCAGGTCCTCCTTCGTGGAATATATATAATACATGAAGGTTAGAGGGTCAGGACCTCCTTCGTGGAATATATATAATACATGAAGGTTAGAGGGTCAGGACCTCCTTCTGGAATATATATAATACATGAAGGTTAGTAGGTCAGGACCTCCTTCGTGGAATATATATATAATACATGAAGGTTAGAGGATCAGGACCTCCTTCGTGGAATATATATATAATACATGAAGGTTAGAGGGTCAGGACCTCCTTCGTGGAATATATATAATACATGAAGGTTAGAGGGTCAGGACCTCCTTCGTGGAATATATATATAATACATGAAGGTTAGAGGGTCAGGACCTCCTTCTGGAATATATATAATACATGAAGGTTAGAGGGTCAGGTCCTCCTTCTGGAATATATATAATACATGAAGGTTAGAGGGTCAGGACCTCCTTCGTGGAGTATATATATAATAAATGAAGGTTAGAGGGTCAGGACCTCCTTCTGGAATATATATATAATACATGAAGGTTAGAGGGTCAGGTCCTCCTTCGTGGAATATATATATAATACATGAAGGTTAGAGGGTCAGGACCTCCTTCTTGGAGTATATATATAATACATGAAGGTTAGAGGGTCAGGACCTCCTTCGTGGAATATATATATAATACATGAAGGTTAGAGGGTCAGGTCCTCCTTCTTGGAGTATATATATAATACATGAAGGTTAGAGGGTCAGGATCTCCTTCTGGAATATATATAATACATGAAGGTTAGAGGGCCAGGACCTCCTTCTTGGAATATATATAATACATGAAGGTTAGAGGGTCAGGACCTCCTTCTGGAATATATATGATACATGAAGGTTAGAGGGTCAGGACCTCCTTCGTGGAATATATATAATACATGAAGGTTAGAGGGTCAGGACCTCCTTCTGGAATATATATAATACATGAAGGTTAGAGGGTCAGGACTTCCTTCGTGGAATATATATAATACATGAAGGTTAGAGGGTCAGGACCTCCTTCGTGGAATATATATAATACATGAAGGTTAGAGGGTCAGGTCCTCCTTCTTGGAATATATATATAATACATGAAGGTTAGAGGGTCAGGACTTCCTTCGTGGAATATATATATAATACATGAAGGTTAGAGGGTCAGGTCCTCCTTTTTGGAATATATATATAATACATGAAGGTTAGAGGGTCAGGTCCTCCTTCTTGGAATATATATATAATACATGAAGGTTAGAGGGTCAGTACCTCCTTCTTGGAATATATATATAACAATGAAGGTTAGAGGGTCAGGTCCTCCTTCTTGGAATATATATAACACATGAAGGTTAGAGGGTCAGGTCCTCCTTCTTGGAATATATATAATATATACAGAGAGGGTCAGGACCTCCTTCTTGTAATTTACAAAAAATCATTATTTTCTCCCCTTCTTATGTATAATTCTTTTGAAAATTATAGGCTGGACATCCCTCCTTCCTTTTTGTGCTGGATTACCCAGGAAAAATTCTTGATCCATTTATTGTTTCGACATAGTACGATAATGTAGTCTCGTCCTTATCCTGGATTCAGCCCTGAGAGTGAGTTACCTGGAGTTCTCGTGATTTATGGAAAGAAAAAGACAGACAATCTGCACGGTATTTGGGTTAATGTAAAAATAGGGAAAACTAAGCGGCACGTATGAAAAAAAAAAAAAAACCATGAACATTAAACGTTTTATAGGTCTTTCTTAAAAATATTTCCTTATTTCGACGTACAATGTAAGAGAAGAAACATAACGGATGATATGTGAGATGTTGTTATGGGGACAGTTTCCCTCCCTCTTCATAGATTCTCCATAAGGAGGAAGGAAGGATGACATCGTCAGTATTGACGAGAACTTATAATCTACTTAATATTATATGTGTGATGCTCGACCTTAAAAACGACATTCAAAAGTAGTTTGGTGTGACGTCACAAGTGTAGAACAAACTTCGTTACAGGATATTTGACTATTTTTTACCATTCTGTGAAGTACTGACCATTCACAAAGGAAGATGGGGAAGGGTAAGTCAGCAACTTATAGTATACATATCGTATGACTCATGAATGACTTGTATAGAGAGGATGTTAATTTTTCCATATAAAACAAAATCACGAATGCATATAAGGGTTCAACGAAGGTAGAGATGTCATAGAAGGAAGGGAGGGAGTGAGCTAGGGGACGGGACAGGATCGCTGAAGGGAGGGACGAAGGGGACGGGACAGGAGCTGAATGGAGGGACGAAGGGGGCGGGACGGGGGAGAGGAAGGAGAGGGCTAAATTTGTTTGACGCTTGTTTAACTTATACAACGCGTGTCTCCTATTGGTTCCAATCTTCAGGATATTCTATGTATAATTACTCACTACCAATTCTGGATTTATCTAGCTTGTCATTTCATTCATTCATATAGTCAACAATGCGTGACATTTTCTATTTTATGCTTGCAGTTTACGTTACAGATCAAACTCAAGAATGAATTTCACTAGTATAGTACGAATTCTTACATGTATAAGGGTTTGGAGTGAAAAGGTGGGTCAGATTACATCAGATAAATGTAAATCTTAAGTGGACTCCAATAGTAAATATTAGATGTAATGGATGTGTAGAACGGAAACAAATAAATCTTCATAAAATACCATATTGACCATAAAAGCACTGAATGACCACGCTGACCACTGAGCCTTGACGTACGTTCGTGTACATAAAATTGATAAATCACATTTTTGTGTCCGAGGGGGAAATATTAAACAGAAAAAGTGGTGTAAATATTGTATATATTTAGATTTAACTCCCCGGTCAAGTCCCTTTCTGAAATTTATTCAGGTAACCGTTCGCTGAAAAATAAACTTGCACCGTCAAGAATATTTGCAATCAAATACTCATATTCGTTAAAGACGTATCAAACTTCATTTTTAACAACAGAAGAACCTGTATCCCGTATCCGTCACTGTCAATGAGGTAAATAATATTAAGTTTAGCCAGCACACCTGATTTTGATCGGATTGCTGCTCCGTTACGTTTTGGTCGGAAATAGGTTTCTTTCTTAGCTGGCTTTACGCAATGTTTATTTTTTTCCTCTTGTTTTCCATGTTTTGTTATGTGCTGTGTCATGGTGTTATGTGATTGTATTGTGGTGTTTTGTGATTGTATTGTGTTGTTTTGTGTATTGTGTTGTTTTGTGTATTGTGGTGTTTTGTGTATTGTGGTGTTTTGTGTATTGTGGTGTTTTGTGTATTGTGGTGTTGTTTTGTGTATTGTGGTGTTTTGTGATTGTATTGTGTTGTTTTGTGTATTGTGTTGTTTTGTGTATTGTGTTGTTTTGTGTATTGTGGTGTTTTGTGTATTGTGGTGTTGTTTTGTGTATTGTGGTGTTTTGTGATTGTATTGTGTTGTTTTGTGTATTGTGGTGTTTTGTGTATTGTGGTGTTGTTTTGTGTATTGTGGTGTTTTGTGTATTGTGTTGTTTTGTGTATTGTGGTGTTTTGTGTATTGTGTTGTTTTGTGTATTGTGGTGTTGTTTTGTGTATTGTGTTGTTTTGTGTATTGTGTTGTTTTGTGTATTGTGGTGTTTTGTGTATGTGGTGTTTTGTGTATTG
The DNA here is from genome assembly GCA_028142955.1 of Pinctada fucata. NCBI lineage: Eukaryota > Metazoa > Mollusca > Bivalvia > Pterioida > Pteriidae > Pinctada > Pinctada fucata. Next base: position 2,119,629 of record AP027110.1, on the reverse strand, counting down.
TGGTGTTGTTTTGTGTATTGTGGTGTTTTGTGTATTGTGTTGTTTTGTGTATTGTGGTGTTTTGTGTATTGTGGTGTTTTGTGTATTGTGGTGTTGTTTTGTGTATTGTGGTGTTTTGTGTATTGTGGTGTTGTTTTGTGTATTGTGGTGTTTTGTGTATGTGGTGTTTTGTGTATGTGGTGTTTTGTGTATTGTAGTGTTTTGTGTATTGTGGTGTTTTGTGATTGTATTGTGTTGTTTTGTGTATTGTGGTGTTTTGTGTATTGTGGTGTTGTTTTGTGTATTGTGGTGTTTTGTGTATTGTGGTGTTGTTTTGTGTATTGTGGTGTTTTGTGTATGTGGTGTTTTGTGTATTGTAGTGTTTTGTGTATTGTGGTGTTTTGTGATTGTATTGTGTTGTTTTGTGTATTGTGGTGTTTTGTGTATTGTGGTGTTGTTTTGTGTATTGTGGTGTTTTGTGTATTGTGGTGTTTTGTGTATTGTAGTGTTTTGTGTATTGTGGTGTTTTGTGTATTGTAGTGTTTTGTGTATGTGGTGTTTTGTGTATTGTAGTGTTTTGTGTATTGTGGTGTTTTGTGATTGTATTGTGTTGTTTTGTGTATTGTGGTGTTTTGTGTATTGTGGTGTTTTGTGTATTGTAGTGTTTTGTGTATTGTGGTGTTTTGTGTATTGTAGTGTTTTGTGTATTGTGGTGTTTTGTGTATTGTGGTGTTTTGTGTATTGTGGTGTTTTGTGTATTGTAGTGTTTTGTGATTCTTGATGTTTTGTGTATTGTAGTGTTTTGTGATTCTTGATGTTTTGTATATATTTATATAAAGTGTATCTTGATGTGCCTTAGTGTATCTGTGTTTTTTTCCACGTTTTATTTAGCAGTCTGTGTGCCATGTGTGTCCTATATTTAGCAGTCTGTGTGCCATGTGTGTCCTATATTTAGCAGTCTGTGTGCCATGTGTGTCCTATATTTAGCAGAATGTGTGCCATGTGTGTCCTATATTTAGCAGTCTGTGTGCCATGTGTGTCCTATATTTAGCAGTCTGTGTACCATGTGTGTCCTATATTTAGCAGTCTGTGTGCCATGTGTGTCCTATATTTAGCAGAATGTGTGCCATGTGTGTCCTATATTTAGCAGTCTGTGTGCCATGTGTGTCCTATATTTAGCAGTCTGTGTACCATGTGTGTCCTATATTTAGCAGTCTGTGTACCATGTGTGTCCTATATTTAGCAGTCTGTGTACCATGTGTGTCCTATATTTAGCAGTCTGTGTGCCATGTGTGTCCTATATTTAGCAGTCTGTGTGCCATGTGTGTCCTATATTTAGCAGAATGTGTGCCATGTGTGTCCTATATTTAGCAGTCTGTGTGCCATGTGTGTCCTATATTTAGCAGTCTGTGTACCATGTGTGTCCTATATTTAGCAGTCTGTGTGCCATGTGTGTCCTATATTTAGCAGTCTGTGTGCCATGTGTGTCCTATATTTAGCAGTCTGTGTGGCATGTGTGTCCTATATTTAGCAGAATGTGTGCCATGTGTGTCCTATATATAGCAGAATGTGTGCCATGTGTGTCCTATATTTAGCAGAATGTGTGCCATGTGTGTCCTATATTTAGCAGAATGTGTGCCATGTGTGTCCTATATTTAGCAGTCTGTGTGCCATGTGTGTCCTATATTTAGCAGTCTGTGTGGCATGTGTGTCCTATATTTAGCATTCTGTGTGCCATGTGTGTCCTATATTTAGCAGTCTGTGTACCATGTGTGTCCTATATTCAGCAGTCTGTGTGGCATGTGTGTCCTATATTTAGCAGTCTGTGTGCCATGTGTGTCCTATATTTAGCAGTCTGTGTGGCATGTGTGTCCTATATTTAGCAGTCTGTGTACCATGTGTGTCCTATATTTAGCAGTCTGTGTGGCATGTGTCCTATATTTAGCAGTCTGTGTGCCATGTGTGTCCTATATTTAGCAGTCTGTGTGCCATGTGTGTCCTATATTTAGCAGTCTGTGTACCATGTGTGTCCTATATTCAGCAGTCTGTGTGGCATGTGTGTCCTATATTTAGCAGTCTGTGTGCCATGTGTGTCCTATATTTAGCAGTCTGTGTGCCATGTGTGTCCTATATTTAGCAGTCTGTGTACCATGTGTGTCCTATATTTAGCAGTCTGTGTGGCATGTGTGTCCTATATTTAGCATTCTGTGTGCCATGTGTGTCCTATATTTAGCAGTCTGTGTGGCATGTGTGTCCTATATTTAGCAGTCTGTGTGCCATGTGTGTCCTATATTTAGCAGTCTGTGTGGCATGTGTGTCCTATATTTAGCAGTCTGTGTGCCATGTGTGTCCTATATTTAGCAGTCTGTGTGCCATGTGTGTCCTATATTTAGCAGTCTGTGTGCCATGTGTGTCCTATATTTGCTGTCTTTGTATTCTATTTACATTACTTAAAGTCTGGATGTTTCCTCCCCGGCTAAACTAGGAAAAATATCCAGATTTTGAACATTAAACAACTGTCATACATATCAACATATTCAAGATATTGGACCAACTACTACGTCGGCGCAGTAGTCTAGTGGTAATTATTAAGGGCATCGGGGTAGTGACTTGCTACTACGTTGGCGCTGTGGTGTAGTGGTAATTATTAAGGGCATCGGGGTAGTGACTAGCTACTACGTTGGCGCTGTGGTGTAGTGGTAATTATTAAGGACATCGGGGTAGTGACTAGCTACTAAGTCGGTGCCGTGGTGTAGTGGTATAATTATTAAGGACATCGGGTTAGTGACTAGCTACTACGTTGGCGCTGTGGTGTAGTGGTAATTATTAAGGACATCGGGGTAGTGACTAGCTACTAAGTCGGTGCCGTGGTGTAGTGGTATAATTATTAAGGACATCGGGGTAGTGACTAGCTACTAAGTCGGTGCCGTGGTGTAGTGGTATAATTATTAAGGACATCGGGGTAGTGACTAGCTACTAAGTCGGTGCCGTGGTGTAGTGGTATAATTATTAAGGACATCGGGCTAGTGACTAGCTACTAAGTCGGCGCCGTGGTGTAGTGGTAATTATTAAGGACATCGGGCTAGTGACTAGCTACTAAGTCGGCGCCGTGGTGTAGTGGTAATTATTAAGGACATCAGGCTAGTGACTCTACTGGTTCGAGCCTCACTAGGGCCACGGGTCGGCCGACATTTACTCATCTATCTTCTGTGTCATATACTAAAAAATGTCCTTGTCAGGGAGTCCTCCCATTTCTTTACTAACACGCAGAAATAATAAATCTGAAATTATTATCTTTGTACATGATCGTAAATTCTAAAACAAAATGTTACACAAGTGCGTTTCTTTCCGTTATCAAGTGAAGTTCTTATAAAAACGATATGAGGTCCGAGCGGCATTCCTCGTTTTTTTTTTCACGATTAATGCGATTCTGGGTTTGTTTAATCTTTTGATTTTTTTTTAGATTATGAAGACGGCCATATGCCATATTTTCTACTCAAAACCTCTCCCCTGATCACGTAACAATACATCGTGAAATATCCCACTCTCCCTCTCCTCTTTTTATCTCCGCCCCTGAGCAAGTCTCTTTATTTCGCGCACTATGATATACTTTTAAATAAGGATGTAATATTTTGTACATTCTTTATGTTCAAGCTTCTTGGCGACGGTTGACGTAGTAACAGTTTAGATATTTTGGTATATTTCTAAATGATTGAGTGGTCAGAACTTGTCCGTTTGGTCAGTCCGGACACTAAGAGCATAATGGGAAAAGGTAAGCAATGGAAGTTATTTGATGATGTTATACCGACTGTTCAATAATACCGTACACAATTTTGTGGGGTTTGTTTGTTGTTGCTGTTGGGTTTTTGTTGTTAATTATATATATATAAGTAAGGCCATGTCATGTTTTTCTTTGTTAAGCTTCAGATCAAACATATCATCCTATCCGTTACAAACAGGATAAAAAAGGTAAGATATATCCACAGGGGTGAGGTATCATCGCTTGGTCACAAACCCTTTCCTCAATACAAACCCTTTCTTCTATATGTCTATATTAAAAACCCTGCTATATAATAGCTATATAACTTTTTTGTACTCGATCGTGGCTTCCACTTCTATCGATCTGTATTCGACCGGTAAATCTTTTAAGATGAATTTTTAATTTGGATTTGTTTTATACATTCATCTTGAGATAACAAAACCAAAAATCGAATCAAATGGACCGTGGGTTTAGCCTGTAGGAAGAAAAAAAGAGGAAGCCACGATCGAGTACAAAGAGAGTGTCCGCCCTTGGGGTTTTATATATAGACATATAGAAGAAGGAAAGGGTTTGTGACCATGTGGATATATCCAAGAGAGCAGCAAAGAAAGTGGCACAAAATAATACTAGTATACGTTTGTGGCATTGGATATATCCAAGAGAGCAGCAAAGATAGTGGCACAAAATGATACTAGTATACGTTTGTGGCATTGGATATATCCAAGAGAGCAGCAAAGAAAGTGGCACAAAATGATACTAGTATACGTTTGTGGCATAGGATATATCCAAGAGAGCAGCAAAGAAAGTGGCACAAAATGATACTAGTATACGTTTGTGGCATTTGAGTGCATTTTCAGGTTACTAAGCCTTTGAAATACTAAATACTCGATAGAAATTGTTGAGGCTACACTCTGTCTTGTAAGAAGGCAAATACTCTCTGTCTGTCTGTCTATTTGTCTAGATGTGGTGTCTGTCTGTCTAGATGTTGTAGTCTGTGTGTTTGTCTAGCTGTAGTTATGTGTTCTTGAGAGTCTGTCTGTCTTGGTATGGTTATCTGTCTATCTGTCAGTCTAGCTGTAATTATGTGTTCGTGAGAGTCTGTGATCTGTCTGTCCATAGACATTATTGTTGATTACGATACATGTTCTGTTTTCATTCATTTCTCAGTAAGTACTATGACGACCTGATTTCAGAGTTAGATAAGTAATTTCCGTCCTTCTCACTTCCTGATGTTTCAGATCAGACAGACAATGTTATATTCTTTATGATGTTATCTATTAACATCTACTTATATGTCAAGTACTTGGAGAAGTATTGTATAATATCTGTAATGTACATCCACCACACAAAAGTCTAGTGGCCTTATTCTGAAGAAAATGGAAATCAAGATGACCGTCATTGCGTTTGATTGGCCCGTCGATCAGGGTCTTATCATTTTGTCTGCTTGACAATGAACAAACTTCATATGACTTTTTATTTAACTCACTATAAGAATAATACCAAGAAGCGTGAATCTAGATAGGAAGGGAGGGGATACAAAGCACCCCGCCTGGAATTTGCTTAAAAAGCTGATTTGTTCCGTTTTCCGTATGCTTTTTTTTAAATCATAGACTATACCCCTCCCCCTTGAGGGCTTGACCCCCCTATCCCCAAACTCGACACCCCCTCCCAACCCCCGGAAAAAATCAATTCGGCCTGTGACGAAGGATATAAATGGCTTAATTCCAAATTATGAGCATACAACATGTACAAGACTTGAATATGTGAAACATTATCAGAAACGTTAAATTTATGTCTGAGATTCTGTCAGTTTTAAAGCGCTGCCAAGTTTTTTTTCCCTGAAGTATACCGGTATTATATCGAGCCTGGCTGGCTTACATATTTTCCAGGAAGTGCTACCTTATATAACAGGAAGATGATAGTGATATTGTTAGGGAAGTTAAGGAAGGGCTTCTTTATACAGGAATTAGATAGTAGTAGGAAGAGATAAGACGTTGTTATCCTATAGTAAGTTTCCATCCAATGGAATAGACGGATCCATACAACAGAAATAAAGTACAAACCAATGACGCTCCACTTGACCAGAAAAGTCAATTTAAATAATTTTCGCTCAATGTGACTTCACAGTCGTATTTCCATTTGATTTCCTTGGATTTTTTTGTTTGTAATTTTATGGTTTTTGTATGATACTTTGTCATGTTTCTGATTAATTTTTTTTGTGTGATTGTGTGGGTTTTTGTTTTTGTTTTTTTGTTTTGTTTTGTTTACACACAAATTGTCTACATATGATATACAGAATACAGATAGTTTATTGACCAAAAATGGACCCTGGTATATGTATATCAGTATAGGACCCAGAATCTATAAATAGTTTAATAATCACGTGTCAATCACATGACTATGACCATTATAATACCCATTCGCTGCTGTAGCAAAACTGGTTACAAACTCACAGCCTTTCAAATCGTACATGTAGATAATATACTAGATACAGGTGGTAAGGTAAGGGGAAAATTTCATTATTCTTGTTACATAACTTGTTATTTTATTCTTCTTGAAGTATAGGATGTGGTTGAGATTATTTATTATTCGGTATGTACATAGCATCATCATGTTCGTTCGCAAAATAAATGAATAAATAAATAAATAAATAAATAATACGACGAAATGAAAGAAACCTTTCTTTGACTCTTTAGTAGAAGATCCCATGAATCAAGATATCGTTTACTTCATTCACTTTGCAGACCAACAAACGTATGTGGCTATAGTTATCCGAGCTGAATGTGCTTTGTTGGAAATGAACCAAAAATCAAGAATTCCCCGTGAACACCTGGTAAAACTTTACTTATTATCTACTTCCAGGTGTTCTAACATCACATCAAGGGAAATGGTACGGTGGTACTTAGGGAAGGGAGAGAGGGTTGATAGTAAGGGCAAGATGTTGTAGGTGAAAAAATGAGAGAACGGACAACGTTTGTTGGATTATTATGACTGACTATGACATCGATTTCATGAAATTTGAATTTGTACAGTGGTTCTTAGTGGTGAACTGAGAGCAAGGGAGGGGGTTGAAAGTAAGGGGAAGATATTGTAGGTCCAAGAGAGAGAGAGAGAGAGAGAGAGAGAGAGATACGAAGATGGGATTAAGGTTTTTGGATGATTGTGACTATGACAGCGATTTTATGAAATGTCAGGGCTAGAGGGAAGCTCTCTTCATTTAAAAAATGGAGACCGACAGATGTATGTTCAATTACAGACAAAACTATCAGTAATTTTGAACATTTTGATAACCTTCTAGTACTACTAGATTATTTCTATTATCACGATTATCCTGTCTATATTTTTTGTTCGAGGTCATGGACGATGGAATTAAGTGACAATGAATTATACTTCACAAACATGTGTTGTATGGACACGCAATTTGTCATTAATAATGGCAGTTTTCAAACTTTGGTAGATGACCGACAAATTAGTTCATGTACAGCGTGTTGTTGATTCTTTTCATTTCTAAACTATAACCACGGAGGTACATGATAGAAGTTAATCTCCTTTTAAAATAAAATAACTAATAGTTTTGTTTGAAGTGTTCATTATCATATACAATTTTCTTTTTTTTTTTTTTTGGTTCTGAGTGTTTCTTATGATAACCTTTCTTTACCGCAAATCCAGCTGTCCAAATAACGAGTGGATTCCTCAGCTTTAGTAACAAATCAAGCGATATTTTTATTTTTACCATGTTTACTTCTACCATCTGGGCTCCAGGTAAAGTAGCTTCATATCACAATATGTAACTTGTTTACTCTGTAAATATATGATTTATTTGTCAAATGTAGCAATTATACAAATGCACGAACTATGTTTACTTCAGAAAGATCAGTGTTTTACAAGGTTTTGTGCATTTTTGTAGGTATAAATTAATAACTTGCTCGTTGTAGATGTAGCTAGGTATCGCTATTGTAATCTCGTTGCGCTCTGTAAGGTGAAATTGTCCCTAAACGAAAGGGGAGGGGGGTTACTATTTTTTAAATCCTTCTGAAGGAAATTATCTTTGCTTACATTTGTGCTATTCACACCTCATGTTTTATTCCTGCATTTATGACTTGGTTAACGAAGGACAGACAAAGGATATAAACTAATATCAGATGGGTTAACGAAGGACAGACAAAGGATATAAACTAAATTAGATGGTTATTATGCTTATACATATTCTTATTATCTCATACTACAATAAATGATTATTTATTTATTATTCATACTTTCCCTCAAAATTCCATCTTATCGAAATTATTGAAGATGAATCAAAAGGACTACAGAAGGGAGTTACCGTAACGTTCTCCAGTAAAATAATTTGATCTATAATACTAATATCAACCGACGTGTTTAATGTTTCTCAGAATGATTATATAATAGTTTGTCCCCTCTAGATTCCACTGTTTATTGATATTTGTGAGTATAAGGAATGATTGGTCCCGCGGGGAGGGAGGGGAACGTCATGGAATCAACATCAGAATCACTCTACCATTGTCTGATCATATCGTGTATATATCAAATGGTGATTTCTTTTGTATAAGATCACCAACAGTATGTATAAATACTGATGTTGTAGTTCATACCTTCAATTGGCTGATCTAGACATTTTCCCGGGGGGAGGGGGTCCAACCCATCATGAGGCGTCAAGCCTAAATTTTGGGGAAAAAAATAACGTACAAAACGAACCCAGCTTTTTTTTGACAAATTCCTGGGAGGGGCCCGGGGTCTTCCTTATCCACTTCACAGTATCTCTAGATCAGCGCTTTCATTCATTCATTCATTCATTCATTCATTCATTCACTTTTAATTTGCCGTTATTTGCATCTGAAAATTGTACCTCTTTGCTTTATTTATACAATGTTCTCCTTTAATTATAAACTCGTTTGATAGTTTTTGAAGTTTTATAAAAGAATATTCAGGTATGCGAGGCACGTAATTGTGAAAAAAAGAATCTTTAAATCTATATATCAAATCAGATAGAACAAATGCTACATGTTTTCTCCCAGTGTAAAAGGTCGCACATTTACACCAGTCTGGCTTATGAAGTAAAATGATATTCAATTGTTAAAATCATGCGCGGATCTAGAAAGAGTAGAGGAGGGGCTAATACAGTATCGTGGTAAAAATTCTTAGGTAAAGCTACCACATCGCACACGTACAATGTATTTTCATCAAAATTTCACATATGTATTTTAAAGGAATATCAAAGTATCCTAGCTTTCGTTATACATCAAAGACCCCTATCCTCCCTGTCCCCCCCCCCCTTCATCCTCCCTTCACCTGACAAGACCGCACCCTCATTCAGCCCATCCTCTCAAAGACCTTTTTCCTGGATCCACGCTTGTTTTTATTATCAGTATTTCACCAGGAGGTTTATACATGTAAACCAGAAACGAATAAAATATTTTTGTGATTCTATCTAAGATAGAGGCATAATAGTGCATTATGTAAAATTCATGTTAAGTAGCGAATGCAGGACACAGAGTCGGGGTCGAAAGTGAATATTTTATGAATGAAAACAATAAAACATATTTTAAATTGTGTCGGTGCGAGATTGTTGATTGATTTTAATCAAAGGAAAATAAATGTTAATAGAAAAAAAGAATTATTTAAAAAAATTGTATCAACATATCCAGCTCCAATTCTCACGATTTCATATACGCCTCGTGACTGGATTGACCAATCAAACGTCGACATACAAATAAATCTATTTGACTGATTAATAAAATCTCGATATTCAAATTATACGACCAATCTCGACTTAGACCAGTCAAATCTCGAGTTATTGTTGTTTGATTGACCAATCATATCTCGAGTAACTATTGATTATTGGCCAATCATATCTCGGGTACTATTGTTTGATTGACCAATCCAATATCGAATGGAAACTAGTTCGACTGGTGAGGTCTTGATTTGTAAATTGATTGGAACTACTTAATCTTGAAGGAGAGGTGCTATCTTGTTGACGTAATAATCTGAACAGACGTCTGTGTTCAACCGGAAACTATGGAAAAACATAAATAACGATTGTAGTGATTTTTGGAGTTGAAAAAATTAGAAAGCTTAAAAAGAATTGGATAGAACAAGAAACAAGTTTTAACCATGTTAAGATGATTGAATTTTCACTATTAGAGTTATAACAGATATAATATGTTTTTGTAACTTCCACATTCTCTATGTGACGTTACACCCTACATTCGCCGCTGGTAAAGAAGGAAGTATTCTTTCCCGGAGCCCTTATATTGGAGGCTTTATTAGATCATTCATAAAAACAACACAATGACCTGCGTGTTATATCTCGTGTTGTAAGAAAATATCAACTGAGAATATGTGTAAAATAAAATCATCATTTAGCAAAATATAACGTACTCGTATGCAAAAAAAAAAAGAAAAAAAAAGGAGCTCATAATAATTCTAACGTACTTTACAGGTGACGTCATGATCGTGGAGTTAACCATTGTAGGCGCTGCTCTCGGAGTCTTTGTAATGGTTGCCATGGCAGTGACGTCACGCCAGAAAAAGAAAGCACCACCTGGACCGAGAGGATTACCGTTTTTCGGTAAAGTTTTTGCGTTAGACCCGAATACGATTCACCTGGATTTTACGGAATGGAAAGCCAACTACGGCGATATAGTGATGACTAAAATGAGCGGCAAAAACGTCCTTGTTCTGAACAGTTTGGAGGCAATTCGAGCTGCGTTTGAGAAAGAAGACTGTGCGCCGTACATGAGCGATCGACCTCTTAACTTTATCGGGGAGAAGATAATGTACGGGTACAAAGAGGTGCTGTTAAGACGCTATGATGACGAGTTTAAAAAACTTAAACCACTCATGATGCGCGGACTGGACAAACATGGATTCCAATCTGCGCATTTCAGGAAGTTAATGAAAGAGGAAATAGATCACGTGACATCTAAATTTAGCGCAACCAATGGGAAGTCAGCAGACCCTGTAGAAATACTCATGCCGTCCTTTTGTAACATTATAGGAATGATAGTAAGTCAGACTTTTATTTGTAATAAAAAAATGAAGAGTCTGAGATATTCGTAAAATTGGAATGAGAAGGTAATTTCGTGGAGGTTTTGTCCTTCATTCATAGAGAGAGTTCTGTGAGCGACGAATATGAATCGCAATGGGAAAAAAATCAAATGAAAAAAAAAAAGGAACAAAATCAATTTATAAAATGAAATGAAATTAAAATTTAAATAGGAAATGCATTATATGATTTTGATTCATCAGACTTAAGTTTATGGGCGTATACAGCAATCTGTTATCTTGCTTCCATCGCTTAAAAAACAAAACAAAAAAAAAAAAAAAAAAAAAAAAAAAAAAAAAAAAAAACATCTGTTACCCGTCCGTATTGTTTAAATTTATAGTGACGTCATTATTCGAAAATATTTTAGCAGGAGCAATCGGATCACTGGCTCAAAAGAGTCCAATGAATAATTATAAGCTTTTTCAAAAATGTAAAAAAAACCCCACATATATAAATATTAAGAAGTTGTGAAAAATGGATTGATGGTGAGGCACAGAGGTAAAAATAATTCAAAATAATTCTGGCGGAGTACCATTACAAAAATCCCAATTTACACAGTCAGCTTAAATGTTACAACTTACACCAATATGCTCGTGAAGTTTGCCGGTTATCTGTAGATATCTTCAGTTTTACAGTCTATAAATCGATTTAACCGTCTTCCCACTTCTAGGCTGTTTCAAATTATCATTATCTCTAGCCACTAAGGTATCAATGATAAAAACGAAGCCGTTAGCCAATCAGGTCATATGTTTTTTCTAACCAAGCCATCTGTGTATCAACTCTAGTGAACTCAGACTAACCTGGTGAGAGAGAGAGAGAGAGAGAGAGAGAGAGAGAGAGAGAGAGAGAGAGAGAGAGAGAGAGAGAGAGAGAGAAGTGTAAACTAAAATGCACAATTTTGAGTGATGATGAAATGTAAATTTGAGTAATAATTTAAACTATGCAATGTTTTTGTCATGTCGTAAGGGGGGAGGGGGGAGGGAGGGATGGGACGGTTCTGGTTTGCACTCTATTCATCATTTTTTTTGTAGTTTACAGGTGAGCGAGTAGAGGATAACCATCATTTCCTTAAAACGCTATTAAACTTTGAACATTACGGTGACATAATGATCCAACCTCAAGTCCATGGTGTCTACAAACTGTTCCCCTGGATCCGCCACTGTCCCTGTTATCACGGTCAGCTTTACTGTAAAGTCACGGAGATAAGAGAACAACTGTATGACTATTTAGTTAATGACGTTAAGGTGAGTCCCCCTGGATCCGTCACTGATATCACGGTCAGCTTTACTGTAAAGTCACGGAGATAAGAGAACAACTGTATGACTATATCGTTAATGACGTTAAGGTGAGTCCCCCTGGATCCGTCCCTGTTATCACGGTCAGCTTTACTGTAAAGTCACGGAGATAAAAGAACAACTGTATGACTATTTAGTTAATGACGTTAAGGTGAGTCCCCCTGGAGCCGTCACTGATATCAAGGTCAGCTTTACTGTAAAGTCACGGAGAGAACAACTGTATGACTGTATCGTTAATGAAGTTAAGGTGAGTCACCCTGGATCCGTCACTGATATCACGGTCAGCTTTACTGTAAAGTCACGGAGAGAACAACTATATGACTATATCGTTAATGACGTTAAGGTGAGTCCCCCTGGATCCGTCACTGATATCACGGTCAGCTTTACTGTAAAGTCACGGAGAGAACAACTGAATGACTAGATCGCTAATGACGTTAAGGTGAGTCCCCCTGGATCCGTTACTGTTATCACTGTCAGCTTTACTGTAAAGTCACGGAGATACAAGAACAACTGTATGACTATACCGTTAATGACGTTAAGGTGAGTCCCCCTGGATCCGTCACTGATATCACGGTCAGCTTTACTGAAAGTCACGGAGGTAAGAGAACAACTGTGTGAATTTATCGCTATTTGTCCAAAAATCTAGCTTTAATATCACAGGCGATTATTTCATGCGAGCTCACACCCCCTACATACACACATGTAGGGGTGTGAGCTCGCATGAAACAATCGCCTGTGTTTCATATCTAAATGCAGTGGAAATGTTCTCTTTTGAGACGAAACGATGTGATATACAAAATGTTTGCTCTGTTTAAAATTCACAAGTTGTTGGGGTTTTTTTTTGTCATTTGAATTCAATAGAATAAAGTTACAGAAATTATTACTTCAATGTACTTTAATTTTTTCCATCTTTATTGATTCTCAGGGAATAGGAACATGTTAGAAGTAATTAAGGTCAACCAAGATCTCTTAATAGTTTATGTACTATTTTATGTATTATATTCTTTTCATAGAAGAGGTACGACGCTAACAACGTGAACTGTTTTATACACGAGATGACAAAGGAACAAGAAGCAGGAAGCGGAAGTGAGGAGTTTCAGTTGACAGATGAACATATCGTTGCCATGGTAATGGATCTGATTAACACTTGTAAGTTAGATGGTCAATATTTATGCATGGATCTGGACAAGTTTGCATGGACCTTTATTTATGTTCCACATGAGGGCAAAAGTCGAGGGAAAAATAATGCAGGATCTTCGAACATTATCCTCTATAATGTAAGAATGCAAGAGTTGTTTTCCTTTTTGCTATGTGTAAACACTCATGCACGTGACAGATATTATTCTTTTAAAATGATACTTCCTTTTTTGCTGTTTCGTCTTCATATTTAAATAAGCAACGTACGTCATAAAGGTGCAAGTTGTAGAAAACATTTTTACATCCCAGTGGTGTTAGTTCAAGTACGTTTTGTTCTTTTTTATGCGTATAATATCCTTGTAGGAAACATATTGTGTCATATTGAATAAAAGAGGTTTGTTAGTATACCGTCTTTATATGTCACAGTATTTCTATTGTGTCTTGTATATCTAGAACAATAATTACTTCTGTATAAGATTTTTATATCACAATTACACTTTCTGTCATTTTCCAGCCGTGTTGACGACCAAAGCACTCATTTCCGGATTTATCTTCCTAATGCTACACTTTCCGGAAGTTCAAGCAAAATTGCAAAAAGAAATAGATTCGGTCATTGGAGAGAAACGGAGTCCGGAGCTGGAGGATATGACGTCAATGCCGTACATGCGCGCTTGCATACAGGAAGTACTTCGTTTTCAGTCCCACCTTCCTCTGACGGCACCTCATGCCAATCTGACCACGGAAGTCGACCTAGAGGGATACCACATACCGCAGAATACAATAGTAATATATCATATAATATCATACCACATACCACAGAATACCATAGTAATATATCATATAATATCATACCACATACCACAGAATACCATAGTAATATATCATATAATATCATACCGCATATCGCAGAATACAATAGTAATATTCTATATAATATCATACCGCATTCGACATAATATAATTATAATACATGTATATCATTTATTCTCATATCATATTGCGCAAAATACAATAGTAATATTCCATATATTCTTACAGTATATCATATTCCGCAGAATACAAAAGCTTGCCGTCAGTCAGCCTGTTTTGAAAGTTTTGAAATATCCTTGGAAACAAATTGTTTAGAAAAAAATGATCAAGTCGAGTTGAAAAAATTCCGACGGCCGTAAACTTATACCGTGAAAATTTATAATTTTTATATTTTTCAGCTCTATTTTACAAAAAACTTTTGATTCACTATCAATTAAAGACAACATTTCAGGAGAATTAAAAGAAAGTGACTACACGTTATTTTATATAAAAAAAGATTTTACAATATAAATTATAAATCAATTCAACATTTTTCCTTCCCCAGGATTCCCCGTGTATTAGTTTTGACACGTGTTTGTTATTTACATAATAATTGTTTGATTGCCTGATTGCCTGGAAGCTGTGATCAGGCCTGGGATGATTTCCTCACAATACATGTCTAGATTCTTACTAAGAGTTTGCCCTGAGACTTCTTTTGATCCGCAAATGATCAACGTTCAAAAATTTCAAAACTATTAACTTGACGCACACATTCTTAATTGTTTGAAGTACGATTTTTAAAACCATTCACAAATGGAACTGAATAATGTATTATGAGCATGTGTAAGAACCTGTAAAAACTTTTCTGTTGAATTTAAGGAAAACAAATGGTCGGCGCTGGCAGATAAAAACGTCTTCCTCCATTTCACAAACTGAGACTTGAAAGTGTAATGTAAAGAGTGTTCTATTTTACGATAATTGATATTGATTGATTTATGAACCAGCTGTTTTTCCTTTACATAAGTGAAGAGAGCTTTTATTTGTAATTAAAAAAGCTCGATAAAGGTGCTTAAATTGCGAGCTGTTCTATTTCATTCTTCTAAAAATTAAAACAAACAAATAAACAATAACAAATGGAACAAAATGAACAACCCCCTCCCAAATAGATTAAGTAATGTAAGTGACAAAATGAACAACCCCCTCCCAAATAGATTAAGTAATGTAAGTGACAAAAGCGTGATAAAATAGAACAAAACGAACAACCCCCTCCCAAATAGATTAAGTAATGTAAGTGACAAAATGAACAACCCCCTCCCAAATAGATTAAGTAATGTAAGTGACAAAAGGAACAAAATGAACAACCCCCTCCCAAATAGATTAAGTAATGTAAGTGACAAAAGGAACAAAATGAACAACCCCCTCCCAAATAGATTAAGTAATGTAAGTGACAAAAGGAACAAAATGAACAACCCCCTCCCAAATAGATTAAGTAATGTAAGTGACAAAAGCGAGATAAAATTGGGTACAGAAAAAAATGAACAATAAAGGAAGGAAAATGATAAAAATTAAAAAATAAAATCAATTAAGAAATAATCTTATTAAAATAAATAAGATAAAAACGCTAACAACTTCTTCATAAATCGCAACAAATATAACAAAATGAACAACCCCGGTCCATCCCAAATAGATTAAGTTATCTAAGTGACAAAAGCGTGATAAAACTGGATACAGTAAAAAATGAACAATAAAGTAGAATTGTTGAAAATTATTATGTTCAAGGGCCATAACTCTGCTAAAAATAGGTACGAAACGTGAACTGGATCTTACTCCACTTGATATCAAGTCATATATCGAGTTTCAATCCAATATCTTGGAAGGCTTAAGTAAAAAAAAAAGTCTGGAAAACATGACCTCGGACGGATGGACGGGCACACGGACACAGGAACGCTCGCAAGGACAGCGCCATAAATCATAACATAATACGTCCCGTCTTATGACCGGAGTATTATAAAAACCACGTCATATCATTGGACGCAGTCAGAGAGGCTAAGCCAATCAAATCGCATCTTACTAACGAACTGATTATAATAATCAAAAGTCGATTTTCCACCTCCTGCTCCAATCGGAACACCTCGCCCTTCTTCCTATGTCAGAACAAAGCTCGAAATAATATGTAGGAATACACCCATAATTTCCAGATTTATGTCAGCCGCCCCTGACGGATTAACGCTTACGCGTAGTAGAATGTAATCATTGCAAGGTTATATGCTTAATGGGTATGGACAAAAGTTTATCGGCCATATTAGATTTGACGTGAAGCATACTTGAAAATTTGCCGTTCTGCAGAATTAAGACTCCAATTTTAACCATTTTAATACTCAATTTTCTGGTGTCTTCCTGGAATGCCCACATTTTTAATGAAATATATTCCCGGAATGCCCTCATGCAAAAGACAATGGGTGTTGTTTTAATCAATTAAGAAGGGTAATTACCGTATATGATCAGATAAATCAGGTAAAAATATTTTCAAATTTCAACAGTATTTTTCGTTGTATTGATGAATCTGACAACGATTTTTAAAAGAATTTGATAAGAGAAGCATTAGCGTTCATTTTGAAATAGCTGAAAAGAAAAAAAAATCGCATTTTTTTCAATAATAATTGTATATTGTATTTGAATTGAATTTAGAAGGGATACCGACGCGCATGATTCGGGACCTGACCCAGCTCTAATTCATTTCACTAGCGCCACCTACAATGTATTGAGTTTCTAGAATAGAGGTATATGGAGATTTAATTATTAAAAATCGACAATTTTATGGTCGTTACCGCATATTTTCAACTAAAACTTTTTATTGCTCCTTTTATCCTCTATCTAGATCCTTTGGAATAAATCTTACGTTTTCAATAATATTTATTTTCAGGGACACTGCATCTTTAAAAAAAGTCAATTGTATAGAAGTTTTATCGAAGATGTGTAGAGAAATGTGTGTGTTTTATGACTTGCATGGGACTGTTATTCCCGATACATCCCTCAGATGAAGAAAATCCTATATGAACATGATTCCACGTAGGTTTTTTTGTCGAAACGTGTACATGTATTTTAACGTACAGACAATAGTGAATAGACAATGTCACATTGCAGCAATGTATCCTTGCCGACTTTATAATAGATCTATCCCCGATCAAATTTCGGAAAATTTGTTCAAGTCGTTGGTTTCTGGGGATGTTTTGGGGGCCATTTTTGACTAATTTCATAGATTTATCTAGGAAACAGTAGTTTAATGTTTCCAAAAGCATGTCATAAATGCCCCTTCGTTGGGCACTGCCGGGGATGGGGGGCACGTGCCCCCGGCTGAATCCGCCACTAACTGTATTATCATGTAATGTGAAACATGCATGTTCTTGTAGTGCTACAAAACAAATATTATCGACAATGCAGAAACTTACAATAAAAATAGTGAAATTAAACATTTCTGTATAATTTCTGTATCATTTTGCGTTCACATTTATGACATTGAAAAGTTTTACGGTAATAGAATTAATCGCCACAAAGTGTTGTTTTAGTAATTTCATGTATTCCCGGAATGCATACAAAATAATTCAATTCTACCTGTCGGTACATCAAAGAATGTGGGCATTCCGGGAATAAACCAATTTTCTGTGCCTCAACATCTTCATTTTCCTATCTTTTTGAGCAAAAACCGCAGCAAAAATTTTCATAACGACCTTTTGAACTTAAAGCACCGAACTGCGCAGCTACAGTTCTGCAGAATTCATGATTAATACTAAAACCTACCTTATACGTTACTTTGATCATATGTCTACAAACATTTGTCCTCCAATTTTGATCATACTTTCTCAAAATGCTACCTGTAAAATCTCACGTTCGAAAGTACCCCGTGTTGTAATTATACGATATTTATAAGATTATGAGACCGAATACTAAAAATTGAAGGACAAATGTTTATAGATATAGAATCAATGTAATATGTGTTTAAGGTAGTGTCCTATGACAAAAGTAGTCATTAAGCAAATCTAAATATTTTCAATATTTCGAATTTGTCATAGGACAGCAGGTTATAGTAATATTCATGAATTCTTCTGAGGTGCAGCTGTGCAGTTCGGTGCATGAATTTAAAAGTTTTCTAATGTTAAAATATTTGTGTAATTTTCCGTAAAAAATTGGAAAATGTAGCTATCGAGTTAGAGAATACTGGGGGTTACAATAGGTAAAGTTGGAACCATGTTCGAGCGTTAGGAAATATTTTCAATAATTCACTACATAAAATCCAATATGGCGAATAACAGTTTGTCCATACCCCTTAAATCATAAAAAGAAGCTATGATCCTTACTTTAAAATATGAGTTTGTTTGTTAAATCCAGATCGAGTTTATGAAAAATATGGGTTTTTAATAGGTTATTTCAGCTGTTCGAATATTGTCACATTATCGATCGAAATGGCGGCGCCCACGTTTGAAGCATGTTACTCCTCCCGGGCACCTGGTCCCACCTCCGGCTTGCTAGGGGTCCGTCGATGCTCATTTTGGTGCTCTATTGTGAGTGTTGTTGAGATTATCGTCAGAATCTTCTTTAACTCATTTGTGTCACACTTTGCCGTGTGGAGCTCGTAAAAAAGTTCCCCGCGAGGGGTTTGACAGTAAGTGTTTTGAATATTTTCCCTGACATGGTCGCCATAGCACTTTCTATATAGATGTATAATGCATGTATTTTATATATTGTTTTTATTCTCCTGCATGAACATCGACGGCGGGTGCGGCTAGCCAACAGGGGATGCTTACTCCTCCCGGACACCTGATCCCACCTCTAGCTTGCTTGGGGTCCGTCGATGCTCAATTTGGTGCTCTATTGTGAGTGTTGATAAGATTATCGTCAGGATCTTCTTTAACTCATTCAGATTCCTCAAGGCAAAAATTATTAACTTACGATCAGGTTTCGAAGGGAAAACCGTTGGACTCTCTCTTGGTTATATGTGAGGAAAGGGCAGTAAATCTCTATTTTGCCATCAGACATTGGAAAAGTTAGATTTTAAATTCAAAAATAATTATGTCACGTGATCAGTAAAGTAGACGTAATAAGTCCGAGATTTTTTATGCAGTTACAGTGGCGTAGCTCTGCCTGAAAAAGTATAGGGGCACAACATTCCAAATTTTCTAACAAGTTAAAATCAAAGCACTGAAGGTACTGAGTGCGAATAGCCAGAATATATATCACTTATAGTGTATGACAAAATATTGTGTTTTCAAAGTTTCAAAGCATTCGTGTTTCACAAACACATTTTTTTACATTCAATCTAATCCCCCTAAAAATACATGTACAACAATCCAATATGACTTAGTCTATTGATTGATGATACCATATACAAGGAAAGAAGAAGAATCTTATTTTCTAATTTGATCCCCACTCTCTCTTTAATCTTTCATGTTCAATGTTAGGTGTATGCTAAGAATATGAAAGAAAATTCACTTCTTTTTTAGTATATAAAACATGATACATCCTTAACGGGTATGTTTTGGTCTTTTATTTTTCATAATTATTAATATCATATTTCATGATGGAAGTTCCTAATTTTACCGTATACAGATTTTATTTTGTGAAGCAGGGCACAATAAGCCTACTTGAAGTTAGTTTTACGTTTCAATGATTCAACTTAATATCTTTATCGATAGCACTGTTTCATTCGTTTCATTTATATTTAATCCACTAAAACGGGTAAAAAAGGGGTTTCCAACTCACAGCCTGTGTTCATCTAAGTACATACAGATGCAATTTTTCATTAGGTCAGGCATGTTCATAACACGACAGCTCGATTCATAAAGATAATTCATTGAATCAGACAGTGATCAGACTTTATACCGATCATGACGCTGAAGCAGTCCCAAGGTACAATGTAAACATAGTAACATCGTTTATACATACTCAGTGGACGGGGCACCCCTGAGTGAAGAAATCAGGCAATCGCTATGTGCTATTCGCACAAAAATAGAAGAAGGGGGGGGGGGTGAGGAATAGGACGATATTAAAAAAGAATATGGGTAGTTCTGTGTGCGCAAATTTTAACACCTCGGGTGCAATTCTAAATTTTAAGTACACGAATAAATGTCTGGCGACCGTTAGCGAGCCAGGAAACTTTTTTTAGCAAATTACTGACTTGTCAGAAAATACTTTCTATACCCTCTATCATTAACAAGTACATGGAATGATATTCTTTATAGTTTAAGTTAAATGTCTTCATGTACTTTGTTAAGGTATGGATGGATCAGAATAGCTAAATTATTCAGAAAGTCTATGAAGAACTGGCGAGCGGTAGCGAGTCAAAGAAAAATTTTGAAAATTGAACGAGAAATCGTAGATTTATGGTACAAAATGTTTCTATTTTAAACAATGTTAATGCATCATAAAATTTTGTGATTGAAAAGTGAAGGGGGGGGGGGCACAAACATGGTTGTGCCCCCACTTTTCAAAGTGGGGGGATGTGCCCCCGCTGCCCCCTTCTCCTTCGCCCTTGCAGTTAAGGTCGAGGCGTTCCGATTGCCTCCTGCTCTTGTCTCTGTACTTGTATTTTTATCACATATAGCGTGAATGGCATCTTCTTGACTTTTCATTAAACCTTCGATGTTAACTTTCCGGCATATCTATTCCAAGGTTTCCAGGGAGGTCGACTTAAGCGTATTTGTAATTATCACTGTGATTGGTTATTCCAAGGACTATTTATAAAGAGAAATAACTCTGTTGATTGGCAAGATTGCAGGGCGTGAGGTGGCTAAATATATCAAGGTGAAGAGTAGGACGGTTAGGAAGTATCGGACCCGCGATTTATGAAGATGCGCTAACAAGGGAAACTGAAATCAACTAATTATGCATTTAATTTTATTGAATTTTTAACTTTCTTTTTGTGATTCAGCAAAAGATAAATTGTATGATTATCTCAAATACTTTTAGATAATTTCTCCCTGATATCCATTTCAGATATTTGCTAACATCTTTGCTGTGCATCACGATGACCAGTTATGGGATGACCCGTGGTCATTCTGTCCGGAGAGGTTCCTGGACGATGATGGTCAGTTTGTATCATCAGACCACCCCTCACGTAAAAAGTAAGTACATCACGATGACCAGTCATGGGTGACCCGTGGTCATTTTGGCCGGAGAGATTCCTTGATGATGATGGTCATTTTGTACCCCCTAACCATTCTTCACGAAAAAAAGAAAGTTATGTAAAAAAAAACTAACACGAACTAAAAATAAAAAAGCGCCAAATTTATTTCAGCTGCGCCTAACTTCTGCAAATGACAGTGCTTTGGTAATTCGATTACAAATGACGTCATTTTGTAAGAGTTCATTAGACATTTGGCCATCCAGAAAATAATAACGATTAGAAAAAAACCTTTTTACACTGATGAATCACTGTCATACTTTCTGATCACCTTTTCATGTTTAAAATTGACTTAGATTATGGAAGATCAGGGTTCTATTTATTCCAGTAAAATTTCAGACAATCGGACCCAGTGTTTCTATCACACATGGCGCCGTGTTTTATGAGTTTTAGGTGTTATCTGTGCATTGTAGTGATTCTGGAGGAAAATGATAATAAATTAAAGCTTATTAAAGCTTATAGAAAGAGCTTTGTATAAATAATAATTAGGCTTAAGACTTTTAAAAAGCTACTTGCCAGAACTACATTTTGGTCTTAAATATACATGTTTCTCGGCGTCATTTAGAATATTTGTTTCCCCGTCTTGCCATGATGTATTTTTTACATATAAAACTTTCTTTTTTTCAGTATGATTCCATTCGGGATCGGTAGAAGAGTTTGCGTGGGAAAAGAAATGACGTACTTGCGCGCGTTCACGTACATGACCAACCTTCTACAAAACTTCTCATTTAAAATGGCCGACGGGGACGAACTACCGTCATCAGATCCTAGAAAGCTACAAGGACAAAACCCGGTCATTCTGCCTCAGCCATATAAATGTATGGTCACAAAGAGAGCAAGTTAACGATCAGGTTAAAAACTCTCAAAGTGTAGGTTAACGATTTCAAAGGGTAGGTCACGAATCTGGAGTGGTAGGTTAATATTCTCGAAGGACAGATTAATTCTTTGAATGAGTAGATTCTCAAAGTCAATTCCATACTTGAGAAATTGTTACTCTTCAATGTTTGATTTTTCGGTTTTTATGAGGCTCTCGATGATGACTACTTTATCAAATTTCTTGCAAGATATTGTGAAAGATGATGTCAAAAATGTACTGTTCAGATGAGAGAGCCCAACTGACAATTCTGTAAAAGTGTACATAGTTTTTTTTTCAACTTAACGCTTAAGTTTTTTTTTCAACTTTACAATTTATTTTCATATTACTTACTTTTGCATTTGTTTAACATTCAATTTTTTTACAAGAGAATCGACTCTAAAAGCTTCATCATAGGTTGATGTGTCAGACAAATGATAGGTTTATTTCCTTCTTTATGTAGAATATGCTGAAATTCTTATCTTTATCTGTCATGAAAAGGTTGTCCTGCACTATCATCTACTATTTCTTACTTGTCACTGACTTAATATTATTTTCAAATTTCTTTTATGCTTTTTATTTCTTGTTTTTGTTTATTTCATTGGAACGAAGGAATTTTTTAAATATGGCATATAGAAGTAAAGTCATTTTTATGTCAAGGACAAAGCATAAAACAAAAACAAAACAACTACACTAAAAAAAACCTTCTAAAAGTTAACGTAATTGAACAAATTAGGAACTTAACATATAAACACTTTCCTTTTCTCTGCTTTTGTTCACTTTTTTTGTTGATGTATATAGATTTTGACACAATTTTATTATTTTTTATTTAAATTTTTGCCTTCTTCCCAATATAACAATTTTTAAAATAATTTGATAGTTTGACCTTCTTGTTTATATAGGGCGTAACACGACTGTGCTAAAATCCTACTTTATCAGTATTTATTTGAATTATATGATTATTTATGTAAATATGACCTTTTTGTAAGAATGGTTATGTCTCTACCTTGAAATAGTTATAATTTATGTATAGTGATGTTTGTTTATCATATATGCCATTCTTGCCTAGATTTGTTTTCTTTTTTTATGTACTATTTTTTAAAATATATATATTGATATATTATGTAGATCTTTATTGTGTTTTCTATGATACATATTTATATATTATGAATATCTTTATTGTGTTTTTGCATGAATCTCGAACACTACAGCACAAAAATATCTTTTATTAAAGAATTAAATGTCTTTTTTTATACTTTTAATGTATAGAATTTGTCAGTTTTATTTGTGATCATTCTCAATAAAGATTACTGTAAATAATTTTGCTTTGCGCATCTTCATTTTTTACCATCTATGTTTGACCAAAATTGTGTGACCGTGACCCTATAAGGCTTATGGCCTTGACCTTATCAGTCTTATGACCCCGTGCACAAGCAATAGAATTCCCTGCGAAGTTCAGGTACTCAATAACGGAAGGAGGTATTGATATTATCATTCTGTATTGGATATATACCGAAAACGCTTCATTCTTAAAAATATCGGATATCTGTCCGATATTTTTAAGAATGAATTGTTTGAGGGATATATCATACTCTAAACATTGACCCATTGTAGTCTATTCAAAGAAGGGATAGAGCGTGTCTAATGAAACTGTGTCTCAGATTCCTTCACTTTCTTGCAGTTTTCAGTTTGATTTAGAATTCTGAAGTAAACGGCCTTGATGTGATGAAAATACATTTTGATTTTGTATCTGATATATAGTGCCAGTTTATGAAAATCTAAGACATCAGGATTTAATACTATGTAAAATCAGAGTCAGATTGGAATCTTGTACCTTTATCATGATTATTGCAGGTTTTCATTAATCTATTTACATGTTACTTATTTATTTATTTATTAATTAATTAATTTATTTGTTTACTTATTTATTTATTTATTCATTTATTTTTTCATTTACGTATTTATTCATTTATAAATTAATCAATTTATTTTTATTCATTTATTCTTGAATTTATTTAATTATTATTTTATTTATTTATTTATCTTTATTCATTTATTCTTGAATTTATTTATTTATTTATTTATTAGATTAATTTTACATGACCATGTCAAAAACGAAAGTGTTAACAGAAATGGAAATAAGGACTATTTTAATTTGTATTGAATGAAACCGGAAACATGAAAACGTACTGATAGGGGATCAGTAATCTTTGGTGCAGCTGAACTCTCTTTCGCTCTGATTATTTAATACATGATCTTGATTCTTTAATCTATCGTGCAATATTGGCCAAATCTATCGTGCAATATAGGCCAAATCTATCGTGCAATATAGGCCAAATTTATCGTGCAATATAGGGCAAATCAATCGTGCAAGATAGGCCAAATCTATCGTGCAATATAGGTCAAATCTATCGTGCAATATAGGCCAAATCTATCGTGCAATATAGGTCAAATCTATCGTGCAATATAGGCCAAATCTATCGTGCAATATAGGCCAAATCTATCGTGCAATATAGGTCAAATCTATCGTGCAATATAGGTCAAATCTATCGTGCAATATAGGCCAAATCTATCGTGCAATATAGGTCAAATCTATCGTGCAATATAGGCCAAATCTATCGTGCAATATAGGGCAAATCTATCGTGCAATATAGGGCAAATCAATCGTGCAATATAGGCCAAATCTATCGTGCAATATAGGCCAAATTTATCGTGCAATATAGGGCAAATCAATCGTGCAAGATAGGCTAAATCTATCGTGCAATATAGGTCAAATCTATCGTGCAATATAGGCCAAATCTATCGTGCAATATAGGGCAAATCTATCGTGCAATATAGGCCAAATCTATCGTGCAATATAGGGCAAATCAATCGTGCAAGATAGGCCAAATCTATCGTGCAATATAGGTCAAATCTATCGTGCAATATAGGCCAAATCGGTTGAATATTTTGTTTTACGACCTGGTTATATTGTAAAAGGTTCCCTCTCTGACAAGAATACATGCATTAGCATTAGGATAAATCGGGGAAATTATGATTTTTCCAAGCAAGCTGGATAATTTAAAAATTTTCTCACACGTTTTATATATTGATGTAATCGATAACTTGTGCCCAATTCCCATTTCATATTTCTTGTTTTTGGAAATAAAAATGTTTTACACAGCCAAATTTCATGTAAATGTCATGTTCGTGCTCATTTCACATAAATTTAATGTGAACTTTTACGTAAAATTAATGTAAATTTCACATGAATATCATATGAGGCACAATTGGCTGTGTAAACACTGGCGTAATGAGTTGGATTTAAAATAAGCTCGGCTTAAGGTCTTGATATAGTTTTGATTTTTTATTCTAGATAGTAAAAAGGGATGTTTGTGTATTTTTTCCTGAACAATTCAACGATAAAAGTTCCTCCCAGGGTACGTAAAGCATATTATATTGTTGATATGGCCTCATTCTGTAAGATGTGTAGTAAACTCATATTTCTTACCCTTTAATTAGCCGACTTTAACAGGTGCGCTATCCGTCTACTTTAGCCGACTGTAACAGGTGCGCTATCCGTCTACTTTGAATCATTAATTAAATGATTAAGGTTCCTCTAAAAATCTGCAAAATCACAAAATCTAACTTGAAATACAGCATATCTAACGCATCAGCAACCTTACATAGGGTACACAAAATCACTCAGGCAATGATAAATATACTCTTTTACCTATCATCCGCCTTAAATCCGGTTTATTTTTATAATATCTGCATATTTCGTGCACCTGTACCTAATACTTTGACTTTTACACCTAATATTTCTCAATAAATGAAGGGAAGGATGAAGGTAAAAGGGAGTTGGTTTTGAAGAAATCACAAAAATCGAGTTTGTCCGTCCTATCTGAACACACAATTTGTCTTCGTCTTTTTTTCAAGTACATTTATACTGAACTGTCCGCACAGTCCACTTCAGAAATGGAAAAATTGAAGTATTGTCTATTTTCTCGTGAAGTGTTCCGATTGAAATTCATATAGGGGATAGATCTGGAACTCTTGTAACTAACGGTGTATGCTTTCTGTACATACGACAAATACTACGCTCGCAGAGACACAAAATAGATCTAGATGGGGAGTTTTCTGAGTTTAAAGAGTCATAAATGATATTCTGACGTAAACCTTTTATGCAATGACATACCAATTTATACTTTTGTCTTCCTTTGTGGTAGTTACCGATTGTGACTTAACGAATTGAAGTGGCGGGTGTTGCATGCAAACAGGAGATGCTCACTCTTCCTGGGCACCTGATCTCGCTCCTTCGCAGGGAATTCACTTCTCTTCATGTGGTAGATTTGTTTTATTAAATCAATTCATTATGTACACTTGACGAAATTACTAAAAAATACTTGTACAAGCGAATAAGGTAATAAAAGAGTGATAAAAAAACACATAAAATTCTTCTAATTAGGAAAAATATTATTTTAATGTGTTAGCAGAATTAGATGGTAAATCTGCACCCATGCATGATAAGCATGAAAAATCGATTTAACAATGCCGAACGAAAAATTAGATGTGTGAAGTGGTCCGTAACGTGAAAATCATTTTCGAAGGAAAAGGCTTCAAATGTAAAACGTTTAATGTATCGGACAGAAATCTGCATAAATTTATGTTTCAGCCGATAGCAAATTATCATCGTTATAATGTACTGATGGCTAGTAGTAATATGAGATGATAAACGTCTTCAAAATCGATAGCATCATTTAAGAGCAGATGAATTTGCAGCATGGACCAGACATGTACGTTTCGGGTACTTAACCCTCGTCAGTGATCCTCAGTCTCAACAATGTAATATGGCCAAAGAATGTGAAAATTATTTTGTTCAAACATCTACCAAAAGACGTAGCAGGACGGGTGGGATATGATGCTACAGGAACCCAAGTTTTAGAAATTTCAAAAAATCTGGTAACAGAAATTTTCGAATGCGTTAAAGAGACAGACGAACTATATGAACAGTTAAGCTAAAAAAAATCGAACTGTCCATCCATTTTGATTTTTTTGCTAACATGATTAGAAGAAAAGGATATAGCATGTTTGGCATAGAAGTGCGTAATCATTGATATTGACCATCTATGTTCTACAGCTGCTTTAATATACAACGGCACACTTAAAGGATTTTATAAAAAATATCCTCTAAATATTGTATGCTTGAATTTTAAACTACTTTCATGTGAGGCACAATTTGCTGTGTATATCTTTCAACAATGTGAACAACGAGATATTGTCATTTTATTTTTTCATTATCCCAAACATATTCCAGAAGCTAAAATATAACTCTGTTCACGATTAATATTCGTCTAGCACTAAGGAAGAAATACTTGAAGTTTGACTTTTCTTTGTAGAAAAGAAAAGGGAAGGATCTCCTGTATGAACACCCAGCGTGAAATTTATGTGAAATGAGCACGAACATGAATTATCACATGAAATTCATGTGAAGATTTTTACATGGATGTTATGTGAATTCCGTTTCCTGTGAAGGTCACGTAGAAAAATTCATGTGAAATTCATGTGAAGGAAATTTATGTGAAATTCATGTGAAATATTTTTCACTTAAATTTTATGTGAAATTTATATGAATTTTGCATGAACTTTCATGTGAAATTTACATGATGCTCATTTCATATGAATTTCATGTGAGGCACAATTGGCTGTGTATTAGATTGTTTAGATTGAGGATCACTGACGACGGTTAAGTATCCGAAACGTGTATGTCTGGTCCATGCTGCAAATTTATCTGTTCTTTTAAAATCATGCTATTCAATTTGAAGACGTTTTACATTCTAGACACCAATCCATTCTAAATATATTATTCTGACAATTGTTCCCATAAGATATTCAAAATCTTGTATAACAACAACAGGATGCCAAATTCAGTTTCTATCGCATCCATAAATGAAATATAAGTTCCATGGCAACGTATCTGAGCACAAAAGAAAAATAAATTCCATGGCAACCATACATGCTTTAATTGAGCTGCATTTGAAAGGTTGGAGCACATTTTCCATTCAACAGATTATGAATAAATAACGTAAAAAAAAGTATATCAAATAGGAAGAAAAGGGAATGATCTCCAGCATGACCACCCTGCATTCACCCAGCTAAACAAATCCACAAGAAAGTGACACATAAATGACATCATATAAACTCCAAATCGCAAAAAGACACAACAATAATCACTAGAACATCATACAAAACTATCGTAACAGACGTGCAGAAACATTAAACATTGATGACAACACATACAAAGAAGGAGACCAATGTGCAACCGGCGCCCACTTTGGACGGAAAAACCAAACAGAAAAGAAAATTACAGAAAACGTGATATTTTTCTTACTGATGATTTTAAAAACTTACGTAATATGATTTGTTTTCCTCAAACGAGTTAACACAGAACTCTCTAACTTTAGTGTATCAATAAATCGATACGCATTGTGTTAAACAGCGCGTGACGGGTACTGCCTACAGGTTTATGGTTGATCGATTTTACATTAATGTTTTACTTCTTTTTAGATGTAACATACCAATAAAAAAGGAAACAAATATTTTAGTCTATGTTTCAAAAACTGAAAAAAAAACTATTTACGTCGTTATACGTTGTCATGATAATTGCATATGTAAATGTATGTTATAAACTAAAAAAATGTGCACATTGGCCGTTGTGAAGCAACAGTATTGCACGAGCACGTAACACTAGCAAAGGATACATTTGTAATAACAGTTAGGTGTGTTGGACGTAATCATGCATTCCGACCTGTTATTTTTACAGAATGATTTATAAACTCTTTAAATTGTGATGTGATCCATGGAAGACAAATGTAGATTAAATTGATAGATGATTATTGATTAAGTTTTATTTTGAAATTTCGCTATTTGCATTAATAGAATTTAACTGGTTCACAAATGGTCTTGTAGCACTAAAATGTTTGTCAAGGTCAATGGACGCTTACGATGATGTGTAACTTGATTTTCAATGAATATAAATCTTTTTATCATCCTCAATATAGATTATTTGACATATATTCATTCATTTGTATATCTCCATCTTTATTTGGCACATGTAAATGCATTGTATGTGTTTTGCTATTTTACTTTTGTTGTTGCCTTTTCACCCATATTCGGAATCATTATTTCGTTACACGTGCTACTGATGTACCTTTATCTCATCTAAATGTATATTATAATCATAATAAGTGAAGACCTAAAAAATAAATATCAGAATAAATACTTATTGAAAATAAGATAAAGTAAGATAAAATGTTATCTATTACCGATATAAAGACTTAGAAATAATGAATAAATAAAACTTAGGAGGAATTTAAGGGATGTCATCAGTGAATCAAAATGAAACACAGAAAAAATAAAAAAATCAGATCCCAAACATCACAATCAAAGGACTTACAAATAAAAATTATATAACAGATGTTTCTAACAGAAAACAAGCATAGGACAAACAGACTGAGACAATAAGACAGTAACGAAAGACACTGTAAGCGGCACTGTTAATACGTGTCGTGCTAGTATGCAAAATTTAAACATATTGAATAATATGAATGTTTTCCAACTCTTTTCCCTCTTGAAGGGAAGGAAATTCCAAACCTATATAAATGCACTAGACACGTGTTTCGGGTAGTAAATCCTCATCAGTGATGCTTCAACTCAAAGTGATTTTCAGATGCAACCAGACTCTATTTCAGTATCGCCCTCGACATTGATTTTTTGAATTTATTCTATCTACTTAGCGAAGAGTGTGCTTCAGGGTCGATTCAGTAGCATAGTTAAGTAAAATGAATGGGTTAAAAATTGTAAGTCATAGTTAAGTAAAATGTCTGATAAAAATAGCTTAATGACAAAAATAGCATAAAACCTAATATGGTGGA
Source organism: Pinctada fucata (assembly GCA_028142955.1). Lineage (NCBI taxonomy): Eukaryota > Metazoa > Mollusca > Bivalvia > Pterioida > Pteriidae > Pinctada > Pinctada fucata. The sequence continues at coordinate 2,089,660 of AP027110.1, read as the reverse complement.
GGTTTTTGTTTGTTTGCTTTGGTTCCTGCTTTATCTTGATTTTGTATGCCTTCTGTTTCTGATTTTCTGAATTATCGATTTTGTGCTGTATACAGGGATATGGTCATTATCCATATTTGTCATTGGAAGAATGTTGATAGGGTGCTTACTTCACAATATAACATGAATCATGTTACATATGTTTTCGCTTCGGGAGTTTTGATGTTTCGTTGTTGGTATTGCTACCGAGTCTGGTTGGAGATCCCCTCCTTTCTTATGTCTGATGCAAGTATAATATCTAATCCCGTAGCATCAAATCCCACCCATTCTGCATTTGTGACATAACTTCACACTTTTTTGCTAAATTACACTTTTTTGATTGAGGATCACTTACGAGGGTTTAGTACCCGAAACGTGCATGTATGGTCCACGCTGCAAATGAATCTGTTCTTAAATGATGTTATTGAATTTGAAGACGTTTAGAACCAGTAGATATAAATAAATATATCTATAGTATCTTTATTGTTAGTAAAGACTTTTGCTCTTCATAATTATGTTTATTTAGATTTCTTCCTTCTCGACCTCATCATTAATAAGATATATGGAATTCGCATATGGTGACCAACATTAATAACGATAGAACATATATTTCAATACTGGCAATTTCAGCCACTGGAGTATCTGCTTGAGGATTGTTCCGAGGATGTCGTTCGCCTGACATATACTCGTATTTGGTATAATATGTCGGTGATCCAACTCTTCCTTCGTGAAGAAAATTTCAGAACAATTTTAATGCACCAGACACGTGTTTCGGATAGTAAATCCTCATCAGTGGTACTGATTTATAATGCCGAGGTGATATTTAGACATAGCAAAAATATATTTTAGTAGCGCATTCTTGTTAAAATTTTGGCATTGAAAGAGTGCGCCGCTCCATACCTCCTGTAAGGTCTATTCTATAGCATAATTAAATAAAGGTAATTATTGAATTAGCACTCGAACTATGGTGCTAGAGACTTCTTCATTTTTTATTATATTTTGTGGTGAAATGAAAATTTTCCGAAATGTTAAAACGACAAATAATGTCAAATTGATAAAGAGCCAAACATAGCATCGTTCAGGTGACAGAACTAGACAAATGTAATTATTACGCTAAAATATGCAATAGCGGGAAAAAGATAATTTAAGTGAGCAGTCTTCTCGACAGAAATTTCAAAAACGTTTCGAATAAAGAATCCTCATCAGTGGTACATAAAGTGAAATTTATTAACATTTGAAAAATATTAATGTGGAACAAGCCTTGTTTTTCTTCTAATTTTGATAAATCCTGAAGAGTAAGTGGATCCGAATTTTCTATTTAGTGTATATTTAGTTTATGTATTATCTATTATATGATATATTTCAAGTTAGTACAAAAACACTGTGAAACATTTATATGTAAAACAATTTATTTCCGACTGAAACAGCGACACAATGTTGTTGCTGCTCACAGAATGTCCTTTATTATTGAGAAAAAATATATATATGGCTCAAATAAGTTAATCGCAATCTTGATCAACGATAACAGGATGCCAAATATATTTTCTATAGCTACCATAAAGAAAAGGGAAGGATCTCCAGCATGACCACCGTGCCTCACCCATTGATACAAACCCATAAGGAAGTGACAAATAAGTGACATAAGGCAAAGCAACAAACCGCAAAAAGACGAAAAAATAACAGGTTTCATGGCAACCACTAATTGTGTAAAGTCAAAGACCTGTAAATTACAAAGCATTGTTTCCATGTGTCATATTAAAAGTATATAACAAAAATGATTTTATTTGGAACACTTCCGTATTATTTATCAGCGGTACTGAAATTATTTTTGGTGGCGCCGCTGAAAGCATCACTGATGAGAATTTAATATTCGAAACACGTGTCTGGTGCATGGAAATTGATTTGGAATTTTCTTCAAGAAGGTAGAGAGTTGGAACCCTTCAACATTATTATTATGTTAAACGTCTTCAAATTCAATAGCATCAATTAAGAACAGATAAATTTGCAGCATGGACCAGACATGCACGTTTCGGTTACTACTAGATAAGAATGGAAAAAAGTAAGATAAAAAAGAACAGGAAAACTTGATATTTTGTCTTACAAATGTACAAATGAAAATAAAACTTACGTAATAAGATCATTTGTCCTCCAACGACTTACCACAGACATCTCTTACTTTACTGTATCAATAAATCGATATTCATTGTATATTCTGTTAAACAGGGCGTGACGGGTACAGCTTTATGGTTGATCGATTATACATTAATTCATAACTTCTTTTGCGATGTAAACACTGATAAAAAACAAATGTTTTCTAAATTGAATATGTCTAAAGCTGGGGAAAAAGCCATTCATATCGCTAAAAAATCATAATAATTGTATATAATATGTAAATGTAGTCCAGTCAAAATAGCACAAATTATGGCCTCAACCTCAAAAAAATTGCAACACAAACTTTCTCAACTGATTTAGTAAGTACAATGTTGTATCTAAAACATATCAAAAGTTTACCAAAATCAACCCCGTGGAAATTCGTGTTTTGGGGGAAAATTCAAAAATATTGATCAAAAATCGATGAAAACTGGAAAATAAGTCTAAAACACATAATATATAAATGAATGTTAAATTTATTTGATTCTACTGTTATTCTGCATACACCACTGTAATTTTATGACTGTTAGTTGACAATTGTCATAACATCTATCTTTTTTTGAAAAAAATAGTAATTTTGATGATAAAATCACGAAAAATGTATTTCACTCCTCAATTTGTGTTATTTAAACAACCAAGAAATGAAGAATGTCTCACTATATTCCCGGTGACCACGGCGGTCCAAAACGTAGCAATCCGTGGGATGTTTGTCAGTTTTTATCTTGGTATTCAAGTTCTGTTAGGTCTCTTTACTTTTTTATGCACGGTCAAGGTATCCGTGACGAGCCGCGGCTCCTGAATCCTGAAGACCAAACGGCACTGAGTTTCAACCTGCGGCTTGTTACGGACGTTTGTACGTTTCCTAACGACCTGATAAGGTCTGTCACGCTTTGTTACGATTCAGTCAAGTTGGCCACAGAACCTTCCAAGTTCTGTTAAGGCCCACTACGTACGATTAGCCGTGATCGCCGGGAAAAGGAGACATAAAAAGCTGCAAAAAAAGGTTGGCTGGTTATACTTTTAGTGTGACCGTGCGTACCGTGCAAGATTGTAGTAGAACTTGAAATAATCCGTAACAAGGCGGGACGTACCGTGATTAAACGTGACAAAACGGTTAACATACTCCTGGTGTAAAAAAGGAGGGGGGATCAATTATCCAATGTTCAAAATCAAGATGCTTATCCATTTTTGTACTAGAAATAGTCGAACTGTTGTTGTTTATTAACGATTCTTTATTTGTAGTTGTATGATAATTTGATCAAATAACATAAAGCTTACCATAACATGCTTACATGTATATTGAGAGGTTACAAGTAGACAGTTATCAAAATGATATGATAAATGGTTTTTTCTTTCAACCATATGCCGGCTTCACACTGTCACGATTTTGATATCCGATTGACAAACGAATATATGCAATTTTCAACTTCGTACGAGGTTACGCCCGTATATGGTTACTTGGGACGATTTTATCATAAAATATATCCGAATGACATACGTCCGAATGCTTCCGATGTGTTAACGAAGCCTATTCGATGGTTTCACGATGTCGTATCTAGAATACTATGCATATGGATCACCAGGATTCTGTCATGTTTTAAATGTTAAATTCTTGTTCAATCAGTTGCACAGTATCAATGGTTTCCTCCTCTGCCTGTTGTTATTTCTGTTCTAGAAAATTACAAAAAAAACCCCAAATAGTTTATATATGATAGAAACGCCGATGAACTATACACTGTTCAAAAAACGTCGCCTGTAGCATAACATGGTTGGCCAAGATATGTGACATTGGCCTTGGCCATCAATGAATGTTGAATCTTACCGTGTTCGAAAATTTCTGAAAGTTTGATAAATGTACAAAGCATATTAAATTACAGTTATTCGTGTGAAAGTGTGACTACCAGACGGACAGACAGTCGAAGGATTCAGTGATCAGTGACCTTTACGTAGCAGATGACATGAAATAATTATCAACCATACGAGTATATCGTCTTTAAGTAGACGTCAGGACTTTCATTTATCGACATCAACGGTCGTAACAAGTATAAGAAGTGATGGTTCATTGTAAGAAAGACTCGGAAAATACATAATCACGAGTAAATATATCTCGCTATAGAAGATACTGGGTGTAAAAGTTCCTCATCCTGCTCGCTTAGATGCATTAAAAGAGGCTATACAGCCTTAGAACTTTATCATCAAAGCAAAGTCGTAATTTTGCATTGATTGTGAACTTGCAAAATTGGAGGAGACAGATTTTTATTTATTTATTTATTTCATTTTATTTATTCATTTATTACTATTATTTTTTATTTTTTTTTTTTGGATAAATTAGGATTATCTTAGAAAATTACTTTAAAAATGGCTTTAAATATTATGTATTTGAAATGTTTTATTAAATATTTGTGTATGTACACGTTTTTATCGGGATCCCATCTAAATGTAATCGTAGAAGAAATCGACTGCATTACGACGGAACTGAGTAGGAATCGCCATAGAACACCCCCCGAAAAAAAAAAACCCAAAAACAATTGTGTTAATGATTATCGGGTTTGCATGTTTGTTGGGGTTTTTTTTGGGGGGGGGGAGGGGTGTTTGTTTGTTGTTTTTGTTGTTTGTTTGTTTGGGTTTTTGCTTTTGCTTGTTTCTTATGTTTTTATTGGTGTGTATTGTTTCAGCAAACACCATTGAAAATTCATTATTCTTGTATCCGATGAGCATGTACTGTAAAATATCTTGCCATCTTACCTCAATACATAGATAAGTTTCCCAGTATTCGAAACTCGAAAAAAAAAAAACCGAATGCTGAAAAACGAACTCAAAGGGAAAAAGCAAATTATAAGAAAATGAAACACGTCAAACATTATACATTTCAATTTCAATTGAAAGCAAAATGAAATATAACAAAATGAAAAAGAAATGTGAAAATAATTGATGTACTTTGATGCAAATCAAAAACACACACACAAAATTCCACGTTCATTTACTGAATTATTTCTGATTTATTGACATTTTTATTTTTGAAACGTGGTTCATACTCTTTCAAATAAGTAAAAAATAGAAATAATTACGAAAATACGAAAAAGAAGTCAGTAAACCAATTATAATCAATGAAATAAGTCACAATTAATATAATGTTGAATATATACACTAAAGGGCCGCCATACTTAAAAGAATAATTTACAGTGACCCACCGCATTTCGTGATAAGAAAATTTCTAATGTGTTAAATTTACTAAGAATAATTCAATTATGTGATTTAAACCGAAATCCTTATGATTTTGATGTTTTATTTAATTGAACAATATGAGAAATATAGAACGTAGAAACTTTAATTTAACCGGAAATGGTGAAACGTTGATAAAATGTTTTCCATAAATTCATATAAATCGATCGGGTAAACTCATCTTTTGTTACAAAAGTATATTTACCTCGTTTTAATTAAGCTATGCAGCAATTTCATTCCATTTTCTGATTTTTACAATATGATAGCAAGTTATAAATATACAATGACCTATTCCGGAACTTACTTTACGTGCAAAGTACGGGAGACCAGTCATGCCCTCTGAAATTTGAACAATTTACGTGACGATTAAAGCACTTTCCACGGGGATATTTTTGGTAAACTTTTTTCAGTACCATACCAGTGTCTCATTTTAACAATTGAAACTAACAGACCTTGTGTTGCAATTAGTTTGAGGTAAAATTGTATATTGACTGGACTAATGTATGTTATAAATTAGTATGATGCTTAAATGATGCTATTGAATTTGACATTATATAGGAATGCGTAGCGAAGCTCTTGTGGTGCAAAATTATAGCATGGTCACGTGCCATTGTAAAAGAATAATGAAAAATTCTGCATAACAACGATTTAAACAATTTTGAAGTTTTGAGAAGTGGTCCATGAACATCATGGAGGAAAAATGACAAGATGATTATTGATAATGTTTATATTTAATGAAAAAAACTAAATTTGCATAATTTGAATTTCAATGGTTCACAGATGCCCATAATATTATCATGTACTGCTAACATGTGCATTCGGTCCGACCTCTAGCTTGCTAGGGGTCCGTCGATGCTCAATTTGGTGTTTATTGTGAGTGCTGTTGAGATTATCGTCAGGATCTTCATAAACTCATTCGGGTCATTGCATGCTAACTATAATGTACATTTTGATTTTCATACATACAAATATCATCCTCCTCCTCGATGTGAATTATCATTTTTGTTTCTTATAGTCTAATTAACTTTGCTTGTTTCTTATAGTCTAATTAACATAATGTTCACATATATTTATTAATGATCATATCTATATATATTTATTTGTTACATGCACATTCATTGCATATGTTTCGCTATTTTGAGTTTAGTATCATAAATATTTATTTTAGAATTTAATTAATTAATTAATTAATTGAATGTGTATTATATTGTTTTATGTCACAGAGAATGTTTATAAAATTTATAAAAGATGGAAGTATTCAAATTTTCTTTCTTATTAACGAATCATAAAAGTACCTTACCTTTCAGTTCACCCTATGTTCACCATGACGATATGTATTCTTTATGTTCCGACTTTTTGCATATTTCTCAGTGTAAAATAAATCTACTACTAATGTTGAGTTTGAGGTTCACATATGATAGAACAAAAATTGTGGATAGGACAAATAAAATCGTTGATGCAGTAATAGTGTTCGTCCTTGGGTTACTCGCATTATAATGTTAGACTCTTTCAAAGGCACCGAGCATCAAATTCTACAGCTGGTGGTATGCAGTTGACATCGTGATATCATCTTTATGGACCGTAAGTGGAATTTATGTATAATTAAACAGAGACTTACGTTAAACGCATGGTCAATAACTATTATAAAGCTTTTTTTCCTTATAGTTTTATTTGTGCTTTCCGTTTACATATCACATTACTAAAATTACTTCTCGGTTCCCTCGCACTATTGACAAAATTGTTTCATGTCAACCTCTAGAAAACGAACACTACCTTAAATTTTTAAACAATTTATTGAACAATAACAATTATTTTTTAATTCTTGCTATTTACCTTCCTTCTCATATCATGTAATAAATGCATGCCTTTTTCCTTCTCATACGGTAAAATCTATATTCCTTTATAGATATTATTTTGTAAAATCTCTATTCTGATCTCTCTGTCTTCTTTTTTTATATTCTTGTCCTTTCCTTTCTCATATCATTCCATTTTTATCATTTGTTTCATTTTCATATCGTTACGCCCTCTCTCTTGTTTCCTTTATGTATAATTTCTGTTATATTCTAGGTTTGCTCTATGAGAAAAAGTCTGATATTTCACAGTATCTTTATTCGAATTCGGGTATTCCTGGTTATATTAATGTTCCGAGAACATCACTGATGAGACGTACGTTTTGAAATGCGCGTATGGTGTACTGAAATCTCTTCATATATTCAAATAACGATAACCCTATTGAGGATGTATGATTAAACACAAGAGCTTCTGATTCACTTAGGCACAAACAAGATGACAATAGAGAGGTTTAGTTACAAGTTTTAGCGCGACGTGTACGTATGATGTCATCGCTTCCTGCTGTCTTTGATCAAATGACGTCATGTCGTGACGTATAGCTACACGTTATGGACGTGTAAACGACACTCTACACGTAATGACTGAACGGGTAACTTCTTTGAGAATTATCACACTTATCATTGATTGAACTTCCAGTTTTTGGTGTTATAAAGTAAGTTTAGGATTCTAACTTTCATTAAGTCGATGTTTTACGAATCTCGATGTACATTTCTCGCTTATTAAACTGACTGAAAAGAAGCTAGCTACACGTACGACTTTTTTTACATATCTCTACTTAGACCTTCACCGGTTTGTACGTATAACTAATCGACGTCTTCGGATTGTGACGTCAAACGGTGACGTGTACTTGTAAGTTATACGTACACGTTAAAAGCGCGTGTAACTAAACCTCTCTAATGATACACTTAATATTTTATAGTAGAGTGCTGCACCTGGTCTCACTTTGGAATTTTGTTCATTCCGAGGTTTGCAACCGTTCCTGTGGAAAATCTAATGATTTTGTCTTTCCTTCTCGACTATGAGACTGAATAAGTGATGGGTACTTCTGTAATGTTTATTTATTAGACAGATTGCTTCTTTGGATTGGTTTCACGTAAAACATTTGTATAAGAACATTTTTTTGTAATTTTTCCTATTTAGATTTCCTATTCAATACTATGACCATGATATAAAGTCCTACAGCTAATATTATATTCATATTACATTGTTTAGAATGATGATCACTGACGAGGGTTAAATACCCGAAACGTGCATGTCTGGTCCATGCTGTAAATTTGTCTGCTCTAGAATGATGCTAATGAATTTGAAGACGTTAAACATTCATATTAGATATTGACCTGAAGATATGTCATTAATTAGTTACCTACATGTTTCTAGTTAGGAAGTTCTGTGGGTTTTTTTTTCATAATTTTTAAGAATTTCCAAACATTTTAATTTTGATTATGTATTCTGAATTCGGCTTGTGTGATTGTATTGTATTCGCTGATTGAACAATGAATCCTCATAAGTGGTATTTGGAGCTAAAATAAATCGAAGAAGACATCACGGACATCTGAAGAAAATGGAAGAAGGGAGAAGATCTCTAACAAGACCCTGTTGCAGCATCAACAGCAAAACACCCGATGCAAAAACACAAAAGACGAGCATAGTATGAGACGAAAAAGGGACATACGACATGTAAACATCAAACACAAAAGACTACACATAAACCGACGAGACCAATGGACAACCGGTGCCGACTTTGGACGGCCATTTGCCATGGAAGTGATCCAGCGCGGTACCTTCTTCAACAACATATAAAACCAATTTTAATTCATCAGACACTTGCTTCGGATAATTAATCCTCATAAGTGGTACTTCAAGCCTAATAGTATATTATTTTCACACACATTTATTTTATAAGCACTCTGTCATTTATTCTTTGAATTTTATAAATCTACTTTACAAAAAGGGGCCGGCTTCAAATTTTCTGTAGGGTCGATTCAATAGCATACTTTGATGGAATAAAAAATAATGTACTTACAATAAAAAAAGACCAGGATGAGTCATAGAGCAAATCACATTCTTTCTATGTTGAAGTTTATGATATCATCTCCATAATGTATTACGCACGAGTTGTATAAGGTATCAAGTCAGAATTTTATAATTATATACAAGCTGCACGTTATCAGGTATAGGTATCTCTGGTATAGAGTGAATGTCTGGGTGGGTGTGCAATCAAGCAGGGCGAATGAATTTTCCCTTCGTATAAATATTCATTTTTAATGGAGAAGAGGAAAGAAGGAGAAAAGACTCTAACCATCGTTCCGTGAAAATGAACTTTTTTTATTAGTTGCCATAAAAAGTAGGGCCATGCATACAAAGGTTTTAAGATCGACAAACACGATTTGATATGAAGTAAGTCAGCCGCTTAATGTTTGCTTATATTGAAAATAAATGTTTGTTAGCGTTGATAAGAACTTTGACATGATTACAATTGATGCTACCTGCTAGAATCAAAACGTATTCATTGTTAACATAAAAACTTAATCGAGTTTTTTGTATTTAATATTTTTAGGCTCAATAAGAGGTACAATATCTGATTATTTTCAATTTTCAAAAGAAAGTTTAAGAAATTTACATCAATCGTAAATTGGGGCGTATAAATTGATGTTGTAAATGAACCGGGGCGCTTATTATTAGGAATTACATAACTTTTCTGACGATGATCATAATTATATCCTGTCTCAGCCTTATATTGTAAAGATACAACAAGTGTGAACGGTCGTGAGTTGATGTCGCTTTCCTTGTTTGATGATTGGATCTTTTAAGGTCTTTTTCAATTTCTATTTACTTGCTCAGGGTATCACAAATTGAAAAAAGAAAACTTATCCAGAGTGCTCGAATAGCATAATAAACATATTTGTCAGAAATATTCTCTTTATATCTCTCAGCCATTTTTGTTTACAATGTGAAAGCAAGCATATTACGCATGACTATAAACAACACCAAAGGAAAGTTGTATATATATTATAGAAGGAGCATAGAAAGCTTCGTTTTCCGATATGGATTTTGCAGGATGTCTTAAATCTACCATAACAAGCGATACATTGGATCACCTCTCTTTAGTATACATAAACAGATCTTAAGGAGGTCCACGGCAGCCAGACTGAAATAAAAATCCTATCATTTAATTTTCCTAAAAATCATAAATGTTAATAATTGAAACATACTTTTCCTACATACAAAGTTTTATCAATTTTTTACCGAACGTACATATATACCCATTGAAAGCCCCAAAACGGCCCGTAAAAAGGTAAATTAAATAAAAAAAAAGTTACAAATCTTCTATAGATAAAGAATATTAAAAAGTTCTGTATTTTTCATTTAGATATAATATGGGTAATCGAATATGTATAGAAATTTAAATCATCACACAGACTTTTTAAAGAAATTGTCGAAAGGATATCAATTTATGTCTATTTTCAGAACATCTTTGAGTTTTTAAATTTTTAGAAATGATAAAGTTCGTTTATCTGAAATCCTATCATTCAATTACCGTTAAAACTTAATATTATCTTCTTCATATGTCAGGTGAAACACCGATAAGTTGGTATTGAAATTTGACCGTCAGTTTTTAAGTTGTAGTTGTAGATTTTATCATCCCCTCCCCCTTCTTTTTACGTTACTTAATGCTGACATTTTTGCGAGAAACGCGCCAATGTCACCGTTTCTATTATGACGTCATATATTGTAATTGATATAGAGCTTTCCGATTGGGTTCTTTCGGATACTGTTCTGGACGCCCTTAATGGGATATTCAGTCAGAAAATGATTTTTTTTTCAAATGCTGATTATTCCGATTCATTCTTGTGTACGTATGGTTTCTCAATTTAATGGCTGAATTTCACCTCGCCGGAATTGAACATATCCCTTCCCTTTTGCTACGGGTGTTGCATACAATCAGAAGACGCTGACTCTTCCCCGATACCCGGTTTCACTTGGGGATGGTATTCATTAAGAGGTTCGCTGTCGTTCCTATGGAAATTCTAATGACTCTAATGACAATTCTATCGAATTGAAGTGACGGGTGTTGCATGCAAGCAGAAATATGCTGACTCGATATGCAAGCAGAAATATGCTGACTCTTCCTGGGCACCTGTGTAAGCCGATGTTGGCTTACAAGCCATACTTCGTACTTCGCGTTGTGTGATTAATTAAAGTTCTGTATTTTGTCGTGGAAGTAAAACATCGTTGGAATTTTTCAAAGTTTATTTCAAGAAACATAATTTGACAGAATCCATAGCATGCGAGAAAGTAATCTATGACAACGAGAAAGTAAATCTTACAATTGAACAATAACATATTGTATTTAAACAAGGGAGGGGAATTGCACAATATGATGGACATATTTCTAGACAATGTCGTGTTCATCCCTCAAATATAAGGTTGTCTAAAACTCTTCAAAATCATCTGAAATTCTGAGGGATTGTACGTAAATAAACTCAATATGCTGGAATTTCACGTGTAGAATTGACAATCATTTCTCCAACTCATAGATAAAACCAATTTGTAATTAAGTTCTTATAATCTCTGGACTTTCCAAATATTGTTAAATCAATATTACAATTAAACATGTTAAAGTTGATAAAATATTTCCCTTCAAATCTTCAGATAACCTATTATTAACTGAGATTTCTTGAATCTGTTTCTTATCTTCTTTCAAAATTACCAATATGTGAATTAATATTAACATCACCCCTCTTTCATGTAAGGGAATTAGTTTACTTTTGATATCTTATAATGACATCGATTTAGTTTAGAGTCATTCCTATTTCTACAGTGTGCAAATTCCCCAACATAGAGTAATATTGTGGGGGAGCGGCCATATGGTTACACCTAATCTCACTATCATATTGGGAGATCATATTGGGAGTTCTTTTCATATGGTGGAGGTTTTTCTTTGCTTGCTTCGGTTCTTCGTTTATCCTTGTTTTGTATGCCTTCGGTTTATGATTTTCTGATTTATCGATTTTTTACTATATATTGGGATATGGTCATTATCCATATTTGTCATTGTATTGTATTCTCGATTTTGGGACTGAATAACTGATAGGTTCTACTTTGCTATTTATGCACATAAAGAATAGCATAAAAGGAGTACCAATCGTAATTGAATACCAAATGTCAAAGAAAGGCGGGGATTTTACAATTACAAACGATTCTTGCAGTGTATTGATTTAAGTAATCCCTCACTACATCCACTTCTTTGCGAATGTTCGTCATCGGATTTCAACTACTCTCTTTGTGGACACGTTATTACTGGTGACCTTAGAATAGTCAAGAACGACAAGTTGAGAGAATTGTTAAAAAAAGGGTTCCAAATAAAGAGAAAGTTTGTCCTTTACATGGAACCAAAATTTCAAAATTATCATGGACTCTTGTGAGGAATATGCAAGACGTTGGGCAAAGAAAGAGGATGTACAGCTCAACACCCTTTCCGAATGGATAAAATCCATCAGAGGGTTACTTTTATCTAGAATTAACCGATTAAAATCAACTGTGAACACCAGATTCGAGTCTATATTTAAAGACCCTGATGTTATAACAGAGCTTACCTACCTCCAAGAACATTATGTCATCACACCGACAAAGGACAAAGCCTCAAATAATTACACATTTACTTGCAAAAAGTACTATTTCGACAGTCTAGGTAAAGAGTTGGTTTTAAATTCGATACCTTGAAATCCCATTTACACCCCAACAAACCTTTCTGCCTCTGAAATAATAGATAACCACAAATCAGCTCTTGCTTCCTTTGGCTTCGACACTAAAAATTTAGATTTAGATTTGCCATACTTATACTGCATACCTAAAATGCATAAGAATCCGTACAAACAACGTTTCATAGCTGGTTCCTCAAAATGTTCTACCAAATCTGTATCGATCTTACTCACCAAAGTTTTATCTGAAATCAAATCTGGGCTTCAAAAATATTGTTCGACAGTATATTCTCGCAGTGGTATCAACCAGATGTAGATTTTAAAGAATTCGAAGGAACTTTTAGAACATCTGAAATCCACTCATTTTAGTAGAGTCCATTCGATCAAAGCCTTTGATTTTTCGACACATTACACTACAATTCCACATTCTAAATTGAAAGAGAGAAATTATAAGTAATTCGTTATAACAAGTAGCAAGTAAGAACGGTAATCGCAAATACAAATTTTTTGTTGTTAACTATGACAAAACCTACTTTGTAAAAGAAAAGTCCGATTCTGAAAATAAGTACACTGAAACTGATATTATTCAGATGTTAAACTTTCTGATCGACAACATTTTTGTTGTGTTTGGAGGAAAGGTCTTCCAGCATATTGTCGGAATTCCAATGGGGACCAATTGTGCCCCACTCCTTGCCGACATTTTCCTTTACTCGTAGGAAGCTGAATCAATTCAATCTTTGGTCTCTGAAGGGAAAAGATACTTAGCTTCTGACCTCAACTTCACTTACAGATATATAGACGATGTGTTGTCCATCAATAATCCAAATTTCGTGGATTACCTGAGCAGTATCTATCCTTCAGAACTTGAAGTCAAAGAAACTACAGAGGCAAATAATTCAGCATCCTATTTTGACATAATGTTGTCCTACGACACTGATGGTCACATGAATACCTCAGTCCATGACAAACGTAACGACTGCAATTTCAGCATTACAAACTTTGCTTTTCTGAGTAGCAACATCACTTCATCGCCTACTTATGGCGTGTTCATATCTCAGTTAATACGCTATGCCAGAGCAAGTACCAAATATACGGATTTTGTTCTGAGAGCTAGGCGTCTTTCAGATAAGCTTCTCAGTCAGGGATATGTTTGTGACCGACTAACATCGTCACTGAGGATGTTCTACGGTCGATATGGGGAACTCGTCATACACTATGATGTCCAATTCTTCAGAAAGGTGGATGATATTCTGTCATAGACCATTTGAACCATTCAACCAAAGATTGTACTCTATGTCTTCCGAAATAGAAGTTACCGGATGCGACAGTTCTACCGAATTGAAGCGGCGGGTGTTGCATGCAAGCAGGAGTTGCTTACTCTTCCTGGGCACCTGGTCTCACTCTCATATCGGGAGTCCGCTTCTTTTCATGTGGTTGAGGTTTTTGTTTGTTTGCTTTGGTTTCTGTTTCATCCTGATTTTGTATGCCTTCGGTTTCTGATTTTTTGAATTATCGATTTTGTGCTGTATACAGGGATATGGTCATTATCCATATCTGTCATTTTTACCACTGTCCATTTGTCACTGCTGGTGGACAAATTGTCCCGAGGGCACTTTTCGGGAAGTCTGTTGCTTCAATGGATAGTACTCAGGAGACGTACAAAGTGGCTGGGGCGTCCCCACTATAAAAAGGCCCCAACCTGTTACGTCTACGGACACATACGCAACAGGTAATTTAGATGTCCCTAGAATTAGTTTACATGACATTAGAGACGAAACATTTGTAGTAAGTAGAGACCATGAGTTTTGGTATAAACATGCAGATGGGTATATTGAAATCAAGCCCTGTAAGATTGAAGTGGTCGATATACTAAAAGAGCACCAATTTTCAACAAGCGATTGCTCAGTTTCTAAGTGCGGCACGAAGAACTGCAAAACTTGTAACATCCTAATAACAGAAACTTCATTCTCAAGTAATCTCACAAAACAAACATTTAACACGCATAGTTTTGAACACCTAAACTGTATGACATCTAATGTTGTGTTAGGAATAGAGTGCTGACTTTGTGGATTGATTTATGTGGGTGAAACCAAAGGTCAGCTCCGAAAAAGAATGTCAGGACATCGGTCAAAAATAAATAATAAAGGAAGTCAACTTCTTTACCGACATTTTGACCAGGCCGATCATTCTGTTTTATCTATGAGAGTCAGAATCCTGCAGAAAATATATCACCCAACAAACAATCCCAATTTGAGCAATTTGAAATCTTAACACCGCAGCGCCCTATGGGTGTAACGATAATATCAGCAGCATAGGAAACTTAACAAGTCCTGGTTGTCAATCGGTAAATGTGACTAGCTTATTCAACAGACCACAAGGAAGACCTCGAAGTCATGGCATTCGTTAATATAATAGGTCTGAGATACATATTTTCTCCTTTTATGACTTTGTTCCATTATTGAATGAATTTCTAGGCCTTCATTATATTCGTACCAAATTATAATCTGTTCCTTTACGGAAGTTACACGGAATCTACGATTATACGAAGGACCTCACATTTACCGATACACGTTCCCCAGAATACAGACTACAAGGAGGCATCTTGGACATTTCTCCTTTACGTTTCTTTCAAGCAGTTAGATCAGATCAATCAGAGGAGAAAACAAACCGTCCTTTCATTAAAGTAAGATTTGCAAACAAAGGTATTGATAAATTGAATCTTGGTCAAATTTTGAATCACAAAACTATCACAGAAAAAAATCCCACCATATTTCAATAGAAAAGAAACTCCTTGTATTTCCTATAGCTACACACCAACAGTTGCATCTAAAATTTAAAATTACAAACGAATCTTGCAGTGTATTGATTTCAGTCATCCCTCACTACATCCACTTTATTGCGAATGTTCGTCAAGAGTTATCGAAGAACGCACAATTGTGTATAATATAGAAATTTCCGAATATAGAAATTTCGTATGAGGAGGGCGAAATATTGAAACAAGAGGCCATTGAGTACTTGCTTCCTGTAAGGTATTAGAAATCTGTGCATCAGGATCGGAGATGTCGAAAAAGCGTCAGCCAGTAAGATCCCTCGGCGGCCATATTTATTGACCGATCGGCAGGAAAAACACAAACTTGGTAGAAGACCTTATGTATTTGATACCTTGAAGGTATCGGGATATTCTGTCAGCGGTTCAGAGGAGAAATAAAAAATACGTCAGGCAATCAGAACCCTCGACGACCATATTTGTTGAACGATCAGCGCAAAAAAACCCCAGAAACTTAACAGAGGCCCTGATTGCTTGCCTCCTGTAAGGTTACATTAATTTCTGTGAAGGGGTTGCAGAGGAGAAGTCGAGAATGCATCAGCAAATCAGAGCCGTCGGCAGTCATATTTGTAGACCAATCGGCACGAAAATCACAAACTTAGTAGAGGATCTTGAATACTTGCTTCATATTAAATGTCTTCAAATTTAATAGCGTCATTTAAGAACAAATAAATTTGAAGCATGGACATGTAAGGTTAAATGAAATTCTTTTCAGTGGTTAAAGAAGACGACGGACGGTGCGCTATGACTATAGTTCACTTGAGCTACGCTCAGATGAGCGCAAAATAAGGGAAATTGATTGAAATTTAATTTCCATTGAAACCCCGGAATAAAGAGTATTCGGAGGTGATACCAAGTGTACAGACAGAGTTCCGTGAAAACTGATTGAATTCGGTGCATGTCTCGATGCACATCAATGTACATTGATGCATATTGATATACATATCTTTATAGAAGGCTAAATTGCTGATCTAAGTTATTTGACGCCAGGGTAATCCTGAATATTATGATTAATGATAGAGAGTACGTCATTAATGTATCATAAGTGACGTTGAACTGCGATGCTACTTTTTTTTTGCTGTTTGAAAGCAGAGACTGTATGAGTTCTGCCTCATATGGATAAAGGAATACTAGTCTGTGCTAATTGGAATTCCTAACAATTTAGTATCAGCATATGATCTACTAGGAACTGTTGAGAAAAACATTAAATAAGTACATATCAGTTATTCAGTCTCAAAGAAAGGGGACGAGGCAAAATTTAAAACCTGCAAATTCATTGCTTACCATAAGTTCTAGCATGGTTCCTGATTCCTTGACGAAAAAGACCTTAATAAATACTTTATTTTATTTTATTTTTATTAATACGATTATAGACCAATGAAGCAAAATAAAAGTCAAGCACTATAAATGTATACTCAGAAAACCATGCAATAAATAACGGAAATACCCTGTAATGGATGAAAAAAGAACAAAGGAGGGAATCTCCAACAACACCAGATTGCAGCACCCACAGCAAAACCCCAAAAACACCCAATGCAAAAACACAGAGCAGACAAGCACATAAAGGGACACAAAAGGGACAAGGAACGTCAACGCACAACGCAGAAACAACATCAAACACAAAGGAATACACATAAAACAACGAGACCAATGGGCAACCGGTGCCGACTTAGGACGGCCATCTGCCACGGAAATAGCAGAAGGTGTGGTTATCCTTTCCGATTACCCAGAGGTCTCGAAGAACGTACAATTATGGTGTAAAACAACCACTGTCAGATGATCACGCACGAACACGACCGCAAAACGCATGGGCCGAAGCAACACACATGAATAAGTAAATGGATATAAAAAGAGGGCGTACATAATACAATCCGTGCTCTGCCGCCGCGAGCTCATGTATCTTATCACCCGAGGAGTCCGACTGACATTCAGAGAGGACAGGTGGTCGGGGCCGTTTTCTCTAAAGAGGTTTGGACAGGGCCCGTCATGGAGTTCCGTCGTCACAGCCAGTCTGAGTGCCAGTTTTAAGAATGCGCTGGTAAAAGTGACAAATATGGATAATGACCATATCCCTGTATTCAGCACAAAATCGATTATTCAGAAAATCAGAAACCGAAGGCATACAAAATTAGGATAAAACAGGAAACAAAGAAAATAAACAAAAACCTCCACCACATGAAAAGAAGCGAACTCCCGATATGGGAGTGACTGTAGATTGGTCAAGTACTAAGCCTAGTGTCCGTCTGGTGACATTAGGATTATATCAACGGTATAAAAGGCGTTTGATGATTCTGACGCATTTTCGATAGTTATGTTGTCTATCTTTGATCCTTCTTATCTTGTTCATTATGTCACAATAAACTGCAGATTGGGAAATACCCAAATTCATATACTCTGTTGCCTGTATTGGTCCGAATTTCAAAGGAAGTTGGCAATAATTTTTGTAAAATTTCCAGAAACTGTCCATTACAATAGCATCATTCAAGAACAGATAAACTTGCAGCATAGACCAGACATGCATGCACGTTTCGGTTACTTAATCCTCGTCAGTGATCCTCAATCTAAACAAAGTAATATGGTCTGAAAGGGTGAAAGTTATTTTGTCCTAAAATGTACCGAAAGACGTATTTCAATTTCAAAACTAATTTCAATGCACCAGACACATATTTAATCCACATCGGTGGTACTTTAAGCCAAAGAAATTTTCAGACAGCGAAACTTAGTTCAGGAGCGCCCTCTAGTTTGATTTTTAGAATGTTAATTTACTTTATAGACGTTTTAAGACGTTTAACATTATAAAAAGAGCGCGGCTCCAATTTTCCTAAAGGGTCAAATCTGTAACATAGTTAAATAAAACAAATGACCATAATAGTATTGGAGGGAGGGTTTTAGGACGAAGAATATGGACAAAACCATATCCCATTAAGAAGTAAAAAATCGTTAATCGAAAAATCATCTAATCAAGTACAAACAAAACCAGGATGAACGAGAACTAAGGCAAAGGAACAGAAATAAAAATCTAACATATATAGAGAAGTGAAATTGAAGACGATAACCTTCTTTAATTTTGGCAAAATCTATGTGTTTAAAGACAAGTTTTCAAAAAAAAAAAACCCAACGAATATTGTCACATAGCAAAAGGTTAAAGCAAAGCTTAAAAACAGAGATTTGTGTTTCAAATAACACCACAAGCATAGTAGATATATATAGCCGTCCGTAGTCAGAACCTGTTACCCATTGGTCTCGTTGATTTGTGTGTAGTCTTTTATTTTTTTGGTGTTTCCATGTCGAGCGTCTCTTTGTCGTCTCTTGCTGTGCTTGTCTTCTCTGTGTTTTCGAATCGGGTGTTTTGGTGTTGGTACTGCAACCAGGTTTGGTTGGAGATTTCCCTCCCTTCTCTCATGATCCATTAGTCTTTCAACAGGTGAGGTTTCAGACATTTGCAAGTGGAATGTCTTATATATCTTTATTTTATCGATTCTGTCATCTCACATAAAGACTTGTAGAAGTTTGAACATGTAAATTCTGCTTTGGAGGAGCTAAAACTATTTCTTTAGAATGATCCTTTAGTATGGATTGCAGTTTCTTTATAAGATGACAACGTTGAAAATGTGTAAAACTTTTGTATATGCTATAAATAGATTGTTGTTTACGGAGTTCTAACAGCAGCGGATGAGATAATGAATTCTCCAACCGTGGGCTGTATAACGTACCAAGGTCAAGATCTTTTGACTTGGTGTCCCAGCAGTACACTATGATCACAGTATCTGAAATAAATATAAAATATCGTCCATGAATAAAAACAATTAAGAGCAGAATTAAATATTAAATGAAGAAAATTTCGAACGATTGAGTTGATTAAGTAGGATTATATAGGATAGCTTGTTAATCCCCTCTTTGTATGAGCCATGTTTGATTAGAGTAATCATTTCAAAATAATCATTTAATTCGGTTCAATATAAAAATAATGCGGAAGGGTTCCAACTCTATACCCTCCTGAAGATAATTTCAAACCAATTTTCATGCACCAGACACGTGTTTCGAATATTAAATTATCATCAGTGATGCTTCCAGCCAAAGTGCTTTTCATAAGCAGCCCAAACCTCAATTTCACTAGCGCCCTCCTGTGTTATTTTTAGAAAGTAAATTACAGAGAGTGCGTGGCTCCAAAATTTATGTAGGGTCGATTCAGTAGCATATCCAAATAAAATCTATGTTCAAAATCGCATCGGAGGGATGGTTCTAAGACGTTAACCTCCTCGAATTCCGATGATATTTTAATGTGAATGTCAAGTTTTCGACATAGCAAAATATATATGTATATATGATGTCACGTAGATAAAGGGCCAAAACAAAGCTTCTGTCAGGCGACAGAGCTGGAAAGAAGTAAAGCAAAATTAAATCATTAGAATATTCATTGGAATGGTTGCGAACCTCGGATTAAATAACATTCCGAAGTGAGACCAGGTGCCCGGGGAGAGTCAGCGTCTCCTGATTGCATGCAACACCCGTCGCAACAGCTTCATGAAATCTTGTCAAATTCGGTGATTTTCCCGAACATAAACATAGGCATTGTTTTATCCTTTGGCTGCAGCAAAGTACAATTGTATAACGAACTGATGTTTGATTTACATAGGTTTACATCTAAATCGCATCACATCACAAAATTCTATGTGCGAAATGCAGAAATATACATTAAAATGATATCATAAAATCATACCTGACTTTTTCAAAGCAGCTTCCACGGTTTTGGACTTGACTTTTTCTATTTTTGAATTTGGATCTTCTAGTATTTTCATAGCATCATTATGGTCTATGAAAATTAGAATAAACTGCAAAAAAAAAATCACAAAAAACATTTACTTATGAAAAATGTAAGGTATATGTTAATTTAAGGGACTCCCTAGAGGTCAATTTTGAGATACATTTCATTTTAATTTCCATCAAAGCATCGAACAAAGGAGGGGATCTCCAACAACACCAGGTTGTAGCACCCACAGCAAAAACCCAAAACACCCAATGCAAAAACACAAAGCAGACAAGCACAAAAAGAGACGCGCAAGGGACAAGGAACGTCAGCGCACAACACAGAAACACTACACATAAACCAACGAGACCAATGCGCAACCGGTGCCGACTTAGGACGAAGAACAATTTGACGTACAAAAACGTACAATTTGACGTTTAAAAACAAAAAATAATGTGATGGGAATGCAGATTGCGATCGAACCAACGTCTGATTGAACAAAAGTTCCCAGTCCAGAGAACTAAGGACGATGTCAATGTCATGATGGAACTGGATTATATAATAACGTGTGCTCATATTGATTGGTGCATTTCTTGTCCATGCTTGAAATTTATCTGTTCTTAAATGATGCTTTCGAATTTGAAGACGTTAAACTTTCAACTGAAATCTATAATAAAGGGAGATAAGAAAATTTTGCGTGAATTTAGAAGTTCGACAAACCACTTATTTGGTTTTTGAAATATCATTCTCTGGTCAATGTTTAACGTCTTCAAATTCAATAGCATCATTTAGGTACAGACAAATTTACAGTATGGACCAGACATGCACGTTTTAGGTACGTAACCCTCGTCAGTGACCCTCAGTCTAAACAATGTAATTTAGCCAAAGAGTGTGAAATTTATTACGTCCAAAAATGTACCGAAAGACGTGGCAGGATATGATGCTATAGGACCCAATCTCCATTTACAATGAGACCTAAAATGAAGCGGAGGTCATCCTCCCAAGAAATACAAAGGAGGGGATCTCCAACAATACCAGGTTGCAGCACCCACAGCAAAACCCCAAAACACCCAATGCAAAAACACAAAGCAGACAAGCACGGAAAGAGACGCATACGGGACAAGGAACGTCAACGCACAACACAGAAACATCAAACACAAAGGACTACACATAAACCAACGAGGCCAATGGGCAACCGGTGCCGACTTAGGACGGCCATCTGCCACAGAAATAGCAGAAGGTGTGGTTATCCTGGATTACGTGCGCACAACCCACTTTTCCGATTACCCAGAGGTCTCGAAGAACGTACAATTGTGGTGTAAAACAACCTCCTCACTGTCAGATGACATCACACAAACAAGACCGCAAAACGCAGGGGCCCAAGCAACACAGATGAATATGTAAATGGATATAAAAAGAGGGCGTACGTAATACAATCCGTGCTCTGCCGCCGCGAGCTCATGTATGTAATCACCCGAGGAGTCCGACTGACATTCAGAGAGGACAGGTGATCGGGGCCCTGTCTTCTCTAAAGAGGTTTGGACAGGGCCCGTCATGGAGTCCCGTCGTCACAGTCAGTCAGAGTGCAAGTTTTAAGAATGCGCTTGTACAAGACTGTAGATTGGTCAAGTACCAAGCCTAGTGTCCGTCTGGTGACATTAGGATCATATCCACGGTATAAAAGGCGTTTGATGATTCTGACGCATTTTCGATAGTGATGTTGTCTATCTTTGATCCTTCTTATCTTGTTAATAATGTCACCATAAAATGCAGGTTGTGAAATACCCAAAGTAATATACTCTGTTGCTTTTCCGTCTCATACTATTTTCGTTTTTTTAAACATAGGGAAAGTTACTGTGAGAGAATCTTACCCTGGAGGCGACTATTTTCTCTACATCGGAGGCCGTGTTTACAAGAACCTGTTTGACGTCCCATGTACCTCCCCCCTCGAATAACAGCTCTTTAACTTCCTTCCTATTTATAACTGACTCGGCCATTTGTTTATGTGATGTCTGTGCCGATCCTCCTTGGAAACTCACGACTGTTATCTAAAATATCATAGTAATGAAAATATCACAATAAGTCAAATTATCTGTAAATTCTGCGTTACTAAAACTGATTTATTACTCTGATACTAAAGGGTATCTCCTACATATAGGCATAGGGGTTTGACAGTAAGTGTTTTGAATGTCTTTCCCTGACATGGACGCCATAGCACTTTCTATATAGACACAACCTTAGACAGTGCATAATGTTTAGATATTGTTTTCATATTCGTGCGTGGACATCGAAGGCGGGTGCGGCTAGCCAACACGGGATGCTTACTCCTCCCGGGGACCTAGTCCCACCTCTAGCTTGCTAGGGGTCCGTCGATACTCAATTTTGTGCTCTATTGTGAGGACTATTGAGATTGTTGTCAGGATTTTCTTTACCTTATTCTAAATTTTATATCTTCCTCCGAATTTTACCCTGTATGTGTATGTATTTATTACTTGGATTTCCTCTATTCCTCTATAATCATCAATGATGAGGTATTACATGAAGAAATGTGCATATGGTGCTTTGGAATTATTTCAATAAAACACGCATCTCAATAGGGACGGTCTCAACCAATAGGTTGGTATCTCTGCTGGTCAACTGTTAGTCCTCCATGATATCGTTCGATTAGATTTCAATGTTTCGAGGCTTGACTTGTCGGTGTATGTGTAGTCTTTTGTGTTTGATGTTTACATGTCGTATGTCTCTTTTCCGTCTCATACTATGTTCGTTTTTTGTGTTTTTGCATCGGGTTTTTTTGGTGTTTTGCTGTTGGTGCTGCAACAGGGTCTTTTTGGAGATACCCTCCCCCTTTTTTAAAATGTATATAGTTAAATTCTCAGTCACAAAAAATAATACATTAATTATTTGAAACTAAGAGGCATCTCCCTGAAGGTAGCTCTGCCCTTACTTAGTTCTGTGGTATAATTTTTTAAGGTCATCTTTTTAACTTTGCTCTTTATGACAAATATGGATAATGACCATATCCCTGTATACAGCACAAAATCGATAATTCAAAAATCAGAAACCGAAGGCATACAAAATCAGGACAAAACAGGAACCAAAGCAAACAAACAAAAACCTCCACCATATGAAAAGAAGCGAACTCTCGATATGGGAGTGAGACCAGGTGCCCAGGAAGAGTAAGCATCTCCTGCTTGCATGCAACACCCGTCGCTTCAATTCGGTAGAACTGTCACATCCGGTTACTTCCATTTTGGAAGATATAGAGTACAATCTTTGGTTGGATGGTTCAAATGGTCTATGACAGAATATCATCCACCATTCTTGAGAGTGGAACATCATAGTGTATGACGAATTCATTATATGGATTTGCTCAATTTTGGCTTACCGGTAACACTAATGAGACATTACTTGTAGATACATGTATGATGCAATGAAATAATTCCAAAAATACATTTCAATATTGCCAATTCTTGGCTTATATATGAAATTCCTAGGTCTCTTCTCAAGGTATTAAAAATTTACCAACGTTCATTACATTCAATGATCAAATTTTTCATGCCAACTTGGATTTCTTAAATGAATCTAGGTAAAACACAAAACACAAAAGGAGAATTAAAAAAAAAACTTAATAAAAAGAAATGTAATGTAGGTGGCGCTGTTTTAAAAAGGTAATCAGTAAAGTTTAAACATATTCAAGAAAGGAGGGGATCTCAAACAACACTAGGTTGCAACATCCCCTAGGTTGCGTTATCATATGAATGAGTTTGACTGTCATTCACTGACGTGACAGGATTCTGGTGGCGTTTGAATGTTAAACGTCTTCAAATTCAATAACACCATTTAAAAACAGATAAATTTGCAGTATGGACCGCACATGAATGTTTCGGTTACTTAACACTCGTCAGTGGTCCTCAATCTAAACAATGTAATATGGCCAAAGAGTGTCAAAGTTATCATGTCCAGAAATGTACCGGACCTTTACTGGTCGATGCAGCGCGTTTTTGATAGCGCAACCTACAATGCATTCCGTATTTCCACTGGCCTCTCTCCGGAGATTGTTTGTATAGAAAAGAATTATTGGACAAATACACAAAAAAAAAAACCAAAATACACCACGATAGAAACATGAACATTTCTTTGTCCAATATTTCTTCAATGCTATAAAGCTGTAAGTGTTATTTTCCATGATTCAATTTGGAATATTTTTGCTTATAGAGAAAAAATGTAAAGCATTGTCGTCTTCCTTCTAACTTGAAAACAGTTGTTTCAAATGTAATGTATAACCTTTACCGTTTCTGGCGTCTCCGTGGCAGATTGCGCGGTTGTGACGTCATATAACTTCTGCCTTATGTTTTCTAGCTCACTCTGACATTGTGTAACAGCTTGGTTTATTCTTCTTATCTCCATCTGGTTGATCATCACAGTCCGCTGTACCTTGGTGAGTCGGACAATTACATACATTACCACAATGAGAGTACAAATATGTGAAACAGTACCTGTAAAATGATATGGTGAATATTTGTACAAATCTGTGAAACAGTACCGTTAAAATGATATGGTGAATGTCAGTACAAATCTGTGAAACAGTACCTGTAAAATGATATGGTGAATGTCTGTACAAATCTGTGAAACAGTACCTGTAAAACGATATGGTAAATGTCAGTGTACAGATCTGTGAAATAGTACCTGTAAATTGATAAGGTGAATGTCTGTACAAATCTGTGAAACAATACCTGTAAAATGATATGGTGAATGTCTGTACAAATCTGTGAACCAGTACCTGTAAGATAATATGGTGAATGTCAGTGTACAAATCTGTGAATCAATACCTGTAAAATATGGTGAATGTCTGTACAAATCTGTGAAACAGTACCTGTACAATGATATGGTAAATGTCAGTGTACATATCTGTAAAACAGTACCTGTAAAATAATATGGTGAATGTCAGTACAAATCTGTGAAACAGTACCTGTAAAATGATATGGTGAATGTCCGTACAAATCTGTGAATCAGTACCGTTAAAATGATATGGTGAATGTCAGTACAAATCTGTGAAACAGTACCTGTAAAATGATATGGTGAATTTCTGTATAAATCTGTGAAACAGTACCTGTAAAATGATATGGTGAATGTCTGTACAAATATGTGAAACAGTACCTGTAAATTGATATGGTGAATGTCTGTACAAATCTGTGAAACAGTACCTGTAAAACGATATGGTAAATGTCAGTGTACAGATCTGTGAAATAGTACCTGTAAATTGATAAGGTGAATGTCTGTACAAATCTGTGAAACAATACCTGTAAAATGATATGGTGAATGTCTGTACAAATCTGTGAACCAGTACCTGTAAGATAATATGGTGAATGTCAGTGTACAAATCTGTGAATCAATACCTGTAAAATATGGTGAATGTCTGTACAAATCTGTGAAACAGTACCTGTAAAATATGGTGAATGTCTGTACAAATCTGTGAAACAGTACCTGTACAATGATATGGTAAATGTCAGTGTACATATCTGTAAAACAGTACCTGTAAAATAATATGGTGAATGTCAGTACAAATCTGTGAAACAGTACCTGTAAAATGATATGGTGAATGTCCGTACAAATCTGTGAATCAGTACCTGTAAAATGATAAGGTGTATGTCAGTACAAATCTGTGAAACAGTACCTGTACAATGATATGGTGAATATTTGTACAAATCTGTGAAACAGTACCTGTAAAATGATATGGTGAATGTCAGTACGAATTTGTGAAACAGGACCTGTAAAATGATATGTTGAATGTCAGTGTACCAACCTGTGAAACAGTACCTGTACAATGATGTGGTGAATATGTGTACAAATCTGTGAAACAGTACCTATAAAATGATATGGTGAATGTCTGTATAAATCTGTGAAACGGCACCTGTTAAATGATATGGTGAATGTCTGTACAAAGTTGTGAACCAGTACCTGTAAAATGATATTGTGAATGTCAGTGTGCAAATCTGGGAAACGGTACCTATAAAATGATATGGTGAATGTTAATGTACAAGTCGATCTGTGGAACAGTACCTGTAAAATGATATGGTGAATGTCAGTACAAATCTGTGAAACAGTACCTGTAAAATGATATCGTGAATGTCAGTGTACCAATCTGTGAAACAGTACCTGTGAATTGGTATGATGAATGTCAGTGTTTTCAAATTAATCTGGATTTTATAATCATACAATATACGATTCATAGTATTGACAACCTTAGTTAAAGTGGTATGTTATGTTTCCCTTTAAATGTTAGACGTCCTTAAATTCATAAGCATCATTTAAAAAGCAGATAAATTAATAGCATGGACTATACATGCACGTTTCGGGTTTTTATCGTCAGTGATCCTCAATCCAAAATCAAAAGACGGAAGGTCCTGAGAGATACTTCTTTTCAAAATGTATAGTCAGCAGATGAATGTTGAATCATTTTATTGTTTAGGTATTTAAAGAATGATGTTTTTTCATAGGATTTGAAGCTTAATAATATTAATAAATCATTCATTTCTATGAGCTCAATCTGTTCTATAAACAACACAAACTGTTTATATTTACTAGAAGTGGTATACTTTAAATTACATTTTTTTCTCATGACTTAAACCTGGAGCAGTGTCTTTAATTAATTAACCCATTTGGTTCTATAAAAACTAAAAAGACCATGCATACATGTCTAAATTACTGACAGTCTACCGTATATTTGATACCGGTAAAAGAGCGGTTTCACGTACGTAGCTCCAGCGTGACTTTAAGTTTATTATTACTGGTAATTTCCAAAAATTATCATTTCAATAACCAGAATTTTCTATTTCTTTCAGCAAGATCGTGCTTTGATTCTACTTTCGTTTCTCATCGTTTCCTCTTAATATTACAAGGAAGACAACTCTTATCAGAAGTAATATATTATTACGCCATCAACGTGCAGTGAAAGTAAGAAATGTATCGCTGATTTTTTTGTGATGCATTTACTTTATATAAAATTGATTTTTTTTTTCAAGAAGTACAATATTCTTGTTCTTGCATTTTGCATGTGTCAGACAGCAAATTCTAAAAATAGAAAAAAGGCACTATTTTTTAGGTAGGTTGCAAAGCGGCGATATCTCAATTGAAGTAGTTATCGTGACAGTAAGAGACTTCGTGAAAGGAAGTATCTGAACAATAAAATATGGCCAAAATCTGTGAAAACATTTCCAAAATATACCGAAAGACGTAGCTAGATGGCTGGGATGTGATGCTACAGGACCCAGGTTTTTAGAAATTTGAGAAAATTTTGGAAGCAGAAATTTTCGAATAAGTTTGGAGAAACGACCAACCGAAATTGACACTTGGTTATAAGGAAAGTATCTCCAATTGTATGTATGTAAAATTGTGATAATATCATAGCCATATAGGATTAAGTAGACACAGATGGACGCCAAACAATGTGTTCTATTTGCAAAGAGCTTTTGGGTCCGTTTTTTTTTTCAAAATGAGGAAAATATCAAGAGGAAATAACCATACCAATGCTCGGAAATTCGAAGTTATCCGTTGGCTCATTTATAGCTTGTTTTCTTAAAGTCTCGTCATTCACAAATGGTCTTCTCTTCTCAAAAATGTTGTCTTTTAATTGAGCTTTATGAAATGATGCCCTAGTTACTTCCTTTTCTATATGTCCATCATGATGATATGACCTGGTTTCCTCCTTTTGCGTTTGTACCTTTTGTGTCAGTTTTTCTATCTCTTTTAGAAGTTTGACTCTGTCATTTTTCATTCTATTTATTCGCAATCGCTGAAGACTATTCTCCCTTTGAAGTTCTTTAAATTTCATGTCATTATGAATATTTTTTCGACAGATCAATTTTGCAAGCTCTTTGATCTTTAATTCGAAAAACGTTTCTGATTTTTGTGCCTCATCTAATTTATTATCTAATTCCCCAAAGGCCCCTTCCGTCTCGTCTGCTTCAGGGTGTACATCTTGAGTTTCAGATTCAGCATGTTTTTCTACATCGTACCTCACTTTATCAATAATATGAAAAGCAGTGTCTTTATTGACCACTTTGTTGTCAATATGCGCCTTTCTGTCAGATTGCACCTTTTTAATATTATATATTCTTCTCTGCTCTTTAAGATTAGGCTTTTGATCTTTCATATTTTCACCCAATATTCTATTCTCATCCTTAAATCTTTCCCCTCTGAAATTAGCTTGACGTGGCTCATTTCTAGAAGAATCATCTCCCAAACGAGGATCATCCCGTAAATTTTCTTCTTTTGTCCTGACATAATCATTTCCCTGTGGACTGCTCTTTGCCACCTTCATAGAATCCGCTTCAATACTGGTATGGTCGGGAACGCTGTCTACCGTCTTCATAGAATCCTCTTTAATTCTGGTATGATCAGGAACGCTGTCTACCTTCTTCATAGAATCCTCTGTAATCATTTTATGATCGGGAACGCTGTCTACCGTCGTCATAGAATCCTCTATGATCCTTGTATGATCGGGAACGCTGTCTACCGTCGTCATAGAATCCTCTCCAATTCTTCTATGATCGGGACCGCTGTCTACCGTCTTCAAAGAATCCACTTTAATTCTTGTATGATCGGGAACGCTATCTATCGTCTTCATAGAATCCTCTACAATCCTTGTATGATCGAGAACGCTGTCTACCGTCTTCATAGAATCCTCTGTGATCCTTGTATGATCGGGAACGCTGTCTACCGTCGTCATAGAATCCTCTCCAATCCTTATATGATCGGGACCGCTGTCTACCGTCTTCAAAGAATCCACTTTAATTCTTGTATGATCGGGAACGCTATCTATCGTCTTCATAGAATCCTCTACAATCCTTGTATGATCGAGAACGCTGTCTACCGTCTTTATAGAATCCTCTACAATTCTTGTATGATCGGGAACGCTATCTATCGTCTTTAAAGAATCCTCTGTAATCCTTGTATGATCGGGAACGCTGTCTACCGTCTTCATAGAATCCTCTGTAATCCTTGTATGATCGGGAACGCTGTCTACCGTCTTCATATAATCCTCTGTAATCCTTGTATGATCGGGAACGCTGTCTACCGTCTTCATATAATCCTCTGTAATCCTTGTATGATCGGGAACGCTGTCTACCGTCTTCATATAATCCTCTGTAATCCTTGTATGATCGGGAACGCTGTCTACCGTCTTCATAGAATCCTCTGTAATCCTTGTATGATCGGGAACGCTGTCTACCGTCTTCATAGAATCCTCTGTAATCCTTGTATGATCGGGAACGCTGTCTACCGTCTTCATAGAATCCTCTGTAATCCTTGTATTATCAATCTGCGAAGCTTCCGGTTTATGTGTTTGAACATCATCTTTCCCATTGCCTATTCTATCCGTTTGCATTACTTCATTTACTGGTCTCAGGTCGGCGGCAGTTTTCGATATCTCAATTACGCCGAGCCTTGTATTTACTGTAAAAGTGTTAAACATCTTTTCATGCTATTATTACATAACCTTTTTGATATTTCAAAAAATATTAATGTTTTAAAGATATATGTTGTAAGTAATATTGTCATATTTTGTACTACGTCAACCTTTAATTGCTTGTAAGAAGTTATTTTGGGCACTATGATATTTGTGCGACGCCGCATTCTTTTGTGTTACGTTACCTAGCATAACATCGGCTTATAATTTGATTCTTTAGAGGTATCGTATACCTTCGTGTTCCTGTTGGCCATCGGCGATTACCCATCAAATATGGTACGGAAACTATTTTCAATTCATAAGTAGCCTATTGTGTCTGATGTTTTGCTTTTGTGTTTGGTCTTCCTTGCCCCGTTTGTATC
This sequence comes from Pinctada fucata, assembly GCA_028142955.1. Taxonomy (NCBI): domain Eukaryota; kingdom Metazoa; phylum Mollusca; class Bivalvia; order Pterioida; family Pteriidae; genus Pinctada; species Pinctada fucata. The sequence goes on along the minus strand of AP027110.1, from coordinate 2,059,311 downwards.
TCTTGCTATGCTTGCCTACTCTATGCTTTCGGTCTATTGTTTTCAGTTCAGCAATCAAGTCTTGTTGGAGATCCAATCCTTTCTTTTCCATAGAGTTATAGTGTCGTCTCCTTCTACCCCACCCATCCTGCTACGTCTTCCGGTACAGTTTTGGACATGATAACTTTAACACTCTTTGGCCATATTACTTTCTTTAAATTGAGGATCACTGACGATGGTTTAGTACCCGAAACGTGCATGTCTGGTCCGTGCTGCAAATTTATCAGGATGATGCTTTTAAATTTGAAGACGTTTAACAAACGTACAACTTGGTAGGTGTCAATGCTGGTGGACCAGGAGTCACCGAGGGCACATGTAACCAAGTCCGATCGGCTTCGGTTGATCGTGTCTTCAACGCATTCTAAATTTTTTGTTATCAAAATTTCTCGCAATTCACGGAATTTGCACATGACCAACCAGAAATATACTACCATGGACACCCAAAGTAAGACAGTCATTTCTTGAATATTGTTTGGCAATGATATCAATAAAAAAACACGTGAAATTGAAGAATATTTTGATATACATATAATTTCTCTGTCTTTGTCACCAGTAAGCGGATGACCAAAACAAATGGTCAACTGAAAATGTCAATTTCAAAAATCATCGAACTTAGACGAAGCAAGTAATCAATTTCATATATTTTATATATTTTGTATGATAAAGTGGTTAAAATCGCGTTTATCCAATTTCCAAAAGAAGTGAGTTAAACGTATAGTAGTCTCAAACCCTTTCCTTCCGTATCATATTATAAGAACTTAGTATTATGACAAAGAACAGATCATTTGTACAACTATAATACAATTCTCTCAAAAATCTCGTGTAATCACATACATGAGATCGCTACTGTCGGCAGATCACTCTGTTTTTATATCCATTTACATATCCATCTGTGCGTAATGCTGTCTGTTTGTATATCAAACGTCTTCAAATTCATGAGCATCACTTAAAAGCATATCAATTTACAGCATGGACCAGATGTGCACGTTTCGGGAATCTAACCCTCGTCGTTGATCCTGAATCAAAAACATTGAAATATAACCAAACTCTGTGAAAAACCAGAAGTCTCTGATGAGACTGAAGCTCTCCTGGTTGATTTGTACATATCTCAAGAGAATGTATACTATTAGTTATACAGTGTTTTACAGGGGGGATACAGAAATATATTGGGTCGATGAAAAAAGTTGTATTGGGCGAGTCAAAGCCTCGCTTAATACAACTTTTTTCATCGACCCAATATTTTTGTATCTCCCCTGTAAAACATGTATAACGAATTTATCCCGCTGATGGCTTTTGGTTTGTGTATGTTACATCAACATATTTTAAAGCATTTTGGTGACGTCAAAAGCATAAAGCATCTTAGTAGAAGCAGGATATTAAAATAATATCCTGATAGTAAAATAATACGACATAATATTTGGTTCTTCTCGACCAATGAGATTGCAAGAAATTTGCCAGAGGCGGGATAAATGTATATATCAATTTTTTATGAGAACCAATAACAACATGCCCATGTATATCCATTTATTTCTAATTAATTTCTTTCATCAAAATTCAGAGCAAAATTTTTTTTTCGAAAAAAAAAAAAACAATGTCTCCCCCCCCCCCAAGAATATCAAATGAACAGTCCCTTAGATTTCTCTAGAGAATTTCTAAAAATGTGTATATATAACATACAATATGTATCAAAACTAAAATAACAGATTTTTTTTCTCAACAATGTGGGTCAAAGGTCAGGGATGGGGTCAAAGGTTAAAAATTTGGCACCAGAAGATGAGCGTTCTCAAGATACATAGACACGCAATATATGACAGCTCTATTATCTTATACCCTTTCATCAGAATTTAGTTGAATGGAATGATATACTGACAGTCGGATGGACAGACAAACAGATGAACAGACAGACCTACCACTATATGCCCTTTGATGAAATTTAAAGACTAAAGGCATAAATAACCTCTCATTTGAGCTGAAATAGTATTGCATAGGATACTCTATAAAGATATTTCTTTCTTTCTTATACTGATCAGTGAAAATACTTAGATCAAGTAATCAGACAGTTTCAGATTGAAATTGAATATAATAGGACATGTGGCCTACCGAGTGAAAAAAGTATCGGCCATTTTGTTCTAAAACCTAAAAATGTTTTAGGCTATTTTCTTCGTAAATGTAAAACAATGTAAATAGGATATTGAACGAAGAACATGAACTTTTAGGGTGAATGTGGTATTAATGTAGATGGAAGCTAATTACTAAAATACGATACAAAATATTTTTACATTATATGAAATATTTGATCCTCTATAGAAAACATTTTCACCATATATCCCAGTTAAGATTAAGGGTGTCCCATAAATATTTTAAAATCTGCATGAGGTTGAAATGTTGTTTTTGATTGAACTGAAGAGTCATTATAAAAGGCAAAATATCTTAGGTCAAATTGTAAAAGGACAAAATGACTCGAGGTCCAATTGGCAAAAAGGCCTGAAACATTTGGTTATTACCGGTAATTTATGGCAGGAACGGGTATCGTACCCAGATAGCTCAGCTGGGGGACACATCTCTCATCTGAGTAAACTAGAGATGACTTGACATTGACAATACATGTATCACTATTATATATGACTGAGATTTAACACACATTAGTTGCATAGTGGAGAACATCACTCCCCAAATTAAAAATTGACTGAGTATTACAGATGACTCAAATGAAATTAAAAGAAATGCATTTTGTTCAGTATTTATTCTTTGGTAGAAATGTAAAAAAGTAACTGAACATTTATATTAAGTAACATACAAAAACAACATAAACTAGAACTGCCCTAAAGTGGACGAATTATACTCCTTTCAGGACTTTTTTTAAATAAATGGGACAATTTATGATGCAACGTGAAAAGCCTACCATTAATGGTATCAAATATTCTGCTTTCAAATCTTCTTAACTTAAACTGCAACATAAGTCCAAAGTCAATGTCATGGTCACAAGGTCAAAAGTCATGATACCAAACTGTAGTACTCTTTGTGGTGAATGTTTGTGTAAGATAGTGAAAATGAAAGTTATACAAAATACGATTGAAAATAAAAATAATACATATTGCCACCGACGAGATTCGAACCCACTACCTTGCGATCGATGGTCAGCGACTTTAACCGTTGCGCTAAGCTGGACATTACGTATGTCAGGTAGCGCAAAACTTATTTTTGTCCGCTGATCACTCAACCATGAATTAGATTTTAATGAAATAATAAAACTACTAAAATAATTTATAAAATTTAGATCGTTTTGTGTTATCATGGTTATATTAACATGAACCGTTGTGTGGTTATATTTTTGGGAAATTATATTTACTTTATTAATTGTAATTATTTGAATATCTTTGATTTCATTGGTCGATTACAAATAACAATTCATATTCGAGAAGCCCTTTGTTTGAGGCAGTCGTTTTTGAGAGAAGAACTTTTTGATGTACGTTGTATGATCAACTGATTGTCTGATCGTTTGCATACTTTGCATTTTTCATTCAATGAGAATCATATTCCGTAAGTAACATTTTCGATTATAACATTTTTCTAGAATAAAATGATTTTTGACCAAATTCTATATCGTAGGTTCGAGTAAACAATAACTTCTTTTATTTGATATGTCTAATGCATTTAAATTGATTATTTAATATCGATTTACTATATGATTATCTGTGATATTGATTTGCGATTTTTATCATTTTTAACATATTGAAAATAGTGTGTATGGTGCGCCATTAGTGTAATGACAATTGTGTGATGAAACGATATTTTTCATACACAGAGTGGTGTCTATATATTTATTAGTTTGTTATTGGTTTATAGATACTGACCATGTAGATACCATCTAGGACAATACGAGGAGATGTCATGAGGCACTGTATTTCCTTACTTAGGGTATGTGTAGTTCATTTTTGTCTCTTTGTGAATTTTTGCATGAATTGAACATTGTGTGAATCGAATACTTGTTTAGCCACGATGATCATGATATATTGTTTCTGTGTTGTATTTAACATGCAGAATATTAATTATGTTAATCTATGTATTTTCAGACCACCGTCTATGTATATTTCACTTTCACTGTGACGCAATAAATATGTAGAACTGATAAACATTTGTTGTGTTACAAATGGCGTCGCCGGTAGGATCCAAGGATTCCAATAGGACCATGGGCGGATCTGCTTTTGGACGTAGATAAACTTTGATGAGACAGTTTTGGGGCCCACTATCTGGAAACGAGTTTCTAGATAACTTTTTTTGAACACTATCGTGATATTGGACGGCGAGGTGCATTGTGACATTCCGTTCATCTTTGTTCGAGTTTGAATACTCAATATCCTTTTTGATTATTACTTGTATTGTCTATTGTATGATTAACATAGCTGTAGTATTTTGTTATATGTTCACATTTTTACAATTTTTATGTAGTAGTAGCTAGTATTGATGTCTGAAAACAAAATTGAAAAACAATTGTTAAAACTGCGACCCAAAGCAACAGGACCATTATTGTTTACTCCTGTATTGCTGTCAGATAGCAAAGGTAACCACATTAGAAAACATGTACAATCTGGTATAGATTTTGATATACAGTGGTGGTGTAAGGGTGGATCGCAGATAAACGATTCATTTGACTGGTTGAAGAGAAACTTGTCACATAAATTAAAGAGACACAATAAGATTGCTCTCTATGTGTGGTTAGGTACTCTCGACTTAACTGTTAAAAATAAGCAATTTACAAGTTTAAGAGCCGACGATTTCGCTACTGTCGATTACATCGAGCGAAAGCTAAACGAAATCGTGAGTTTTGTACGGCGATTTTCGGGCGTAAAATTGACGATCTTAGAAGTACCCGTATACTCCATCGTCGAATGGAACAGAAGTAAAGGTCATAAGGATCCGAACTCCTTTAGTGACCAGGACGTCAAATTACAGTCACAAGTTCAGGAACTGAACAACCGAATCAGGAACATCAACGATCATTTAAAGTCTCGATCACCTAGATTCACTTTGGATATTCTCAGGTCCAAAAGGAATAACAAAGGGAAAACGAAAAAGTCCGTTTTCAACTTTAAACTTTACTCAGACGGAATACACCCGGGAGCTTTGCTAGGAAAACTGTGGTTTCGCCAAATATCTTCGCTGATGATCAACGATTGCGTGTCACATTAAGTTAGTAGCAAAAGAATCGTAGGGATTGCTTTCTGCTTTTCGATTGTTGCTAACTCGTGACGTCATCATGGAAGACTTAGAGGAACAAATCGAAGCTCTGTAACAAAAGCTGGAAGCTATGGAAGCCAAACCGCACCAAGTCCAACCATCCGTGGTGTACATGAAATCGGACAGGAAATTCCCTAAATTCGGTGGTCGACCGGTAAAAGAATCTGATCCCATTGTCGACGAATGGATCGCTGATATGAGAGACCACATTCGTTCGGTTCCATCAAAAGACAACCACGTAGATTTTATTATGGATCATCTAATTGGAAACGCTAAAACTGAAATAAGACTAAGACCTACAGATCAGAGAGCATCAGGAGATCAAATATTGAATATCTTAGAACAACTTTATCATCCGAAAGATACGATCACGCAACTTCAGCAAAAATTCTATCAGCGTGACCAATTGCAAGGAGAAACACTCGAGTCATATTCGCTAGCACTTATGACTATGGCGGATCAAATTACTAGACGTTCCGGGAAAGAAATGTTAGACAAAGATAAAGTTTTGATAGAACGTTTTATCGACGGCATTAAAGACCAACATTTGCGTCAGGAACTAAGAAGAATATCTTTAGAAAAAGGACAAATACCGTTTCTTGAATTTCGACATATGATGTTGCGATGGATAGAGGACAATCTGTCGCAAACCGAAAGAAATATACACAAGACAAGCACGTCGGAATTCAGCGAACTCATGTTGGTCATGAAGAAACAACAAGAATTGTTAGAGAAACAACAACAACAGATAGATTATCTTACGACTCTAACATCAAGCAGGAGATCACGTGATGAGAATGAGTTACGTCAAACATCCGGGAGGTCAAGATCATTTTCGAGGTATCCACGGTACACTAATCGAGGACGTGGTGGAGGTCGAGGTAGCTCATTTGGAGGAAGGAGCAACAATATACAGTGTTACAACTGTGGAGGCAGAGGTCATAAAGCATCGGACTGTCCATCTGATGACTTCGATGGTAAAAAGACGAGAGAAACCGAGGACATGTCTCAACTAAAGACAGGACCGTTAAACGACCGACCATCACGGTAGCGAGTCGACCAGTGGTGGGAAATGACAAAGGCTCGACATCCGATATAGCCAAAAAGATTAATAAAGCAGCAGCAAAATGTCCGACAGCAACTATACATGTAAATGGACAACAAATAACTTGCCTTTTAGATACCGGGGCTGAAGTATCAACCATCTCGGAAAATTTTTACAAGAAACATCTCTCAACATCGAAAATTTCGGATACTACAAAATTTCTAAAACTCTCTGCAGCGAATAAATTACAGATACCATATCTCGGATATATTGAAGTGGACATAGACATAAACGGATGTCCTATAAACAATGTTGGAATGTTAGTTGAAAGTATAACACCAGAAAACGATTCAGTACAGGCTGTATTAGGATGCAACATCTTAAGACAAATTAAAGAGCATGTCGACGGAAACCCAACAACGATCATTTTTAATGAAGAATCGTGGAACACTGTCATTTCCGTAATGAATTTAGAACAGAAATCAATCCGCACTAGTTTTGTAAAAGTTGCTGGTAGACAAGCCATCAAAATCCCAGCAAATTCAATGAAAACAGTAATTTGCTCGACAAAACAGAATAACGTACCGTTTACTGCCGCTGTACAAGCCATTTCTTGCGAAAATGGTTCATTGCCAAGGAATATCATGGTGATCGACACTCTAGCTAATGTCGAACAAAGCAAGATACCTGTACGAGTATTGAATATTGGACCCGAGGACGTGTGGTTAGAGCCAAAGTCTAGGCTAGGAACGCTACAACAAGCAGAAGTTTTAAAGTCAAGCGATGACCAATATTCCGTAGAAGTTACACAAACCGAAGTTTTTATCAAGAAAGTTGAATCTACAGTCGATCAACACCAGACTACGTGTAAGTCGGAGATAAAGTTTGATCTAGGTGAAGTCGAATTGACTAACGCACAAAAAGAGAAGCTGGACGTTATGTTTTCAAGACATCAAGAAGTTTTTGCGAAAGATGATGATGAACTCGGGTTTACATCTACGATCAAGCACCCAATCAGATTGTCTGACGACATCCCGATCAAAGTTCCTCATAGACGTATTCCCCCGAATCAGTTGGACGAAGTCAAGCGACACATTCAGAAACTTTTGAATCAGGGTATCATTAGGAAGAGCAGCAGTCCGTACGCATCAGCTGTCGTTATCGTCAGAAAGAAAGACAACTCCATCCGTCTTTGCGTCGACTACAGAGCTCTCAACGCTAAAACTATAAAGGACGCCTACCCTTTACCTAGGATTGAAGAAACGCTTGACATTCTTCATGGCGCAAAGTATTTTAGTACTATAGATCTTGCACAGGGATTTCACCAAGTCGCAATGGAGGAGGATGACATACCAAAAACTGCATTTAGAGTAGGATCAGGCGGATTATATGAGTACACGAGGATGCCGTTTGGCCTGTGTAATAGCCCGGCTACTTTTCAGCGATTGATGGAGGCATGTTTAGGTGACGAAAATTTTGAAACATTAGTCCTTTACCTAGACGACATCTTGGTCTTCTCATCAACAATCGAACAACATATTGAAAGGTTAGACGTATTTTTCACGAAATTGAAATCCCATGGACTAAAGATTATTCCATCAAAATGCCATTTCTTCAGAAAGGAGGTCAAATATCTAGGTCATCTAGTATCGGAAGAGGGAGTATCAACAGACCCCGCTAAAACAGAGGCGATAGGAAAATGGCCTAAACCAACAACAGAGAAGCAATTAAGATCATTTTTGGGTATCGCAGGATATTACAGAAGATTTGTGAAAAACTTTGCAAAGATAGCAGCACCGTTGCATGCGCTACTATCAACACCTAAAAAGACAAATACCAAAATGAAATCCGACCAATTTACAAAGCTCTGGGATGAAAAGTGCGATACCGCATTCGAAACATTGAAAGAAAAGCTAATAACAGCACCAGTATTAGGCTATCCAGACTTTTCAAAAATGTTTACCTTGGAAATCGACGCAAGTTTTGATGGACTAGGCGCTGTTCTGTCACAAGAAAGACCCGAAGGAAATATCGTCATAGCATATGCGTCAAGAACTCTACGACCAATAGAGAGGAACATGGGAAATTACAGCTCAATGAAATTAGAATTTTTAGGACTGAAATGGGCCGTTACAGAGAAATTTCGAGAAATCTTTTAGGATCCAAATTCATCGTGTACACTGACAACAATCCCCTTAGTCATCTTCAAACAGCTAAACTCGGAGCAACTGAAATGAGATGGGCGAGTCAACTTGCTCAGTTTGATTTCGATGTGAAATACCGGTCAGGGAGGGTCAATCGGAACGCGGACGCGCTAAGCCGAAGGCCTGTTTCGCATGCGGAAGTCAACAATGTTTTGTCTGAAGTAACGCAAACGACAGCGCTTCCTGGACTTCGGACAGAGGACGCAATTGAGGCGAAAATTAGCTCCGTTCAAACAAAAATTAATGGTGCGACCCCTGTATTACCTGAATTTCTGCCAGCCGATATATCAGATTTACAAGCAAAGGATCCAGTTTTATCTCGAATAATTACATTCATGAAAAATACAGAAACGCCAACTATCCAAAATTTGAAGAAGGAACACAAGGATGTCAGAAAATTATGGAATCTGCGAGGAAAACTATTTTTGGAGAATGAAATTTTATATAAGAAGTCGCAAGATGAAACAGGAGAGATACTTCAATTACTCCTACCGGACTGTTTGCGCGAAAAGGTGCTAGAACATGTCCACAATCACGCAGGTCATCAAGGCGTGGAGCGCACTTTGTCACTTTTGCGGAAAAGATGTTTTTGGCCGCGCATGATGCAGAATGTACAGAAGTATTGTAAAAATTGCGAGCGCTGCATGATTGGAAAAGCTCCTATGCCGAAAATCAAACCACCAATCAGCAATTTGATAGCGTACCAGCCATTAGAAATAGTAGCCATAGACTTTACCGTACTCGAGAAAGCATCGGACGGACGCGAAAATGTCCTAGTAATGACGGACATATTTACAAAATATACACAAGCCGTACCAACTAGAGACCAGAAGGCTTGCACAGTCGCCAGAGTATTAGTAAAGGAATGGTTCGTTTGATTTGGTATTCCGAAACGTATCCATAGCGACCAGGGAAGAAATTTTGAAAGTTCGATAGTAAAAGAACTATGTAAAATGTACTCTATCGAAAAATCCCGAACAACGCCGTATCACGCCGAAGGCAACGGACAATGCGAACGATTCAATCGAACGATGCACGATAGATTACGAACTTTGCAACCCGAACAGAAGCGAAGATGGCCAGAATACTTACCAGAGTTAGTTTACATCTACAACTCGACAGTTCATTCATCTACGGGCTATTCCCCTTATTACTTGATGTTCGGTAGGGAACCTACCCTCCCCATCGACTTTATTCTGGGCACGAGACCAAGCGAAGACACTACATCTATCGACGAATGGCTCCAGAAACATCAGAAACGCTTTCGCGAAGCTATGAGTTCAGCGATACGAAACACGGAGAAAAATGCAGAAAGTCGAAAAGAACAAAGAAATAAATGTGCAAAGGAATGTCCGATTAGTATAGGAACGAGAGTTTTGACGAGAAACCGAGTACAAGGACGGAATAAGATACAAGATACATGGAATTCAACACCTTATAAAGTCGTATCTTACGCTGGTGACAATGTTTATGGTATACAATTAGCGGACGGTTCTGGACCTGTAAGGAAAGTTACGAGGAAAGAAATATTAGATACCGGAGAATTGGTAAACAGTGATTCCGAGGAGTCTGATAGAGATTCAACGGATAATGATGACCATGTCCGGTGCTATCAACCTGTTGAACCGGAAGTTGTGGATAGCGGAAGTGAATCGGAGGCCGTAACTATTCCGCGAAGAACCAGAAGACCTACTGCAGGAAAACATTCGAATCCACACCATTTGCCCCGGAGTGCTATCGCATCAAATCAACAGATAAGCGCTCAAACATCCGGGAATTTCAAGGAGCTCAGTGATGCTATTGCGAATCTAGGCGCGAGCTTAGGATCATCACTCAGTGCTACTCTTAGCCAATCATGGTCGAATATCCAACAATGAGAAGTGTTGTACTCTGAAATAATCGTGGCATTTTTCAGTGTAGTTTATTTTATATACCCGTGTTTTACCTTATTACACTTCGTATGTGAAAATATTCATGTGCGTAACATACGATACCTGTGTTTTTATCATTGCTGAGGACAGCAATGACAAAGGGGGGTGATGTGTAAGATAGTGAAAATGAAAGTTATACAAAATACGATTGAAAATAAAAATAATACATATTGCCACCGACGAGATTCGAACCCACTACCTTGCGATCGATGGTCAGCGACTTTAACCGTTGCGCTAAGCTGGACATTACGTATGTCAGGTAGCGCAAAACTTATTAGTGTCCGCTGATCACTCAACCATGAATTAGATTTTAATGAAATAATAAAACTACTAAAATAATTTATAAAATTTAGATCGTTTTGTGTTATCATGGTTATATTAACATGAACCGTTGTGTGGTTATATTTTTGGGAAATTATATTTACTTTATTAATTGTAATTATTTGAATATCTTTGATTTCATTGGTCGATTACAAATAACAATTCATATTCGAGAAGCCCTTTGTTTGAGGCAGTCGTTTTTGAGAGAAGAACTTTTTGATGTACGTTGTATGATCAACTGATTGTCTGATCGTTTGCATACTTTGCATTTTTCATTCAATGAGAATCATATTCCGTAAGTAACATTTTCGATTATAACATTTTTCTAGAATAAAATGATTTTTGACCAAATTCTATATCGTAGGTTCGAGTAAACAATAACTTCTTTTATTTGATATGTCTAATGCATTTAAATTGATTATTTAATATCGATTTACTATATGATTATCTGTGATATTGATTTGCGATTTTTATCATTTTTAACATATTGAAAATAGTGTGTATGGTGCGCCATTAGTGTAATGACAATTGTGTGATGAAACGATATTTTTCATACACAGAGTGGTGTCTATATATTTATTAGTTTGTTATTGGTTTATAGATACTGACCATGTAGATACCATCTAGGACAATACGAGGAGATGTCATGAGGCACTGTATTTCCTTACTTAGGGTATGTGTAGTTCATTTTTTGTCTCTTTGTGAATTTTTGCATGAATTGAACATTGTGTGAATCGAATACTTGTTTAGCCACGATGATCATGATATATTGTTTCTGTGTTGTATTTAACATGCAGAATATTAATTATGTTAATCTATGTATTTTCAGACCACCGTCTATGTATATTTCACTTTCACTGTGACGCAATAAATATGTAGAACTGATAAACATTTGTTGTGTTACATTTGTATGAAATATGAAAGACCCACCATTTATAGTATTAAAAAAATCTGCTTTCAAAATTTCTAAACGTGTCCTAATTTCAACATAAGCCCAAAGTCAGATCAAAAGGTCAAAAGTCATGATAGCATAACATGGTACTCTTTGTGGTGAATGTGTCTATGAAATATATAAGGCTTACCATTTATAGTATAAAAGAAATCTGCTTTCAAAACATCTTAACATAAAATGTTGTACATAGTGAAGGTCAAGGTCACAGGGCCAAAAGTCATGGTACCACAATGTAGTACTTTTTATGGTGAATGTGTGTTTGAAATATGAAAGGCCTACCATAAATAGTACAAAAGAAATCTGCTTTCAAAATATCTTAACATAAAATGTTGTACAGAGTGAAGTCAAGGTGACAGGGCCAAAAGTCATGGTACAAAAATGTAGTACTCTTTATGGTGAATGTGTGTATGAAATATGAAAGGCCAACCATTTATAGTATAAAAGAAATCTGCTTTTAAAACTTCTTAACTGGACGGACAGACAGACAGACAGACGAATGGATGGACGGACGGACACACAGACATTCAAGGTGATTCCTATATAATTTGTATGGCACATAAAACAAATCATGTAAACTATCCTAGAAAATCAAAATACTCAAACTTTAAAAGAAGTTAAGTACTTAACGTATCCCATGTACAAATGGAGATCTCGCTGAGATCTCATCCATTTAAACAATGTTTAGAATTATCTCGGTAATCTTCGGCAGTGTCTCGATAGTGTCTCGATAGTTTCCGTTGCAAAGATAGGAGTTGGCATGTTGACCTTTGATGTTGAAAACCAACTTTTATGTTGAATTATGGTATATTTCGGTAAAGATATGCCGTAATTCTAACTATATAATGCACTTGATATCTATTTGTACAATGGATACCTTAACACAATCTCTATGGTTGAAACAAGAAGAATGTCTTCAATGTTACCCTGGTAACCTTGAAAAGTTCCCCAATCAATACATTACACCTGAACCTAATGTTTTATCATTTACAAAAGTTCCCATAGCTTCAACTTTAACAATTTGTTGCTGTTTTTTTTTTAAATTTGTGTAGTTCAACAAACACATTGTTCCCATTTTCTACAAACATTTGTGTCTGAGTGTTCCTTAAAATCACCTTCATAATGCATCAGTAAAGTTTTCCATTGTAAAAAAATTACCCCTCTTCTCTCTAGATTCTAAAGTTCAAAATCATTATACATTGTATAACATATTATCACTAATGTCCACATAACTCACTTCAGAAGTAAAAAAAATCCTAGCTTTGTTCGCTATATTTTGATTTTTTTTTTCATTTAAATCTATCTTGATGGAGATTGGCGCTCTACTTAACTAAAATTTGTAACATCTCTTACAACAGAACAATTTTATGAAGTACAAAGTATAACTAAATGTGCTTTTAATTAAAACATAGGGTAATCAAAGATTACATAGCTCGCCTATACAGGTTTTTGTTAGAAACCAGGTTAAAGTTTTTGAAAAGTAGGTCAAAGTCCAAGGTCAAGGTCACTAGATAAAAGGTTATGGTCTCGTATGAAAGGTCTTGTCACAAGGTATCTACATGTTAAATATCAAAGCCCTACCCCTTATAGTTCAAGAGATATATCCCAGGTTAAAGTTTTGTCTATGGACGACGACGACAACAACGTAGGTATGGCTTTAGCTCTCTGGACTTTTTCGTCCCGGCGAGCTAAAAATGGAATTCAAATTTCTGATGATTAAGGTAGCGTATCCCTCAGGTCAGAATTGTTGGTAATGTTTTGCCTGGATACCCTATTTTTTCTCTTCAGAATATTGTTCAGATTATCAAACTAATATGGTTTTGGGAAAAGAAACCATTATGGTTATATTTTATCACCTCTAAAAATGGATTTTTCTTACTTTTCCCATAGGGTCCAATGTTAAAGTCTAAACGACTTAAGGTCTCGGTTTAATCATAATACCACAAATTATATTTTGTTTGTATATCAGGTTTAACATAAGCTTTGAATGTATGGAAATGGATATATTGTAAAAGTTGTTATTTAGGAAATATGAGCATCTGAGACCCGAGGGATGTTCTACCTTAATTTCACAAACAAGGTATATAAAATCATAAATATATACAAAGCTATAAGATTACACACTTACACAAACATCACTATCTCACATCTAAGTAAATAATACATTGCTGCCTTTAATAATGAACAATGAAAATATATATTGCAACTCTTTACTGTAACAAATATGTACAATGTATATGGCATTCATTAACACATATTGTAACCGTGAACTATACATGGCAATCATTATCATATAAAGTAATCAATATCAAGGAGAAAATTACTAAAATAGGTTTGGATGCCTTTTCAATTGACAATTAGATTTTTTGACTTAATTTGTTCGAATTTTTAATGAGGTGATAAATTCGGGAAAAAAAAAAGGTCAATAAACTGGGAAAAAAATATTATTATACATTGGAAATGGGGCAGAATATCAGTCCCAAATTCCTTAAGAATTAATAGTATAATTCTGCTTGGATATTCGCAAATTCGCCATTCTTGGAAAATTTGCATGTGCCCAACAAGAGTAATACTACCATGAACACAAAAAAAAGTGTAAAATTGAGCACTGAAAACCCAGAGCATAATTTTAGTCAAAAACTCATACAAATTATGCCAAAACCATAAAGGTAAGCTACAAGAATACTTCAGAATTTTGTTTGAAAATTATTTTTTGTAAAATTAACAGCGGATTAGATTTCGTGTTTTCATAAAAACTGAGTTAGTCCCCAATTCATTCATATTATATTCAAATTTCACATAGGAATTATGTGAAAAAATTATTGATGTTAAATTCACATGAATTTACGTAAGATGAATTTTTCTATGTGACTTCCCTAAGAAAATGAGTTTACATAAAAATCATATCAGAAACTTCACATGAATTTCATGTAAAAAACTTTATGTACATGTCATGTTCTTGCTCATTTCACAAAAAAAAATCATTTTATTTTTCATGTAAAATTCAATACATGTAAATTTCAAATGAATTTCAATTTGGCCGCTGCGTTAATCTGATCTTTTCAAACACAAGTGACCTTTCTTCAGACCTGCTTACCTGTTTCTTACCAAAAATGTAATAATTTGCTCAAGAAAGTGTAATTTAGGGAAGTTAAGTGTAAAATAAATAATTAATTATAATTTAGAGAAAAAATTCATCGTCTTTTCCCAACTTTGACATTTTTATTACAAATCCTTATCCTTCATGCAATTGCATATACGATATCAAACGCTCAATTTACAAAGATTTTATGTGCAGGAGGATATTTTTGTTTAAAATATTTCTCTAAAGTCTATCTGCTTGGAAATATGTTGAAGGCATAAAATTGAGCATTAAAGGCGTAGAGCGCAATTGTCGGTCAAACATTGTAAAAATCATGCCAAAATTTTTAAAGTAGGCAGGTCTGTTTCTTCATGCATTAATCTACATGACCTTATATTGTATAGTACCAAGTTTCATTAAAATCTGCTTCTATTGACATGTACTTTGCTTCCTTTAAAATAGCATACCCTCATCATCACACTCTCTCTCCATTTCGCTCTCTCCTTCTGTCTCTCTCTCTTTTTGATTAATTTCTCCTAGTACTCTCTCCCTTCCCGTTCCCTGTATGATTATTACATCATTCCTTTTCTTGAATAATTCTTACATCAAAAACTCTATTTTCATTTTGCCGTTCCTTGAACATCTATCATCTTCAACAATTCCCTTTTCCCCCGCTCTGTGTAGGAATCACCTGGGTTGGCTCCCTTTTTTGTTTTTTAATACTAGCTGGATTGATTCCGTCTCCTGATGTTTTGGCTTGTCGATGTTTGTACTTGTAAATTCTGATTTCGTGCTACTAGAACCACTTCCTTACCAGGCTAACGTAAACTGGACTGTAACTTCTTAATAAGATGACGAAGTTGAAAGTACGTAAAACTTTTGTAGATGCTATAAATAGATTGTTGTTTACGGAGTTCTAACAGCAGCGGATGTGATAAAGAATTCTCCAATCGTGGGCTGTACAACGTACCAAGGTCAAGGTCTTTTGACTTGGTGTCCCAGCAGTACACTATGATCACGGTATCTGAAATAAACGTAATAAAATTATGAAATATGAAATGTTTTCAGACAAACAAAATAAATGTCTGACTAGTTATTCTGATTCTAATACGATCTCTATTATTGTGAATATTAGGGAATATATAATGAAAGCAAATTTACCCGCGAATATACTATTGACATGTGATACCTAATGCGTGAAAAAACGAAAAACTTGACATTACTGCTATGTTGCATTACAACTTTTAAATTATTTCTATTTACCTGACTTCTCCATGGCAGCTTCTACTGTTTTAGTTTTTACTTTTTCTATTTTTGAGTTTGGATCTTCCAAGATTTTCATGGCATCGGTGTGGTCGATGAACACCAGTATACACTGAAATAATGAAGAGCATGTTTAGAGAGTTTCAAGATTTAAAAAATCCCCCCATTTGCAGTAAATATTTTTTTTTCATAAAGGTGCATAACTCAGACCTATCTACCTTTTCTGACCAAAAGTGTAATATTTTGCTCAAATAGGTGTAATTTATGGGACATTAGCGTTATATGAACCACTGATTTAACTTTGAGAAAAACATGGTCTTCGACAATTAACGTAAATCTTCATGATTTATGCACTTGCCTATACGATATGGAAGGTAATTGCTCAATTAAGCGCTCAAAAAAGTCTTTCGACTCGTAGAATAGAGTAGAAAAAGCATAGGGCGTAATTAAAGGTCGAAAATCGTAAACATTTCGCCAAAATCATAATAGTATGCAGGTCTGATAACTCCTCCAAAAGCAGTTTGAGAGTGTCCAATCAGGAAAAAAAGGTCTGTAAATATCACAGCATCATAACTCCTCCAAAAGCAGTTTTACTGTGGCCAATCAGGAAAAAAAAAAGGTTTGTAAATATCACAGCATCATTACTTATATCAATCTCGCCTCAGGCAAAATAAATTAAGTCTCATTAATATATAAATGCTGTGAAAAAGAATCATGAGAGGAAATTTGTATTGAGTCTCGGGCATGAGATACCGTTAGATACAATGTATGTTACAAAGGTATTTGACATGATAAACATATCATCACTAGTAGCTAGTGACCAGATATGGAGTGATACCAGTCTTCTTATCACAACTGTGACAACATCAGGTCAAAACTTTATAACTATTCATGTAATAGTATCAAAGAAGGGGGGAGATCTCCAACATGACCCCATTGCAGCATCAACAGCAAAACATCAAAACACCCGATGCAAAAACACAAAAGACGAGTACAGCACGAGACGGAAAAGAGACACACGACATGTAAACATCAAACACAAAAGACTACACATAAACCGACGAGACCAATGGGCAACCGGTGCCGACTTTGGACGGCCATTTGTCACGCAAGTAGCAAATGGTGTGGTTATCCTGGATTACGTGCGCACAAATACAAACAGATATTTACTGCATTGCAAATAATGTGTCACCAAACATTTATTCAGGGCATTAAAAAACAATAGGCCACTTTCCAAAATGCATACTGGCTGACAAAAAACAAAAAATGTTCGAGATAGGCAATTTTCGCACACTTTTTCATTGTTACCTCTCAATGTCATTGCATTTTTTAACAGTGACGTCATATCGTAAAACAACACCAAAATATGTTCACATTTTGTGTTTTCTAAGAAGATCGGAAAATGGTCTATTGTTTACACTGAATTCTCTCATAAAAGGTCAGCATTCAAGGGCAAATACTTTAACTTGGTATGAGAACGTAGTACTTAGCATGCTGAATATGTACATGGAATATGAAAGCCCCTCCAATAACACTTAAAGAAAAATCTGCCTTCAAGACTTTTTAAACAAAAATACTATGGAGTTAAAGGTCAAGGTCACAAGGTCAAATGTCTTGGTATCAAACTGCAGTACTTGTCAAAGAGGGTGTGTGTGTGTGTGAAATATTTTAGCCCTATTACTTACTTGAAGGACTCCTGAACCATACTGATGGACGGACAATGTGTTTAATATACACCCCAAACTTCGTTAAACAAGGTATAAAAAGAGGGTCCCTGTAAAAAAACGAAACGAAACGAAACAGATCGAAATGAAACGAAACGAAACGAAACAGATCGAAACGAAACAAAACATAAATCTAATCTAATAAAAATAGAGAACTAGCACGGATGTCAATGTCTGCATACATCATTGCCTTCAACCATTAGTTCTTGTGACTGGAGGTTTTTTTAAAGGGTCAAAGTTGACAATTAAAACATAATATATACGGTATATAGCACAATTGCATTTTAAAGGATGAAAGGAGAGTGAACGGGATGAATAACCTCGTCATAGGCGGAAAAAATATTATTAAGCAGGGAGGAGTCTAGTACAGAGGAAACGGAACTGTTACGTTATGTGTATTTGAAAACTTTATAAAAAATGAGAACAAATACTGGGGTGGGGGGCAAATTTCTTTGGAAAAAGGATTAGATTTTTTCCTGAAATGTGCCCCCCCCCCCAGTTTTGTGGTCTCATAACGGTGTCATAGCGTGGTTTTCTATCCCCACCACTGTATTCATTTTAAATACATGAATGGCTTTTGATATTTACTTTTTTAAATTGTCAACTTTGACTCTTTCAAGAAACCATCTCGGCACTAATTACAAATGAAGAACTATTTGATTATTGCCTTTGATATTACATGCTGATCTCGTCTTCAAATATTCGTTCTAGGCGATTTTTCCTCTTTTTCTCATATTCTTTAAGTTTTATGTTTTGTTTCGTTTCGTTTCCATCTGTTTCGTTTCGTTTTGTTTCGTTTCGTTTCGATCTGTTTCGTTTCGATCAGTTTCGTTTCGTTTCGTTTCGATTTGCTTCGTTTCGTTTCGATTTGTTTCGTTTCGTTTTTGTTTCGTTTCGCACTTTACATGGCCCATAAAAAGATTAACAATCAAATTAATATTTCTTTGAAGAAACAGTCATGAGGTATCCTTTCAGTGAGGTGCTTTTTTCTCTATATCAAATAGCTTACCAGTGAGGTGACTTTTTTCTCTCTATCAGTTATCTCACAAGTTAGGTGACTATTGTCTCTCTATATCAGCTATCTTACCAGTGAGGTGACTATTTTCTCTTTATCAATTATCTTACCAGTGAAGCGACTATTTTCTCTCTATATCAGCTGTCTTACCAGTGAGGTGACTATTTTCTCTCTATCAATTATCTTACCACTAAGGTGACTATTTTCCCTCTATATCAGCTATCTTACCAGTGAGGTGACTATCTTTATCTATCAGATATCTTACCAGTGAGTTGACTATTTTATCTATATCAGATATCTTACCAGTGAGGTGACTATTTTCTCTCTATATCAGCTATCTTACCAGTCAGGTGACTTTTTTCTCTATATCAGATATCTTACCAGTGAGGTGACTATTTTCTCTGTATCAATTATCTTACTAGTGAGGTGACTATTTTCTCTCTATATCAGCTATCTTACCAGTAAGGTAACCATTTTCTCTCTATCAATTATCTTACCACAAAGGTGACGATTTTCTCTCTATATTAGCTATCTTACAAGTGAGGTGACTATTTTCTCTATATCAGCTATCTTACCAGTGAGGTGACTATTTTTATCTATCAAATATCTTACCAGTGAGTTGAATATTTTATCTATATCAGCTTTCTTATCAGTGAGGTGACTCTTTTCTCTATATCAGATATCTTACGAGTGAGGTGACTATTATCTCTATATCAGCTATCTTACCAGTGAGGTGACTATTTTTATCTATCAGATATCTTACCAGTGAGTTGACTACTTTATCTATATCAGATATCTTACCAGTGAGGTGACTATTTTCTCTATATCAGATATCGTACCAGTGAGGTGACTATTTTCTCTATATAAGCTATCTTACCAGTGAGGTAACTATTTTCTCTATATAAGCTATCTTACCAGTGAGGTGACTATCTTTATCTATCAGATATCTTACCAGTGAGGTGACTATTTTCTCTATATCAGATATCTTACCAGTGAGGTGACTATTTTCTCTATATCAGATATCGTACCAGTGAGGTGACTATTTTTTCTATATCAGCTATCTAACAAGTGAGGTGAATATTTTCTCTATATCAGCTATCTAACAAGTGAGGTGAATATTTTCTCTATATCAGCTATTTACCAGTAAGGTGACTATTTTCTCTATATCAGCTATCTTACCGGTGAGTTGACTATTTTCTCTATATCAGCTATCTTACCAGTGAGGTGACTATTTTCTCTATATCAGCTATCTTACCAGTGAGGTGAATATTTTCTCTATATCAGCTATTTACCAGTAAGGTGACTATTTTCTCTATATCAGCTATCTTACCGGTGAGTTGACTATTTTCTCTATATCAGCTATCTTACCAGTGAGGTGACTATTTTCTCTATATCAGCTATCTTACCAGTGAGGAGACTATTTTCTCTATATCAATTATCTTACCAGTGAGGTGACTATTTTCTCTCTATATCAGCTATCTTACCAGTGAGGTGACTTTTTTCTCCCTATCAATTATCTTACCGCTTAGATGTCTATTTTCTCTATATCAGCTATCTTACCAGTGAGTTGACTATTTTCTCTATATCAGCTATCTTACTAGTGAGGTGACTATTTTCTCTATATCAGCTATCTAACAAGTGAGGTGAATATTTTCTCTATATCAGCTATTTACCAGTAAGGTGACTATTTTCTCTATATCAGCTATCTTACCAGTGAGTTGACTATTTTCTCTATATCAGCTATCTGACCAGTGAGGTGACTATTTTCTCTATATCAGCTATCTTACCAGTGAGGTGACTATTTTCTCTATATCAGCTATCTTACCAGTGAGGTGAATATTTTCTCTATATCAGCTATTTACCAGTGAGGTGACTATTTTCTCTATATCAACTATCTTAACAGTGAATTGACTATTTTCTCTATATCAGCTATCTTACCAATGAGGTGACTATTTTCTCTATTTCAGCTATCTTACCAGTGAGGTGACTATTTTCTCTATATCAGCTATCTTACCAGTGAGGAGACTATTTTCTCTATATCAATTATCTTACCAGTGAGGTGACTATTTTCTCTCTATATCAGCTATCTTACCAGTGAGGTGACTTTTTTCTCCCTATCAATTATCTTACCGCTTAGATGTCTATTTTCTCTATATCAGCTATCTTACCAGTGAGTTGACTATTTTCTCTATATCAGATATCTTACCAGTGAGGTGACTATTTTCTCTATATCAGCTATCTTACCAGTGAGGTGACTATTTTTTCTATATCAGCTATCTTACCAGTGAGTTGACTATTTTATCTATATCAGATATCTTACCAGTGAGGTGACTATTCTATCTATATCAGATATCTTACCAGTGAGGTGACTATTTTCTCTCTATATCAGCTATCTTACCAGTGAGGTAACTATTTTCTCTATATCAGATATCTTACCAATGAGGTGACTATTTTCTCTTTATCAGCTTTCTTACCAATGAGGTGACTATTTTCTCTTTATCGGCTATCTTACCTGTGAGGAGACTATTTTCTCTATATCAGATATCTTACCAATGAGGTGACTATTTTCTCTATATCGGCTATCTTACATGTGAGGTGAATATTTTCTCTATATCAGCTATCTTTCCAATGAGGTGACTATTTTCTCTATATCGGCTATCTTACATGTGAGGTGACTATTTTCTCTATATCAGTTATCTTACAAATGAGGTGACTATTTTCTCTATATTAGCTATCTTACCAGAGTGGTGGCTATTTTCTCTATATCAGATATTTTACCAGTGAGGTGACTATTTTATCTATATCAGATAGCTTACCATTGAGGTGACTATCTTCTCTATATCAGATATCTTACCAGTGGATGACTATTTTCTCTATATCAGATATCTTACCAGTAAGGTGACTTTTTTCTCTATATCAGATATCTTTCCAGTAAGGTGACTATTTTCTCTATATCAAATATCTTACCAGTGAGGTCACCATGACTATTTCCTCGTTATCAGATATCTTACCAGCGAGATGCCTATTTTCTCGAGTGAGGTGACTATTTTCTCTCTATATCAGCTTTCTTACCAGTGATGTGACTATTTTCTCTATATCAGCTATCTTACCAGTGAGGTGACTATTTTCTCTATATCAGCTATCTTACCAGTGAGTTGACTATTTTCTCTATATCAGCTATCTTACTAGTGACGTGACTATTTTCTCTATATCAGCTATCTAACAAGTGAGGTGAGTATTTTCTCTATATCAGCTATTTACCAGTAAGGTGACTATTTTCTCTATATCAGCTATCTTACCAGTGAGTTGACTATTTTCTCTATATAAGCTATCTGACCAGTGAGGTGACTATTTTCTCTATATCAGCTATCTTACCAGTGAGGTGACTATTTTCTCTATATCAGCTATCTTACCAGTGAGGTGACTATTTTCTCTATATCAGCTATCTTACCAGTGAGTTGACTATTTTATCTATATCAGATATCTTACCAGTGAGGTGACTATTTTATCTATATCAGATATCTTACCAGTGAGGTGACTATTTTCTCTCTATATCAGCTATCTTACCAGTGAGGTAACTATTTTCTCTATATCAGATATCTTACCAATGAGGTGACTATTTTCTCTTTATCAGCTTTCTTACCAATGAGGTGACTATTTTCTCTTTATCGGCTATCTTACCTGTGAGGAGACTATTTTCTCTATATCAGATATCTTACCAATGAGGTGACTATTTTCTCTATATCGGCTATCTTACCTGTGAGGTGAATATTTTCTCTATATCAGCTATCTTTCCAATGAGGTGACTATTTTCTCTATATCGGCTATCTTACATGTGAGGTGACTATTTTCTCTATATCAGTTATCTTACAAATGAGGTGACTATTTTCTCTATATCAGCTATCTTACCAGAGTGGTGGCTATTTTCTCTATATCAGATATCTTTCCAGTAAGGTGACTATTTTCTCTATATCAGATATCTTTCCAGTAAGGTGACTATTTTCTCTATATCAGATATCTTTCCAGTAAGGTGACTATTTTCTCTATATCAAATATCTTACCAGTGAGGTCACCATGACTATTTCCTCGTTATCAGATATCTTACCAGCGAGATGCCTATTTTCTCGAGTGAGGTGACTATTTTCTCTCTATATCAGCTTTCTTACCAGTGATGTGACTATTTTCTCTATATCAGCTATCTTACCAGTGAGTTGACTATTTTCTCTATATCAGCTATCTTACTAGTGAGGTGACTATTTTCTCTATATCAGCTATCTAACAAGTGAGGTGAATATTTTCTCTATATCAGCTATTTACCAGTAAGGTGACTATTTTTTCTATATCAGCTATCTTACCAGTGAGTTGACTATTTTCTCTATATCAGCTATCTGACCAGTGAGGTGACTATTTTCTCTATATCAGCTATCTTACAAGTGAGGTGACTATTTTCTCTATATCAGCTATCTTACCAGTGAGGTGAATATTTTCTCTATATCAGCTATTTACCAGTGAGGTGACTATTTTCTCTATATCAACTATCTTAACAGTGAATTGACTATTTTCTCTATATCAGCTATCTTACCAGTGAGGTGACTATTTTCTCTATTTCAGCTATCTTACCAGTGAGGTGACTATTTTCTCTATATCAGCTATCTTACCAGTGAGGTGACTATTTTCTCTATATCAATTATCTTACCAGTGAGGTGACTATTTTCTCTCTATATCAGCTATCTTACCAGTGAGGTGACTTTTTTCTCCCTATCAATTATCTTACCGCTTAGATGTATATTTTCTCTATATCAGCTATCTTACCAGTGAGTTGACTATTTTCTCTATATCAGATATCTTACCAGTGAGGTGACTATTTTCTCTATATCAGCTATCTTACCAGTGAGGTGACTATTTTTTCTATATCAGCTATCTTACCAGTGAGTTGACTATTTTATCTATATCAGATATCTTACCAGTGAGGTGACTATTTTATGTATATCAGATAGCTTATCATTGAGGTGACTATTTTTTCTCTATATCAGCTATCTTACCAGTGAGGTAACTATTTTCTCTATATCAGATATCTTACCAATGAGGTGACTATTTTCTCTTTATCAGCTTTCTTACCAATGAGGTGACTATTTTCTCTTTATCGGCTATCTTACCTGTGAGGTGACTATTTTCTCTATATCAGATATCTTTCCAATGAGGTGACTATTTTCTCTATATCGGCTATCTTACCTGTGAGGTGAATATTTTCTCTATATCAGCTATCTTTCCAATGAGGTGACTATTTTCTCTATATCGGCTATCTTACATGTGAGGTGACTATTTTCTCTATATCAGTTATCTTACAAATGAGGTGACTATTTTCTCTATATCAGCTATCTTACCAGAGTGGTGGCTATTTTCTCTATATCAGATATTTTACCAGTGAGGTGACTATTTTATCTATATCAGATAGCTTACCATTGAGGTGACTATCTTCTCTATATCAGATATCTTACCAGTGGATGACTATTTTCTCTATATCAGATATCTTACCAGTAAGGTGACTTTTTTCTCTATATCAGATATCTTTCCAGTAAGGTGACTATTTTCTCTATATCAAATATCTTACCAGTGAGGTCACCATGACTATTTCCTCGTTATCAGATATCTTACCAGCGAGATGCCTATTTTCTCGAGTGAGGTGACTATTTTCTCTCTATATCAGCTTTCTTACCAGTGAGATTACTTTTTTCTCTTTATATCAGATATCTTACCAGGAAGGTGACTATTTTCTCTATATCAGCTATCTTACCAGTAAGGTGACTATTTTCTCTACATCAGATATCTTACCAGTGAGGTGACTATTTTCTCTATATCAGATATCTTACCAGTGAGGTGACTATTTTCTCTATATCAGCTATCTTACCAGTGAGTTGACTATTTCCTCTATATCAGCTATCTTATCAGTGAGGTGACTATTTTCTCTATATCAGCTATCTTACCAGTGAGGTGACTATTTTCTCTACGTCAGATATCTTACGAATGTTTTGATATATTTTCTCTCTATATCAGCTATCTTACCAGTAAGGTGACTATTTTTATTTATCAGATATCTTTCTAGTGAGGTGACTATTTTATCTATATCAGTTATCTAACAAGTGAGGTGAATATTTTCTCTATATAAGCTATCTAACAAGTGAGGTGACTATTTTCTCTATATGAGCTATCTTTCCAGTGAGGTGACTATTTTCTCTATATCAGCTATCTTACCAGTGAGGTGACTATTTTCTCTATATCAGCTATCTTACCAGTGAGGTGACTATTTTCTCTATATCAGCTATCTTACCAGTGAGTTGACTATTTTCTCTATATCAGCTATCTTACTAGTGAGGTGACTATTTTCTCTATATGAGCTATCTTACCAGTGAGGTGACTATTTTCTCTATATCAATTATCTTACCGGTGGGGTGACTATTTTCTCTCTATATCAGCTATCTTTCCTGTGAGGTGACTTTTTTCTCCCTATCAATTATCTTACCGCTTAGGTGACTATTTTCTCTATATCAGCTATCTTACCAGTGAGGTGACTATTTTCTCTATATCAGATATCTTACCAGTGAGGTGACTATTTTCTCTATATCAGCTATCTTACCAGTGAGGTGACTATTTTTTCTATATCAGCTACCTTACCAGTGAGTTGACTATTTTATCTATATCAGCTATCTTACCAGTGAGGTGACTATTCTCTCTATATCAGATATCTTACCAGTGAGTTGACTATTTTATCTATATCAGATATCTTACCAGTGAGGTGACTATTTTCTCTCTATATCAGCTATCTCACCAGTGAGGTGACTATTTTCTCTATATCAGATATCTTACCAATGGGGTGACTATTTTCTCTATATCAGCTTTCTTACCAATGAGGTGACTATTTTCTCTATATCGGCTATCTTACCTGTGAGGTGACTATTTTCTCTATATCAGCTATCTTACCAATGAGGTGACTATTTTCTCTATATTGGCTATCTTACCTGTGAGGTGACTATTTTGTCTATATCAGCTATCTTACCAATGAGGTGACTATTTTCTTTATATCGGCTATCTTACATGTGAGGTTACTATTTTCTCTATATCAGCTATCTTACAAATGAGGTGACTATTTTCTCTATATCAGCTATCTTACCAAAGTGGTGGCTATTTTCTCTATATCAGATATTTTACCAGTGAGGTGACTATTTTATCTATATCAGATAGCTTATCATTGAGGTGACTATTTTCTCTATATCAGATATCTTACCAGTGAGGTGACTATTTTCTCTATATCAGATATCTTACCAGTAAGGTGATTTTTTTCTCTATATCAGATATCTTTCCAGTAAGGTGACTATTTTCTCTATATCAAATGTCTTACCAGTGAGGTCACCATGACTATTTCCTCGTTATCAGATATCTTACCAGCGAGATGTTTATTTTCTCGAGTGAGGTGACTTTTTTCTCTCTATATCAGCTTTCTTACCAGTGAGGTTACTTTTTTCTCTCTATATCAGATATCTTTCCAGTAAGGTGACTATTTTCTCTATATCAAATGTCTTACCAGTGAGGTCACCATGACTATTTCCTCGTTATCAGATATCTTACCAGCGAGATGTTTATTTTCTCGAGTGAGGTGACTTTTTTCTCTCTATATCAGCTTTCTTACCAGTGAGGTTACTTTTTTCTCTCTATATCAGATATCTTACCAGTGAGGTGACTATTTTCTTTATATCAGCTGCTGTGTTGACGAGCACCTGTTTGACGTCCAATGTACCTCCCCCCTCACATAACAGCTCTTTAACTTCCTTCCTTTTTATAACTGACTCGGCCATTTGTTTATGTGACGTCTGTGCCGATCCGCCCTGGAAACTCACAACTGTTATCTACAACGAAGGAAACCTATGTATATCACACATGTATGTAGTGTGTATTCTCAGACACCTTTTATAAACATAATGTAATCAAAGATTACAAAGCTCACCTCTTGGCAGCATATTACCATGACAGCAAATAGAAAGTAGTCAAAGATTACACAGTTTTGATTTTGAAAACCTGTCATACTGAGAACCCCCCCCCCCCCCCCCAAAAAAAAATGCTACCACACAAAAACAAATATGACAGGGGAGTAGAGTATTTCATTTACTGAACCAAATTCTGCATGAATGGGTGCATACTATTGATACCCAAAATCTCCCTAACATATGCACTCATGAAGAAAATATAGGTAATGACCTAAATTTGAACGTAGATGTGTGATCTACTCATAAAGACACATCATCTGTGCACGTTTGACCTTCCTAGCACTTATAATAAAGAAATAAAACTTCTTAACATTGATACCAAAAGATTCCTAACATGTGCACTCAAGCAAAAAATGCAGGTCATGACCTACATTTGAACGTAGATTCGTGATCCACTTATAAAGACACATCATCTATGCAAATTTGGCCTTTTTAGCACTTATAATAAAGAAATAAAACTTCTCAACATACTAGTGCGGACGCGGACGCCAATGACAGGGTGATAGCATAAGCTCTCTCTCACTCACCCCCAACCTTACGTTCACTGGCAGAACGCCCTAACCACTAGATCATGGCACCGAGGAATAAAGAATGTATTATTATTATTATATAAATACCCATCTAGTAAATGTATCATATTTACATGTATGATTTCAGTTTTTGTGTCGCCTGCGAAGCACAACCACACTTAGGGATCACTTTGTCTGTTGTCCGTCTGTCTGTCCATCTGTCTATCACAGTTGGGTGTCACTTTGATTGGTAAGTGATAGGGCTTTGATATTTCACATGTTTATTCCTTGTGACAAGACCTTTCTACACATATCATAATTTTTGACCTCGTGACCTTGACCTAGATATTTGACCTACTTTTCAAAAAATCTAAGATTGGCTATATTTCTTGGTTGGTAAATGATAGGGCTTTGATATTTCACATGTGTAATCTTTGTGACAAGACCTTTCTACGCATACAATAATTTTTGACCTTAGGACCTTGACCTAGATATTTGACCTACTTTTCATTAAATCTAAGATTGGCTATATCTTTTGATTGGTAAGTGATAGGGCTTTGATATTTCACATCTTTGTGACAAGCCCTTTCTACAAATACTATAATTTTTGACCTTGTGACCTTGACCTTGATATTTCACCTACTTTTGAAGAAATTAAGATTTCCTATAGGTGACAAGCCCTTTCTACACATACTATAATTTTTGACCTCGTGACCTTGACTTAGATATTTGACCTACTTTTCAAAAAATCTAAGATTGGCTATATCTTTTGATTGGTAAGTGATAGGTCTTTGATATTTCACATGTGTATTCCATGTGATAAGACCTTTCTTCACATTGAGTGGTAAGTGATAGGGCTTTGATATTTCACATTTGTATTCCTTATGAAAAGACATTTCTTAACATTCCATAATTTTTGACCTAGTGACCTTGCCCTTGATATTTGACCTACTTTCAATAAAAAAATCCGCTTTGCAGGCAACACAAGCATTCCTTGAATTGTTATTTTTGTTTAATAATTTCCTACAGAGTCTCTGTACATGTACATACTGTTTTAGATTTCTCTATCACTGTTGACTTTGGTGAGGCCCAGCCTTCTGTCCTGGTGTGAATTTCTGACATGAATTCTCCAGTCGCCTCGATATTCCTCCGTAACAGTCTCTCACAGTGAATCAGCCTTAGCATCACAAATATAACAGCAAACATGATAAATATCAAGGACATAATACCTGTAAATAGTAATTATATAACAGCAAACAGGATAAATATCACAGACATAACACCTGTAAATAGTAATAATATAACAGCAAACAGGATAAATATCAAGGACATAATACCTGTAAATAGTAATAATATAACAGCAAACATGATAAATATCAAGGACATTATACCTGTAAATATTAATTATATAATATAACAGTAAACAGGATAAATATCAAGGACATTATACCTTTAAATAGTAATTATATGTTATAACAGTAAACATGATAACTATCAAGGACATTATACCTGTAAATAGTAATTTATATATATGTAAATAACCATACCCATGCTTTGAAAATCGAAGATATCCTTTTGCTCATTTAAAGCTTGTTTTCCAAAGGTCTCGTCATTCTTAAATGATTCCCCCTTCTCCATAATGTTGTCTTTTGACGGCTCATTATCAAAAGATGTCCTGACCGCTTCCTTTTCTATTTGTACATCATGAACATATCTCTCGGTCACTTTCTTTTCTATTTGTTCATCGAGAAAATATGAACCGGTTTTCTCCTTGTGTGTCAGTCTCTCTATCTCTTTCATAAGTTTGGCTCTGTCATTACTCAGTCTATATATTCGCAATCGCTGAAAAACATTCTCCCTTTGAAGTTCTTTAAGTTTCATGTCATTTCGAATATTTTTTCGACATATTAATTTCGCAAATTCTTTGATTTTTAATTCGAATAACGTTTCTAATATCTCATGTACCTCTTCTAATATATTATCTAATTCCCCCAAGGTCTCTAATGTCTCGTCAGCGTCAGCGTGTACATCTTGTTTTTTCGATTTAGCATTCTCTAACATCTTATTTTGTATTTCCACATCGTGTCTCATCTTATCAGCCATATGAAAAGCAGTGTCCTCATTTACCGCCTTTCTCTCTATATGCGTCTTTCTGTTCATATGCGCTTTTCTGTCAATATTCGCCTCTCTCTCAATATGCGACTCTCTGTCAAAATGCGCCTTTTTCTTATCATATATTCTTTTCTTCTTTTTAAGATAAGGCTTCCGATCTTTCAAATTTTCCCCCATTATTCTATTTTCATCTTTAAACCTTTCCTTTCTTACATCAACTTTTCGTAGCTCATTTATCGAAAAGTCATCTCCAAAGCGAAGATCATCCCGTGAGCTTAATAAATTTTCTTCTTTCTTTCTCGTGACATAATCATTTTCATGGGAAACGCTATCTACCGTCTTCATAGAATCCCTAATTTTTGTATGATCTGGAACGCTGTCTACCATCTTCGTAGAATCTTCTTCAATCCTTGTATGATCGGGAACGCTGTCTACCGTCTTCATAAAATCCTCTGTTTTGCTTGTATGGTCGGAAACACTGTCTAACGTCTTCATAGAATCATCTGTAATCCTTGTATGATCAGAAACGCTATCTACCGTCTTCATAGAATCCTCTGTAATCTTTGTATGATCGGGAACGCTGTCTACCGTCTTCATAGAATCGTCTATAATTCTTGTATGATCGGGAACGCTGTCTATCGTCTTCATAGAATCCTCTGTAATCCTTGTATGATCGGGAACGCTGTCTACCGTCTTCATAGAATCGTCTATAATTCTTGTATGATCGGGAACGCTGTCTATCGTCTTCATAGAATCCTCTGTAATCCTTGTATGATCGGGAACGCTGTCTACCGTCTCCATAGAATCCTCTATAATCATTGTATGGTCGGGAACGCTGTCTACCGTCTTCATAGAATCGTCTATAATCCTTGTATGATCGGGAACGCTGTCTACCGTCTCCATAGAATCCTCTATAATCCTTGTATGGTCGGGAACGCTGTCTACCGTCTTCATAGAATCCTCTGTAATCTTTGTATGATCGGGAACGCTGTCTACCGTCTTCATAGAATCGTCTATAATCCTTGTATGATCGGGAACGTTGTCTATCGTCTTCATAGAATCCTCTATACTTCTTGTATGATCCATCGGTGAATCTTTCATTTGATGTGTTTGAACATCATCTTTCCTATTGCTTGTTCTATTCATTTGCATTACTTCATTTACTGGTTTCAGGTTGTCGACAGTTTTCGATATTTCAACCACGCCTAGTCTTGCATTTCCTGTAAAAGAATTTAACATATTGAATGGTGGATGATATTCTGTCATAGACTATTGAACCATCCAACCAAAGATTGTACTCTATGTCTCCCGAAAGGGTACCGGATGTGACAGTTCTACCGAATGGAAGCGGCGGGTGTTGCATGCAAGCAGGAGATGCTTACTTTTCCTAGGCACCTGGTCTCACTCTCACATCGGGAGTCCGCTAAAATTCTTTTCATGTGGTGGAGGTTTTTGTTTGTTTGCTTTGGTTTTTGTTTTATACTGATTTTGTATGCCTTCGGTTTCTGATTTTCTTAATTATCGAATTTGTGCTGTATACAGGGATATGGACATTATCCTTATTTGTCATTATATGTTATTATCTTAGAACCTATTTGATATTTCAGGAATAATGTAGCTTCAACGATTTTTATCATATGTTTGATTCAATGACAATCTTACAATAACATTTATTTTTGTTGATAAGAAGTTATTTTGGACACTATGATGTTTGTATGACAATGGTTTCCCTCGTATGTCTGTTGCCCATCAACGATTGCCCATTGGTCTCGTTGTTAATGTGTAGTCTTTTGTGGTTTGTTGTTGTGATTTGTTTTCATTTTACCATTTGCATGTGTTCACTTTATATTTTTAATTAAGGTTTTTCGTTGTTTTGCTTGTGATGCTACAACAAAGTCTTGTTGGAGATCCCCTCCTTTCTTTTCTATAGAATGATATTTTTCCATTTCAATGTCTCGTCTTGTGAGAGTATGAATCCCCATTTAGACTGTTAGGGAACTTCCTCCTTATCTGTCTTTTGTATTTTTTATTGGCTTGGTATGCATCTGTACAATGATTTTTGCATTGAAATATTATGCTCTATTCCACGGAAGTCGATAAGTGCCAACTTAAGTGAATTTTTAAGTCGTAATTACAACTTATCTTTCTCGTAATGACACATGTACGACTTAATATGTCGTGATTACGACTTAGTTATCTTGTAATACGACTTAGTTATCTAGTAATTACGACTTAGTTATCTCGTAATTACGACTCAATTATTACGTAATTATGACTCAGTTGTCAAGTAATTACGACTTAACTATGTCATAATTACGACTTAAGTATGTCGTAATTACGATTTAATACAATTCCATCTGGAGTAAAATTGTGACGCATTTTGCGTCTTTTTGAAGTTTTCCCTAAATGATCAATATTGTCTTTTTTCTTTCATCATATTAGTGAACTCTTTTCACATTTAGCTGTTTATTTTTGCAATGCTTTTTCAGAGATTTAGTTTTTGAGTTTATGATTTTTTCTGATTGAAGAAAGAGGGTAAATGGATCATTCACGTGAATCTTCATCTTCTTCTTATTCTTCAACAATGTGAATATGGTTGTCGAGTGAGCGATAAAGGCCAACTTGGGTTTTCTTTTTTTCCTTGCATATTATTCCTGATATCTCTCTGGCTACCATATAGAATTAAATCAAACCATACAAAAAGAGAAGTCAAGGCCCATATTGGTCAGAGTGAAAATAATGATGAATTAAGTCGTAATTACGACATACTAAGTCGTAATTACGAGATAGTTAAGTCGTAATTACGGCATGCTAAGTCGTAATGACGAGATATGTAAGTCGTAATTGCGATATACTTTAGAAGTCGTAATTAACCACACCGTCTGCTATTTACGTGGCAGATGACCGTCCTATGTCGGCACCGCTTGCTCATTGGTCTCGTTGGTTTATGTTTAGTCTTTTATGTTTAATGTTTCTATGCTGTAAGAAGGTGTTCCTTCTCCCTTTTGCGTTTCTTTCTGTGGAAATCTGCTCTGTGTTTTTAACATTGGGTGTTTTGGGATTTTGCTGTGGGTGTTGCAACCTAGTGTTGTTGGAGATTCCCTCCTTTCTTTTACGACTTAAAAATTTCACTTAGGTTGGCACTACGTGACTTCCGTGCTATTCTAAACCTTTCTTTGTGGCCTTTGCGAATTTCAGACATTTCATGTCTCATTAGTGTCACCAAAGAGGCCAAATGTTGAATTTTACTCAGTCGGAAAATTTCACTTTATATAATTTTTTTAAATACCTACGTCTAGATCCCTCTTCCAACTTGTCGTTTGAGTTATGAGCATTTATAGGACAGGTACCCATAGCAGAGGATTTCGTCCATGGATGATCATCGTAAGAAGGATAATTCTTACTCTGATCACGGTAAGAAGGATAACTCTTACTCTGATCATTGTCAGAAGGATAGCTCTTACTGTCCAAAATTGATTCACTCAGCGCCTTTCCCACCAAAGCAGCTTCAAGGATACACAGGCAGATGAGGAAATGATTTTTCCTAGTAATTCTAAATTGTTCCATGAAGAGCAACCTGTATGTCGAAATTAAAGTTCCATATATATAGCAAAGTAGAGTCTGGTTTGCAGTTGTTTTTATTGACATGTATTTTTTTATCTGATTTAAACATAACCTAATTTCAGACAATTCAATTAACACATAAAATAAGTGTCATACAGACCAAATGAAAATATTTCAGCTAAAATCTTATTCATAACTTTGGTACCTCTTTAAACGAAAACCCTTCAGAAGTACATGACAGCCGTTTTTCATTAAAGAAGTACTATTTGTTATATCATTTAACTTTTAAAAAGTATTGTTGTTTTCCTACGGGAAAAAGTTGCTCTTAATTCAAAGTAAAACGTTTGATATTTCTTCAATACTTGATGAAGTGGAATTTCCTTGTATACATTATATGAATCATTTTAAATTCTTACTTTTAGAGAATGTATATATATAATGATATCCGTCATGTATCAATGATGTGACGTAATTGTTATCTCCGTCTTGTTGTCCCTTTTTCCTGTGTGTGTACCTGCTTGAAGTATCTACATAACTATCTGTAAGATAGCGGAAGAGGTATGTCGATCAATATTATCTATAAGTCATTTACATGCAGATACATGTTGTATATTTAAAGGTTTCAAAGTCGACCATCGTGTGTAACCCAAGGGGACGCTCGTACCTCACAAACCCCGGCGGTTCACACGATAAATTCCACACAAAGCTTACTATCAATCTCGAATAGTCATGTTCAAAAGCTTCTCTCCTTGTAAAAAAACTACATCTATTGTCGATAAATTTATATATGTATCTTCCGTCACAATTCTTCTTTCATTTCCGTTTTCTGTTCGCTGTAAGCTTAAAATTGTTATATTTGAGATAAAAAAATCTCCTATTCGCAGGGCATTACTAACGGCAGTACATTTCAATCTGTATTTAGTTCACCTATGTTTATTTTATGGTGAAGGTTTTTGTTTATTTGCTTTGGTTCCTGTTATAGTAAAATCTCCTATTCGCAGGGCATTACTAACGGCAGTACATTTCAATCTGTATTTAGTTCACCTATGTTTATTATAGAAACAATAAGTAAAAACAATCCTGGAAAGAAGCACTGTAAAGGACAGGAGCTGTTAAGATAAGGGCTGGATTTAGCCCTGAAATCCCTTGATTATTTGTCGTGCGCTGTCCTTCTATTCTAGGAAAAAGTTGGTCAGGATAAAAAATATCATTACTAACGGCAGTACATTTCAATCTGTATTTAGTTCACCTATGTTTATTATATGGTGAAGGTTTTTGTTTGTTTGCTTTGGTTCCTGTTTTATCCTGATTTTGTATACATATGCCTTCGGTTTCTAATTTTCTGAATTATCGATTTTGTGCTGTATACAGGGATATGGTCATTATCCATATTTGTCATAAAAACAATAAGTAAAAACAATCCTGGAAAGAAGCACGGTAAAGGAAATTTATGGCCTCAGACAGTGCATTTTTATATATTTTTTTTTTGATTTTCGTGCATGAACATCGACGGCGGGTGCGGCTAGCCAACAGGGGATGCTTACTCCTCCCGGGCACCTGGTCCCACCTCTAGCTTTCTAGGGGTCCGTCGATGCTCAATTTGGTGCACTAATGTGGGTGCTGTTGAGATTATCATCAGGATCTTCTTTAACTCATTGGAGTCTCAACTGGAAACCTTACAAAACGATAAGCCGTTTGTTGTGGTCTTCTTTGGGTCGAGGTTCTTAATATTTGTTTTTATTGCTTTTTCGGGAGGAAAGGGCGCGACATCAATATAAACACAAATTGAGTGTTTCAACAGAATGAAGAAATAACACAAATTATATACGGTTTCCTTTTCAAACATAGGTACTTCTTTTAAAATCCATATTTAAATTAAACGCGGTCATTACGTAGAACTGCCGATCATTCTATGGCAGTCATCTGTGTAGGTCAAGTCATACAATGTTTGTGGACAATAATATGAAGTTTTTAAAGGCCCTTTGCAATTTAAATGATAAATACCAGAGATAAGATGATTTATTCTCTTTGAAAGAGATATTATACATGATATTCCTGCTAAAGCGAATGATGAAGATCGAGATCTAGTCCAACATCCCCAAGATTCCCGATAAAGAAATCATCGGTATTTGTTGGGAAATTATGATAATGTGTATAAATCGAAACCGAAAGTGTTCTTAGTGGGGGCTCCTTAAGTTTTGACCGGACAATTCTTACAATATTATCCATATATCTGTCTACTTAAAGAAAAAAAATCTAATATATTTAATTTATGAAATATTTATACGACGTCGTCTCTAATTGTATGTAATATATAGTTATCCTTTGCGTTTAAAAAGGTTTCTGTATTTCAACCATAAATGATTATGAATTTTAAAAAGGTAATATTTAATTTAGTATTTACTCAGAAGAAAAAATATACCTGCATCAAGTATCTACGTATCTACATGACACGATGAAGAATAAGTATGGTGGTCGATAATAGATCATCTATCTACGTGCAGATACGATACATACAATGTAGTCTTTCATTTTTACAAGGTTTCCACAAGGTTATCTAAAAAAATCAGGTGCAACTGCTTTCCTTCTTGTTAAGCACTGCTATTTATTCTATTTTCTCAAAAAAATTAACTCACTTCCGTAAAAAATGTCATCGTATTTTCTTTCTTTTCGGTTTCCTATTCAGTCTAGGTTTACAACACATATACTTTAGATAAGTATTTATAATTCGAGATAAAGATCTCATACCTGTACATTCTTCAATAGTCGTATAATAAATGACCAAACCGATAGATCAAAGTCAGTTATGCTTGTCGCCTATATGAGCACCACTTAATAAAGCCTAGGCAAAGCGTAGCATCCCCTCGCATTGCGGGAAAATCAATGTGTCGTCTAGGCTGTATACAAACAAAACGGAAGTGTTCCAACTCTATACCTTCTTGAAGAAAATTTCAAACCAATGAGTTAAAGAAGATCCTGACGATAATCTCAACAGCACTCACAATAGAGCAGATAATTAAACATCGACGGACCCCTAGCAAGCCAGAGGTGGGATCAGGTGCCCGGGAGGAGTAAGCATCCCCTGTTGGCCAGCCGCACCCGCCGTCGATGTTAATGAAGCATGGAAATGAAAATATATGAAATACCTGCACTGTCTGACGTTATGTCTATATAGAAAGTGCTATGGCGACAATGTCAGGGAAGTATATTCAAAACACTTACTGTCAAACCCCTCGCGGGGAACTTTTTTACGAGCTCCACACGGCAAAGGGCATAAGTGTGACACAAATGAGTTAAAGAAGATCCTGACGATAATCTCAACAGCACTCACAATAGAGCAGATAATTAAACATCGACGGACCCCTAGCAAGCCAGAGGTGGGATCAGGTGCCCGGGAGGAGTAAGCATCCCCTGTTGGCCAGCCGCACCCGCCGTCGATGTTAATGAAGCATGGAAATGAAAATATATGAAATACCTGCACTGTCTGACGTTATGTCTATATAGAAAGTGCTATGGCGACAATGTCAGGGAAGTATATTCAAAACACTTACTGTCAAACCCCTCGCGGGGAACTTTTTTACGAGCTCCACACGGCAAAGGGCATAAGTGTGACACAAATGAGTTAAAGAAGATCCTGACGATAATCTCAACAGCACTCACAATAGAGCAGATAATTAAACATCGACGGACCCCTAGCAAGCCAGAGGTGGGATCAGGTGCCCGGGAGGAGTAAGCATCCCCTGTTGGCCAGCCGCACCCGCCGTCGATGTTAATGAAGCATGGAAATGAAAATATATGAAATACCTGCACTGTCTGACGTTATGTATGCACCAGACACGTGTTTCGTATATTAAATTCTCATCAGTGATGCTTCCTGCCAAAGTGCTTTCATACGCCACCCAAATGCATTTTACTAGTGCTCTCTGGATTTAAATTTGTATATTAACTTTAAAGAGAGTGCGCGGCTCCAAATTTCCTGTAGGGTCGATTCAATAGCATAATTAATAATAATAATAATGATAATAATGACTTATATATAGCGCCTTATTTTAAAGTAAACTCTAGAGCGTTTTACACAATAATTGCAATAAACATGAAAATTGCATGAAAAAATTTTTTTTAAAACATATAATGGTATTTAACAAGAGTCGGTCTTATTGGGCCATTCAAAAGAACAAAACATTATGTAAAATCACAGTCACAGATAAGCTTTTTTTTTAAAAAGGTTGGTTTTGAGTCCAGCTTTAAACGCATCAAGTTTGTCTATTTTTCGTAAAAACGCTGGAAGTTCATTCCAGAGAGATGGTGCTACCATATCAAACAAAGGAGGGGATCTCCAACAACACCAGGTTGTAGCACCCACAGCAAAACCCCGAAACACAAAATGCAAAAACACAAAGCAGACAAGCACAAAGAGACGCGTAAGGAACAAGGAACGTCAACGCACAACACAGAATCATCAAACACAAAGGACTACACATAACGAGACCAATGGGCAACCGGTGCCGACTTAGGACGGCCATCTGCCACGGAAATAGCAGAAGGTATGGTTATCCTGGATTACGTGCGCACAATCCTCCCACTTTTCCGATTACCCAGAGGTCTCGAAGAACGTACAATTGTGGTGTAAAACAACCTCCTCACTGTTAGATGACAACACACAAACAAGACCGCAAAACGCACGGGCCCAAGCAACACAGTCAAATCCAAATAAAATCTATGTTCAAAATAGCATTGGAAGGATGTTGCTAAGATGTTAACCTCCTTTAATGATATTTTTGGATGAAATAGCAAGTTTACGAAATAACAAAAAAATATTTATGACGTCAAATTGATAAAGGGCCAAAACAAAGCTTCTTTCAGGCGACAGAGCTGGAAAGAAGTAATTAATACACTTAAGTCACGGGGAAAATTTTTAACGGCTCCACACTGCAACAAGAAATAAGTGTTTATATTAATTATACAAGGAAAATCAATAAGGTTCATCCTCTAGTCATAAGCAATAAATGTATTCAGTTTTGTTTAGATCCAATCAAGAATGCAACCTCTAGGCTTTACAAGGATTTGACCATTTCAAAACCGTGACCTTGACCTTTGACCTTTGACCTTGTAATCCATATGGTTCTTCCTATTGTCATAAACAATCAGTGTCTGAAGTTTGATTAAGATCAAATCAAAACTGCACCCTCTAGGCTGTATACAAGGATTTGGACCTTTTCAACTCTGTGACTTTGTCATCAATTCCAGAAGTTCAATTGAAATCTATCTTGGATGAAGCACTGGTTGCATTCTTAAGAAATACTGATTGATTCAGACTTAATATCATTGTTGCATTCGCACAGAATAAACTTAATCCAGTTTTTAAAAACATCCCACACGAGTTGACCTATTATCTTCGTAGAAAAGAAAGTGAAACAGTTGAAAAATGGATACCGACACGGAACGTTTTTAATTCAGACTTTTTAAAACTACAAACTGAGAAAATATTTCTGGTCATTTGGACCGACAATTACAACATTTTCATCGGTCCGAGCAGATTTTTACCGGTCATGTCCGTCGGACCGACGAGGTTTCGGTTTCACTGACATCCTAGCTCGCCGTTTATTCGTCACACCTCAATCTTCGATATAACAGTTGATTGATGTCTTTGAACCATCCATTACATAAGTTGATGTTGCAAACTTTTAAATACACTTTTGTTAAATACATCAAGTCTATTAAAAGTTACAAGCCTAACCTTAACCTACCAGGAATGTTAGCATGATAACGATCAATAGAAAATGGAAGAAACCATAATAAAAACAACAGATTAAAAGGAGGAAGGAAGGAATTACACATTATTTGTACAATGTTTTAAGGCCATATCAAATTAACTATATGCCCTCCGGATTTCCCGCACCAGATTTTTCAAAATTCTAAAAATTATATTTTAGAAATGATTTGTTCGCCAGCACCACTAAATTTCTGCCTAATTTTTTAGGTTCGATTTTGATTCCTGCAGAGTTTTAAAAGCTTCTAGAGAACTCAGATTGTGCAAATTTCCAAGAAAATGATACATATTGTGTGTGAAAAATTTTATAGAAAGAAAATTTGTTGTCCCATACATGACACTAAAGGTCGAGAAGGGGGGGGTGTTCGAAAATCTTTTTCGCACTGCTATGTGCCAGGCCTCCTAGTCACCAGATTTCTATGGGAATTCCTTTTTGAGCACGAAAAACATCGGGAATGTATTACT
Organism: Pinctada fucata; assembly: GCA_028142955.1. Taxonomy (NCBI): domain Eukaryota; kingdom Metazoa; phylum Mollusca; class Bivalvia; order Pterioida; family Pteriidae; genus Pinctada; species Pinctada fucata. The sequence goes on along the minus strand of AP027110.1, from coordinate 2,020,041 downwards.
GGGATAACCCCCCATTACATGTATTTAAAAAAAAGCATTATTTCACTCGCGTGCACCGTAAAATATTCAATACTTTAAAAAATATATAATTATATTTTCGCTCGCTCTCATCCTTTTTTAATAAGAAAATCTAAAGAACATTTAATTTATTTGGTATGGCCTGACAAAGTAAAAATTAAAAGAAAAATAATTCTTACATTGTTCTAGAATCTGGCAATCCAAGTGAGTCTTATTGTTGCCGAAAAAGATCAGGTTCTGTCACGTTAAATTGTCTAGGACATTTCGAAATATAAGTTTCAGTTTCGAATTTCATTCTCTGAAAATTCTCGAGTTGCCGATTTTATGGGTCATTCTTTATCAGAATGTCGCAGGGCGCATGGCTTTCCCAATCACTGGATCAATAAAGCATTTTAAACACTCAATGACCACACGAGTTGACCTATTATCTTCGTAGAAAAGAAAGTGAAACAGTTGAAAAATGGATACCGACACGGAACGTTTTTAATTCAGACCTTTTAAAACTACAAATTGAGAAAATATTTCTGGTCATTTGGACCGACAATTACAACATTTTCATCGGTCCGAGCAGATTTTTACCGGTCATGTCCGTCGGACCGACGAGGTTTCGGTTTCACTGATAAAGTCCCAAAAATGTTGGCCTCTCGGTTTTTAAACACGCCGTTTACGCTTTTCTTTCCCTCTGATTTTTATTAACGAACATGGAACTAGAAATGAATATTTTCGTAAAAGCACAATTTTGTGGATGGGGTTGGGGGGAGCAAAACTGTTACCAGTAAAGCATGACAGGTCAGTCTATATACTAGCAAGTATTGTTCAAGAACAGGCATGTTGCTTGTTGTATGTTTGATCCTTAATTTAGTTTAAACATGCTTTATTTTCCAAAATATGAAAGTGGGTTTCGGCAAAAAATATACCAACATTATAGACACCCTCTCCCTCAGTACGTGAACTTGAACTTTAAAGTGACCTTGACCTTCATTGGATGCCGAGTTTCATCATGCTATACAATTCCTGCAAAATTTAAAAGATGCCTTATGTGTATCAAGTTTATTTGTTCTAGCGAAATACATGAATATGAAAGTATGACCTACAGACAGACGGACGCCGTGCAAAGTGATCTCTTTATGTCGCTCTTACGTTTCAGGCGACATGAAAAGAAAAGGTCGATGAATAATGCTTGACCATTACACAATAATGTTACATTGTTGATTTTTTTCAGCACATAATTTTATAAGCTTCTTTAATTTGATTTTATTTCGATGATTTCACAGGTGTGTAAGGAAAACAAATGAAAATAAACGACTCATGGGATTAATCTTCCTTGTCCAAAGTCGAACGCTGGGTGGAAAGAGGGTTTTCTCGCTCGACTCGGAGTTACTAGTTTTATTTCGTATCTTTTCATCTTTTATTTATTTATTCATTTATTTATTTATTTATTTATTTTTTGTTTGTGTTTTCGTTTGTTTGTTTTGGTTTTTTTTTGTTTCAAGCTCCTATTAAACTTATTTCCTGTTTGCTTTCGTAGAGAATATATCCATGTAGACATGAAATTCATAATTTAATAGTGAGAAGTGAGGACAGTTAAAGGTCATAATAAATGAAGGATATATACATGTACTTTCCGATCGCAGAGTAACTTACGTCGGTAACCGACAACAAAAGGACGAAATTCAAACTAAATATGCTTGTCACTGACAAATATTATAATTGTTCATACCGACGCTTTAATTTAAAGAAAAACATCCCATGTTATAGATAAAAACAATAAAGAATATATAAATTCTACAGATTTGTGAAGACGGAGATTTCACGGGCGTAGCCAGGCGTACATTTGTACGCAAAAACGTCCACATTTTTTTCGCAAAAAAAAAGAAGGGAGAAGAGATAAATAGACCCCGCCATTCCCCCAAAAATGTGGGGTCTACTTAAAGGACGTAATAAATAACAAAAGTGATATCAGTGATACAGCCCAAAAACAATCAATAATGATCGTTTTGAATTTTTTTCTGAATTTTCTCAGGCGTAGAAATTCGCGCTAACAATGTGCGCACGGTCGATTGGGACAGATGTAGGGCTGCTTGCTTATTCTGAAACGTATATGATGACCCCCCTCCTCATAAGCTGGAAGCTGGCGAAGAGTCACCACCTACTGTGAGAAAAGCCGTCGTCTTCTTTCTATTGAAAAGGCATTAAAAATGTCAAAACCAATTTTCTTTTTCTATGTATCTTCCTTCAGAGTATCCACCTACTTTAAAGTTTAAAATTTATCGAGATCCCTGCCCCTTCCCCTACAAAAAAAGTGCATGTGTCAAATGTGTATATATGTTACCACTTTCCGTAAGAATCTAGAATTCAAAGATGAATAATTTGACGCGACGTCATTTGAGAGCAAAGATACAGTTTCATTGCGATTCAGATGCTTCTGATATCTCTCGGATATCTTTTCCCGATTTATTTAACACTGAAATCCAAATATATTCTTTAAAATATCAACTTTATCCTCTGAATTAATTTGACTTCAACAATACTTTTAGTGTAGAGTTTTAGGTTAAAATATGTTGTTGTAAACATCATTTTACGTCATGACGTCATGGTGAAAGAAAGCGCATTTTGACGTTTCACAATGCCAACTTCGCCGGGTCATGAAACGCTCACCTTTTGTCAGATTTTCATAAAACTTACATTTTTAGAAACTAGAAATGCTGTTTTATATATATGTAAATTTTCTTCAAAAACGGCAAAAGGGCAGATTTTGATGGTTAGTGGCCCTTCTCCTTTAGAACCTCCTCTTATTTGTTACAAATATAAGAGACCTATTCGAAATTTCGTTTTTAACTACAACAAAGTTACATCAGATCCTAAAATACTTGAATCATGTCCTGCTTCTTGAGAATGTGCAACATCTGAATATCTATATAAACCAGCTGGTCATATTATTACAGGTGACTTTTCACTTATCCAAGACAGGCAGCTCTGTGGTCTTCTCAAAAAAGGACCTAAGTATAGAATCCCATCCAAGATAGATTATATTAAATGTCGCGAAGTACTAAAGGAAGCCTTAGATAACTATACCAAACGATGGTGTAAATCGGAAGAAGTCGAATCGCATTCTCTGAATGACTGGAAAAACCTCATTTTGGACATTACTGACATTCGAATAGACAACTTCCACAAAAGTCCTCATCTTTTTGAAAATCGAAGTTCTAAATCTGAAAGATATTTTAAATCCAAATTACGTAATTAACATGAAAAATTTGTCTTCGCTCCTGCAGATAAAGCAGCCAACAACACCATAATCATATGAAAACTTTACTATATATCAACTTTAGTTTCGGAACTTTCGTCTACAAATACTTATATTAAAAGCAATGAAAGTGTCCCTAACATTTTGAGCAAACATTACAGTGAAATTTCTTCATTCAACATCCCTATTTCTAAATTGGATCTTCCTACAATATACTGCATACCAAAACTGAACAAATCTCCTTACAAATTTAGATACATTGCTAATTCTAGCAACTGCTCAACTACAAGTTTGTCTAGACATCTGACGTCAGCCCTCACGGCGGTAAAGGAACACGTTGCAAAATATTGTGAAACTGTTCTTAACAGGAATGATGTAAATTTATTTTGGTCTATAAAAAATTCCGGGGATGTGATTGACAAAATGAAATCTAGAAATTTTCAAGCCAATACGATTTCTTCATACGATTTTTTCAAATATGTACACCACGCTTCCTCACGACAAGATCAATGATCAATTGTCCAAACTCATTAAATGGTGCTATAATCGAGAGGGGAAAACTTATATATGTACATCTGAATCAAAGGGTTCCTTTTCCGCTACAGAATACAAATCATACAAATCATGGACATGTAGCGACCTGTGTAGTGCCTTGTCCTTCCTCTTGGACCACATTTATGTAAGATTTGGTGAGAATCTCTACAAGCAGGTTACTCTCGATAATCCTGTTTTTGAAAAGTATAAAGATGTTATTTATCCACAAGAATTGACTCTAAACAAGGCAAACTTTACAGACACAGAAACACCATTTTTGGACCTAAATATCAAAATTGTCAATGGAGAAATTCATACAAGTGTATATGACAAACGAGATGATTTTGGATTCAACATAGTAAATTTCCCCTGGCTTGACGGTGATGTCCCTAGATTACCGTCATACGGTATCTACATTTCACAGCTCATCCGGTATGCTAGAGCATGTACTGATGTTTTGGATTTTCATAATAGAAATCTACAAATTACAAAGAAACTTTTAGGTCAAGGTTTTCGCTTTCACAAACTAGTAAAGGCTTTCTGGAAATTTTACAAAAATTATGATCAACTTCTTTTGAAATTCGGACTCATACAAGCAACGGAGTATATTACTTTAGGTATTTCACAACCTGCATTTTATGGTGACATAATTAACAAAATAAGAAGGATCAAAGGTAGACAGCATATGTATCCAAAATGCGTCAGAGTCATCAAACGCCTTTTATACCGTGGATATGATCCTAATGTCAACAGACGGACACTAAGCTTGGTACTTGACCAATATACAGTCTTGTACGAGCGCATTCTTAAGACTTGCACTCTGACTGACTTTGACGTCGGGACTCCATGACAGGCCCTGTCCAAACCTCTTTAGAGAAGACAGTGCCCCGACCACCTGTCCTCTCTGAATGTCAGTCGGACTCCTCGGGTGATAACATATATGAGCTCGCTACAGCCGGCAGAGCACGGGGCTGTATTACGCACGTCCTCTTTTTATATCCATTAACATATTCATCTGTGTTGCTTGGACCCCTGTGTTTTACGGTCTTGTTTGTGTGTGGTCATCTAACAGTGAGGAGGTTGTTTTACACCATAATTGTGCGTTCTTCGAGACCTCTGGGAAATCGGAATAGTGGGAGGGTTGTGCGCACGTAATCCAAGATAACCACACCGTCTGCTATTTACGTGGCAGATGGCCGTCCTAAGTCGGCACCGGTTGCCCATTGGTCTCGTTGGTTTATGTGTAGTCTTTTATATTTCATGTTTCTATGTTGTGGGTTGGTGTTCCTTGTCCCTTTTGCGTCTCTTTCTGTGGGTATCTATTTTGTGTTTTTTGCATGGGTGTTTTGGGATTTTGCTGTGGATGCTGCAACCTAGTGTTGTTGGAGATCCCCTCCTTTCTTTTGACCTTTGACCTTGAAAATCCATAGGCAGCTTATTCTTGTCATAAGCTATCATTGTATGAAGTTTGGCTAAGATCCCGTCAGTTATTCAGTCGAGAAGGTCAAGAAGGTTAGGCAAAATCGTTAGAATTTTTGTTGGAACACCAGCAACCCCCAGGATAAAAATATTAAAATGATACAAAGTGCCCGAGAAGAGTCATCGTCTCCTCTTTCCATTCGACACCCGTAACAACAGTTCGATGTATATATTGATGTACATTTTGAATTATGATGATTATTTGTCGCTTGTTCTTTGCATTTTATCTACAAAAATGTCGTGGTGCGCATTTTATATATTGAAGAAGGGAGGAGATCTCCAACAAGACCCTGTTGCAGCACCAACAGCAAAACACCAAAACAACTGATGCAAAAACACAAGAGACGAGAATAGCACGAGACGAAAAAGAGACATACGACATGTAAACATCAAACACAAAAGACTACACATAAACCGACGAGGCCAATGGACAACCGGTGCCGACTTTGGACGGCCATTTGCCACGCAAGTAGCAAATGGTGTGGTTATCCTGGATTACGTGCGCACAACCCTCTCACTTCTCCAATTACCCAGAGGTCTCGAAGAACGTACAATTGTGGTGTAAAACAACCTCCTCATTGTAAGATGTCATCACACAAACAAGACTGCAAAACGTAGAGGCCCCAGCAACACAGATGAATATGTAAATGGATATAAAAAGAGGGAGTGCATAATACAGTCCGTGCTCTGCCGGCTGTAGCGAGCTCATGTATGTAATCACCCGAGAAGTCCGACTGACGTTCAGAGAGGACAGGTGGTCGGGGCCCTGTCTTCTCTAAAGAGGTTTGGACAGGGCCCGTCATGGCGTCCCGTCGTCACAGTCATTCAGAGTGCAAGTCTCAAGGATGCGCTGGAACAAGACTGTAGATTTGTCAAGTACCAAGATCATATCCACGGTATAAAAGGCGTTTGATGACTCTGACGCATTTTCGATGGTTATGCTGCCTACCTTTGATCCTTCTAATTTTGTTTATCATATCACCATAAAAGAAAGGTTGTGTAATACCCAAAGTAATGTACTCTGTTGCGTGTATAGGTCCGAATTTTAAAAGATATTGAATGTAATTTTTGTAAAATTTCCAGAAAGTCTTGACTAGTTTATGAAAGCGGAAACCTTGACCTAAAAGTTTTTTGGTAATTTGTAAATTTCTACTGTGATAATCCAAAATATCAGTACATGCTATAGCGTACCGGATGAGCTGTGATATGTAAATGCCGTATGACGGTAATCTTGGAACATCACCGTCAAGCCAGGGGAAATCTACTATGTTAAATCCAAAATCATCCCTTTTGTCAAATACACTTGTATGAATCTTTCCGTTTAAAAATTTGATATTTAGGTCCAAAAATGGTGTTTCTGTATTTGTAACGTTTGCCTTGTTAAGCGTTAATTCTTGTGGATAAATTTCATTTTTATATAATTCAAAAGCAGGATTGTCAATAGCTAGAATATCATCCAGATGCCTAGAAGTATTATTGAAACATTTCAGATCATCAAATTTTCTTTGCTTTTGAAGATTTTGGATAAATTCTTTTTCATAAGTGTATAGAAATAAATCTCCAACACGAGGCGCACAGTTAGTACCCATAGGAATTCCTACAACCTGCTTGTATAGATCCTCACCAAATCTAACATAAATATTGTCCAAGAGGAAGGACAAGGCATTACACAGGTCACTACATGTCCATGATTTGTATGATTTGTAGTCTGTCGAGGAAAAGAAACCCTTCGATTCAGATGTACAAATGTAAGTTTTCCGCTCTCGATCAAAACACCATTTAATGAGATTAGATAATCGATCATTAATTCACTTCATTGAGAATAGAATGCAGTAAAAGTGTATGAATATACAGACCGCTCTACTTCAATTCGCTGTTCAAATGCAGATTCTGGTGATTAAATCTTTTTTTTTTACTGTTTTATATTTGGATAAATATTCGAGCCATGGCTTTTCTAGAATTCTTTTACTTTCAAAATGATATCTAGAAACATATGATTTCATGGCTATAATATCCTATAAATCCTTTTAATAGTTTATGCTTAAAATTCAGGAATAAAGTTAGATTCAATGTAGTTTTGGGAAGTGTGGTGTATGGAAATATACATTTATTCATAAAAATGATGATCGACTAATCAAAATCGGATACCTCAATGAAAGATTAATTCCGATTTCATCGATAAATCGTACCAACACTACATAGTATCACATAAAGTAGTTAACGAAACAGTCATTGCATTGGATAACAATATGTAAAGATATCTATATATAATTTAAAAATTATTTCAGTATACTAGAACATCCTAAAACTTATGATTTTTTAATTGTTCTATATATGCCTACATGTATTTTCGATTAATATTAGATATTTATGTATGAAATTTAGAGAACATTTAGGTACATGTATATTTGTATCTATTTCCAAGGTGTGACAACCCTTTCAAATCAAAGTCATAATCGAACACTCTTTTACATCAGCGCACGCTTTGACCGCCCTGCTAATCGCACATATCTTCTTTTTAAATGCAATGATTATTGATTTTGTTGAGGTTCAATGTACCCCATTCCCGTTCACCTCGTGACTCTAAACTCTCACTTCCATATCGGGAGTTCGCTTCTTTTCATGGGGTGGAGGTTTTTAATTGTTTGCTTTGGTTCCTGTTTTATCCTGATTTTGTCTGCCTTCGGTTTCTGATTTTCTGAATTAAGGAATTTGTGCTGTATACAGGGATATGGTCATTATCCATATTTGTCACTGTATACAAATGTTATGTGCGATGTGCACGTTAATGTTAATCCCGGGGGGGGGAGGTGTTACTTTGCGTTTGTCTCTTTTTCAACGTCCCCCTCCCCTTTCTAAAAGATAAACTTCCTATTATGTAGCTATTTTGACTAACTAAATCCACTCGAACCTTGTTTTTGTTTGTATGTATTCATAAATGATTTAAAGAAAAATCCGGGAATTTTTCTCCCTCCGTTTTGATTAGTGGAATAGGCACGATACGTTTTCTGATACTATACGGATACTTTTACGTTCTAGATGTCCGACCTCTATTTGTCAACGTTTTTCTTCGTATGACAATCCCAGACAGTCGATGCATATTCTACCTGGGGTCTAACTAATGTCTTGTAACACTTGTCAGATTTCTTTTATATGCTGTCAATATGATGATTCCAAGACAGATTGTTGGAAATGTTGACCCCAAGATATTTGGCTTTGGCTGTTACGGCCAGGTCTTTCTCATGGATTTAGTATGGGGTAATGCGTTGTTTCCGCTTTGTTGTTATACGGATTACTTCGCATTTATCTGGAGGTTGTTGAGGTCGTTTTGGAGATGCTTGGCATCGTCCTCTGTTTCTATTGTTCTGTGCAATAATCAATTATCAGCGAAAAGTCTGGCTGTTGACTGAACTGCACTAAGTAAGTCCTTAATGTATGCCAGAAATAAGAGAGGACCGAGGACCGTTCCTTGTGGCACCCCAGAAGTGACTGGTGCGGTTGATGAGGAATGGCCCTCTACCAATACGCGCTGTGTGCGTCCAGATAAGAAGCTCCGGATCCATTCAAGTAGGTTACCGTGAACACCATAGAAGTGAAGTTTGGAAAGCAACCTTTCTTGGGGGACCTTATCAAACGCTTTGGAGAAGTCCAACAGCACTGCATCAATTTGGGTGTTGTTGTCTGTGCCCTTGGTTAGATCCTGGATTGTTGTTATCAGTTGGGTTTCGTAGGATCTCTTCCTCCTAAGCCTGTGTTGGTAGTGTATAATGTGTTCCACCACCTTACAGCATACAGAGGTCAAGGACACTGGGCTGTAGTTGGAAGGCTTACTCTTGTCCCCCTTCTTGAATATCGGTGATATGTTGGCAGATCTCCAGTCCTCTTGTGTTTGATCTTGGTCGATGGACGCTTGGAAGATTTTTGTGAGGGCCGGTGTCAACGGGTGAGCCATTTCTTTTCAAAATTTCGTGGATATCTCGTCCGTTTGGATGGAGACCAATCAGAAGCTTCAGCATCCCCTTTTCTGTTACATTGATATTTGAAGCCGAAGGGATGGTACTTCTGCCAAGACTTGGTACCTCAGATGTATCTTCTGTGGTGAATACAGATGAGAATTGTTTGTTTAGGAGAGATGCTTTTGTTTGTGGATCTCCATACAGGTTCCTATCTGAGCGAAGAGGAGCAATTCCAACGTTGTCACACCTCTTACTCTTTATAAAAGAGTAGAGCTTTTTGCTATTGGAGTCCTCTTGTCAGATACATATGATTCGTAGGCTCTCTTGCATTCCTGCTGTGTTGACTTTTGTATGTGTCTGTATCTCTGTCTGTCTTTCTCCTTTCCTGTACGTCTGTATTTTTGTATGCCTTGCGTTTTTGCCTGGACAACCATTTGATGGATCTGTTGCACCATGGCTGATTAAATCTGCTTGAATGCCATTTTGTTGGTACATGGTTATTGATGGTGTTAAGGCAGATAGTCTAAATGTGGTCCAAAGGCAATTGACTTGGGTGTCAGGTGTTGTGTTGTTAACAAAATCACCCAAGTCCTTTTCAAGATCAACCGCCATTTTACTTGTATTCACCTTCTTCCAAAGATGGATCAAGCGTTTGACAGGGTTTTGTCTTGCAGGGACTAAATTTGTATCAACAAATACTATGTCGTGGTCATTCAGGCCCGGAACAAGTAGGCATCTATTTATCAGTGACGGACGATTGGTGATGAAAATGTCCATGGTGTTAGAGCCATGTGATGGAAAATTCACTACCTGTTCCCCGATGTCAAATATGCTGTTTATAAAGGTGGAATTAACCTCTTGATGGTTAATTTTTGCTGATGTCCTTGATGTTTTCCAGTAAAAAGTCAGGCAGATTGGCATCGCCACCGATCCATATTACTTATTACTCGGCTATGCTGCTTGGTACATGGGCGATAGAGAGATCCAATGATGGTTCTTTACAATGTTTGGTTGTAATGGGTGCCGCTGTAAATTATGTGGATGTATCTGTGTCGACTGGATCCCGATATATCAGACTTTGCGATGACTGCAACACCTCCATGTGAATTGCTGGACGGTCCTTCATTGCCAAAAAATGTTCGTTATCTGGTAGGACTTCTCTTTTCAGGAATACCGAGTCAGTCAATATCAGTATTATATATGGCTGACATCTAACAAATAAGAGACCCAGGGGACACATCTCTCATCTGAGTTAACTAGAGATGACTTGACAATATCAGTATTATATAAGGCTGACATCTAACAAATAAGAGGTCCAGGGGGACACATCTCTCATCTGAGTAAACTAGTGATGACATTGACAATATCAGTATCATAAATGACTGACATCTAACAAACAAGAGGCCCAGGGGACACATCTCTCATCTGAGTAAACTAGAGATGACATTGACAATATTAGTATTATATATGGCTGAAATCTAATAAAAAAGAGGTCCAGGGGGACACATCTCTCATCTGAGTAAACTAGAGATGACATTGACAATATCAGTATTATATATGACTGACATCTAACAAACAAGAGACCCAGGAGGACACATCTCTCATCTGAGTTAACTAGAGATGACATTGACAATATCAGTATTATATAAGGCTGACATCTAACAAATAAGAGACCCAGGGGGACACATCTCTCATCTGAGTAAACTAGAGATGATATTGACAATATCAGTATTATATATGACTGGCATCTAACAAACAAGAGACCCAGGGGGACACATCTCTCATCTGAGTAAACTAGAGATGACATTGACAATATCAATATTATATAAGGCTGACATCTAACAAATAAGAGACCCAGGGGGACACATTTCTCATCTGAGTAAACTAGAGATGGCATTGACAATATCAGTATTATATATGACTGACATCTAACAAACAAGAGGCCCAGGGGACACATCTCTCATCTGAGTTAACTAGAGATGACATTGACAATATCAGTATTATATATGACTGACATCTAACAAATAAGAGACCCAGGGGGACACATCTCTAATCTGAGTAAACTAGAGATGACATTGACAATATCAGTATTATATATGGCTGACATCTAACAAACAAGAGGCCCAGGAGGACACATCTCTCATCTGAGTAAACTAGACATGACATTGACAATATCAGTATTATGTATGACTGACATCTAACAAACAAGAGGCCCAGGGGGATACATCTCTCATCTGAGTAAACTAGTGATGACTTGACATTGACAATATCAGTATTATATATGACTGACATCTAACAAACAAGAGGTCCAGGGGACACATCTCTCATCTGAGTAAACTAGAGATGACATTGACAATATCAGTATTATATATGACTGACATCTAACAAACAAGAGGTCCAGGGGACACATCTCTCATCTGAGTAAACTAGAGATGACATTGACAATATCAGTAATATATATGGCTGACATCTAACATACAAGAGGTCCAGGGGACACATCTCTCATCTGAGTAAACTAGAGATGACATTAACAATATCAGTATTATATATGACTGACATCTAACAAACAAGAGGCCCAGGGGACAAATCTCTCATCTGAGTAAACTAATGATGACATGACATTGACAATATCAGTATTATATATGGCTGACATCTAACAAACAAGAGGCCCAGGGGGACACATCTCTCATCTGAGTAAACTAGTGATGACTTGACATTGACAATATCAGTATTATATATGACTGACATCTAACAAACAAGAGGTCCAGGGGACACATCTCTCATCTGAGTAAACTAGAGATGACATTGACAATATCAGTATTATATATGACTGACATCTAACAAACAAGAGGTCCAGGGGGCACATCTCTCATCTGAGTAAACTAGAGATGACATGACATTGACAATATCAGTATTATGTATGACTGACATCTAACAAACAAGAGGCCCAGGGGGATACATCTCTCATCTGAGTAAACTAGTGATGACTTGACATTGACAATATCAGTATTATATATGACTGACATCTAACAAACAAGAGGCCCAGGGGACACATCCCTCATCTGAGTAAACTAGAGATGACATTGACAATATCAGTATTATATATGGCTGACATCTAACAAACAAGAGGTCAAGGGGACACATCTGTCATCTGAGTAAACTAGAGATGACATTGACAATATCAGTATTATATATGGCTGACATCTAACAAACAAGAGGTCCAGGGGGACACATCTCTCATCTGAGTAAACTAGAGATGACATTGACACTATCAGTATTATATATGGCTGACATCTTTACGCTATGCCAGAGCAAGTACGAAATATACGGATTTTGTTCTGAGAGCTAGGCGTCTTTCAGATAAGCTTCTCAGTCAGGGATATGCTTGTGACCGACTAACATCGTCACTGAGGAAGTTCTACGGTCGATATGGGGAACTCGTCATACACTATAATGTCCCACTCTCCAGAATGATGGGTGATATTCTGTCGTAGACCATTTGAACCATCCAACCCAAGATTGTACTCTATGTCTTCCGAAATGGAAGTTACCGAATGTGACAGTTCTACCGAATTGAAGCGGCGGGTGTTGCATGCAAGCAGGAGATGCTTACTCTTCCTGGGCACCTGGTCTCACTCTCATATCAGGAGTTCGCTTCTTTTCATATGGTGGAGGTTTTTGTTTGTTTGCTTTTGTTCCTGTTTTATCCTGATTTCGTATGTCTCGGTTTCTGATTTTCTGAATTATCGATTTTGTGCTGTAAAAAGGGATATGGTCATTATCCATATTTGTCATCTAACAAACAAGAGGTCCAGGGGACACATCTCTCATCTGAGTAAACTAGAGATGACATTGACAATATCAGTATTATATATGGCTGACATCTAACAAACAAGAGGTCCAGGGGACACATCTCTCATCTGAGTTAACTAGAGATGACATTAACAATATCAGTATTATAAATGACTGACATCGAACAAACAAGAGGTCCAGGGGGACACATCTCTCATCTGAGTAAACTAGTGATGACTTGACATTGACAATTTCAGTATTATATATGACTGACATCTAACAAACAAGAGGCCCAGGGGACAAATCTCTCATCTGAGTAAACTAATGATGACATGACATTGACAATATCAGTATTATATATGGCTGACATCTAACAAACAAGAGGCCCAGGGGGACACATCTCTCATCTGAGTAAACTAGTGATGACTTGACATTGACAATATCAGTATTATATATGACTGACATCTAACAAACAAGAGGTCCAGGGGACACATCTCTCATCTGAGTAAACTAGAGATGACATTGACAATATCAGTATTATATATGGCTGACATCTAACAAACAAGAGGTCCAGGGGACACATCTCTCATCTGAGTAAACTAGAGATGACATTGACAATATCAGTATTATATATGGCTGACATCTAACAAACAAGAGGTCTAGGGGACACATCTCTCATCTGAGTTAACTAGAGATGACATTAACAATATCAGTATTATATATGAGTGACATCTAACAAACAAGAGGCCCAGGGGGACACATCTCTCATCTGAGTAAACAGGACATCTAACAAAGAAGAAGCCCAGGGGACATATATCTCATCTGAGTAAACTAGAGATGACATGACATTGACAATATCAGTATTAGATATGGCTGACATCTAACAAACAAGAGGTCCAGGGGACACATCTCTCATCTGAGTTAACAAGAGATGACATGACATTGACAATATCAGTATTATATATGGCTGACATCTAACAAACAAGAGGTCCAGGAGACACATCTCTCATCTGAGTAAACTAGAGATGACATTGACAATATCAGTATTATATATGGCTGACATCTAACAAACAAGAGGTCCAGGGGACACATCTCTCATCTGAGTAAACTAGAGATGACATTGACAATATCAGTATTATATATGGCTGACATCTAACAAACAAGAGGTCTAGGGGACACATCTCTCATCTGAGTTAACTAGAGATGACATTAACAATATCAGTATTATATATGAGTGACATCTAACAAACAAGAGGCCCAGGGGGACACATCTCTCATCTGAGTAAACAGGACATCTAACAAAGAAGAAGCCCAGGGGACATATATCTCATCTGAGTAAACTAGAGATGACATGACATTGACAATATCAGTATTAGATATGGCTGACATCTAACAAACAAGAGGTCCAGGGGACACATCTCTCATCTGAGTTAACAAGAGATGACATGACATTGACAATATCAGTATTATATATGGCTGACATCTAACAAACAAGAGGTCCAGGAGACACATCTCTCATCTGAGTAAACTAGAGATGACATTGACAATATCAGTATTATATATGGCTGACATCTAACAAACAAGAGGCCCAGGGGGACACATCTCTCATCTGAGTAAACAGGACATCTAACAAAGAAGAAGCCCAGGGGACAAATATCTCATCTGAGTTAACTAGAGATGACATGACATTGACAATATCAGTATTATATATGGCTGACGTCTAACAAACAAGAGGTCCAGGAGACACATCTCTCATCTGAGTAAACTAGAGATGACATTGACAATATCAGTATTATATATGGCTGACATCTAACAAACAAGAGGTCCAGGAGACACATCTCTCCTCTGAGTTAACTAGAGATGACATTGACAATATCAGTATTATATATGACTGACATCTAACAAACAAGAGGCCCAGGGGACACATCTCTAGAGATGACATTGACAATATCAGTATTATATATGACTGACATCTAACAAAGAAGAGGTCCAGGAGACACATCTCTCATCTGAGTAAACTAGAGATGACATTGACAATATCAGTATTATATATGGCTGACATCTAACAAACAAGAGGTCCAGGAGACACATCTCTCATCTGAGTTAACTAGAGATGACATTGACAATATCAGTATTATATATGACTGACATCTAACAAACAAGAGGCCCAGGGGGACACATCTCTCATCTGAGTAAACTAGAGATGACATTGACAATATCAGTATTATATATGACTGACATCTAACAAACAAGAGGCCCGGGGGACACATCTCTCATCTGAGTAAACTAGAGATGACATTGACAATATCAGTATTATATATGAGTGACATCTAACAAACAAGAGGTCCAGGGGGACACATCTCTCATCTGAGTAAACTAGTGATGACTTGACATTGACAATATCAGTATTATATATGACTGACGTCTAACAAACAAGAGGTCCAGGAGACACATCTCTCATCTGAGTAAACTAGAGATGACATTGACAATATCAGTATTATATATGGCTGACGTCTAACAAACAAGGGGTCCAGGGGACACATCTCTCATCTGAGTAAACTAGAGATGACATTGACAATATCAGTATTATATATGAGTGACATCTAACAAACAAGAGGCCCAGGGGACACATCTCTCATCTGAGTAAACTAGAGATGACATTGACAATATCAGTATTATATATGACTGACATCTAACAAACAAGAGGTCCAGGAGACACATCTCTCCTCTGAGTTAACTAGAGATGACATTGACAATATCAGTATTATATATGACTGACATCTAACAAACAAGAGGCCCAGGGGACACATCTCTAGAGATGACATTGACAATATCAGTATTATATATGACTGACATCTAACAAAGAAGAGGTCCAGGAGACACATCTCTCATCTGAGTAAACTAGAGATGACATTGACAATATCAGTATTATATATGGCTGACATCTAACAAACAAGAGGTCCAGGAGACACATCTCTCATCTGAGTTAACTAGAGATGACATTGACAATATCAGTATTATATATGACTGACATCTAACAAACAAGAGGCCCAGGGGGACACATCTCTCATCTGAGTAAACTAGAGATGACATTGACAATATCAGTATTATATATGACTGACATCTAACAAACAAGAGGCCCGGGGGACACATCTCTCATCTGAGTAAACTAGAGATGACATTGACAATATCAGTATTATATATGAGTGACATCTAACAAACAAGAGGTCCAGGGGGACACATCTCTCATCTGAGTAAACTAGTGATGACTTGACATTGACAATATCAGTATTATATATGACTGACGTCTAACAAACAAGAGGTCCAGGAGACACATCTCTCATCTGAGTAAACTAGAGATGACATTGACAATATCAGTATTATATATGGCTGACGTCTAACAAACAAGGGGTCCAGGGGACACATCTCTCATCTGAGTAAACTAGAGATGACATTGACAATATCAGTATTATATATGAGTGACATCTAACAAACAAGAGGCCCAGGGGACACATCTCTCATCTGAGTAAACTAGAGATGACATTGACAATATCAGTATTATATATGACTGACATCTAACAAACAAGAGGTCCAGGAGACACATCTCTCCTCTGAGTTAACTAGAGATGACATTGACAATATCAGTATTATATATGACTGACATCTAACAAACAAGAGGTCCAGGAGACACATCTCTCATCTGAGTTAACTAGAGATGACATTGACAATATCAGTATTATATATGACTGACATCTAACAAACAAGAGGCCCAGGGGACACATCTCTAGAGATGATATTGACAATATCAGTATTATATATGACTGACATCTAACAAAGAAGAGGTCCAGGAGACACATCTCTCATCTGAGTTAACTAGAGATGACTTGACATTGATAATACATGTATCAGTATTATATATTTCTGAGATCTAACACACAAGTTGTATGGTGGAGCAGATCATTCCCTAAATTTAGAATTGACTCAGTATTACAGATGACTCAAATGAAATTAAAAGAAATGTATTGTGTTCAGTATTTATTATTTGGTAAAAAAATTTATCATTGAACAATTATATTCAGTAACATACAAAAACAACATTAACTAGAACTGCCCTAAAGTGGACGAATTATACTCCTCGCGGGACTTTTTTTTAATAAATGGGACAATTTATGATGCAACATGAAAAGCCTACCATTTATAGTATCAACAATTCTGCTTTCAAATCTTCTTAACTTAAACTGCAACACAAGCCCAAAGTCAAGGTCAAGAGGTCAAAAGTCATGATACCAAAACATAGTACTCTTTGTGGTTAATGTGTGTATGAAATATGAAAGGCCTACCATTTATAGTATGTAAGAAATCTGCTTTCAAAATATCTTTACATAAAATGTTGTACAGAGTGAAGGTCAAGATCACAGGGTCAAAAGTCATGGTACAAAAATGTAGTACTCTTTATGGGGAATGTGTGTATGAAATACGAAAGGCCTATCATTTATAGTATAAAAGAAATCTGCTTTTAAAACTTCTTAACTGGACGGACAGACAGACAGACGGACGGATGGACGGACGGACATACAGACATTCAGGGTAATTCCTATATACCCCTCTAAACTTCGTTTGTGGGGGGTAAAATTAGTATGGCACATAAAACAAATCATGTAAACTATCCTAGAAAATCAAAACACTCAAACTTTAAAAGAAGTTAAGTACTTAACGTATCCCATGTACAAATGGAGATCTTGCTGACGTCTTGTCCATTTAAACAATGTTTAAAATTATCTCGGTAATCTTTGGCAGTGTCGACAGTTTCCGTTGCATAGATAGCAGTTGAAATGTTGACCTCTGATGTTGAAAACCAACTTTCATGTTGAATTAAGGTATATTTAGGTAAAGATATGCCGTAATTCTAACTATATAATACACTTGATATCTATTTGTACAATGGATACCTTAACACAATCTCTATGGTTGAAACAAGAAGAATGTCTTCATTATTACCCTGATTACCTTGAAAAGTTTCCTCATTATATCTGAACCTAAGGTTGTACCATTCACAAAAGTTCCCACAACTTCAACTTTGACAATTTGTTGCTGTTTTTTTTTAAATTTGTGTAGTTCAACAAACACATTGCTCCCATTTTCTGCTAACATTTGTGTCTGAGTGTTCCTTGAAATCACCTTCATAATGCATCAATAAAGTTTTCCATTGTAAAAACATTACCCCTCTTCTCTATAGATTCTAAATTCAAAATCATTATACATTGTATAACATATTATAACTAATGTCCACATAACTCACTTCAGAAGTAAGAAAATCCTGGCTTCGTTAACTATATTTTGATTTTTTTCATTACCTTGATGGAGATTGGCGCTCTACTTAACTAAATTTGTAACAGCTTTTACGACAGAATAATTTTACAAAGTACAAAGTATAACTAAATGTGCTATTAATTAAAAGAGTGGAATTTAAATTTCTGCTGATTAAGGTAGAGTATCCCTCAGGTCAGAATTGTTGGTAATTTTTTTGCCTGGATACCCTATTTTTTCTTTTGAATATTGTTCAGATTATCAAACTAATAAAGTTTTGGGAAAAGAAACCATTATGGTTACATTTTATCACCTCTAAAAAGGGATTTTTCTTACTTTTCCCATAGGTTCCAATATTAAAGTTCATATTTTGTTTGTATAATAGGTTTAACATTATACAATTATTGACTTTTGATGAGGTCTACTCGTGACTATACAGACCTGGTCAGGTATTGGTTGACCGAGGCCGAAGTAGACCGAAATCAA
Source organism: Pinctada fucata (assembly GCA_028142955.1). NCBI lineage: Eukaryota > Metazoa > Mollusca > Bivalvia > Pterioida > Pteriidae > Pinctada > Pinctada fucata. Next base: position 2,001,222 of record AP027110.1, on the reverse strand, counting down.
AAGTCAGTAACTGCTTTATTAAATTATCAGGATTTTATTAACATATGTATGGTAATGATACGCGAAGTCAAAGATCTAACACTACAAAAATCAATGCATGCGCTGGTCACGCACGCGCTAATCCCGAATAGACCGCTTTGGAGCATTAGCGGTCAACTCACTCTGAGGTACACTCTATCAAACAGCGTCTCCACCAATCAGAAATAAGCAAAATCCGCAATTATTCCTGATCATTTAATAAAAGCTTTGAGTGTATGGAAATAGAAATATTATAAAAGTTGTTATTTTGGAAATATGAGCATCTGAGACCTGATGGATGTTCTACCTTAATTTCACAAACAAGGTATATAAAATCATAAACATATACAAAGCTATAAGATTACACACTTACACATACATTGTACATCACTCTCTCACTTCTAAGTAAATAATACATTCATTAATTTGCTGCCTTTAATAATGAACAATGAAAATATATATTGCAACTCTTTACTGTAACAAATATGTACAAGGGAGAGGGCGTTTGTAATGTTGTTAAAACTTTTGCCCGATCCCATTTCGTTTTGTAAACTAAATATGTACAATGTATATGGCAGTCATTAACTTATATTGCAACCGTGAACTATACATGGCAATCATTATCATATAAAGAAATCAATATCAATGAGAAAATTCCTAAAATAGGTTTGGATGTCTTTTCAATTGAAAATTAGAATTTTTGACTTATTTTGTTCGAATTTGTAATGAGGTGATAAATTCGGAAAAAAAATGGTCAATAAATTGGGGAAAAAAATTATTATGCATTGGAAATGGGGCGGAATATCAGCCCCAAATTCCTTAAGAAATGACTATTTAACATTAATAGTATAATTCTGCTTGGACATTTGCAAATTCACTTTTCTTGGAAAATTTGCATGTGCCCAACAAGAGTAATACTACCATGAACACAAAAAAAGTGTAAAATTGAGCACTGAAAACACAGAGCATAATTTTAGTTAAAAACTCATACAAATTATGCCAAAACCATAAAGGTAAGCTACAAGAATACTTCAGAATTTTGTTTGAAAATTATTTTTTGTAAAATTAACAGCGGATTAGATTTCGTGTTTTCATAAAAACTGAGTTCCTCCCCAATTCATTGATATCATACACAGCCTCTTCATACAAAATTCATATGAAAAGAGCATAGTGTGAAATTCTTGAAAATTTCACATAGGATTCATGTGAAAAAAATATTTGTTCAATTCACATGAATTTACTTAACATGAATTTCAATGACATATGAATTTTTCTATGTGACTTCCCTAAGAAATTGAGTTTACATATAAATCATATCAGAAACTTCACATGAATTTCATGTAAAAACATTTATGTAACTGTCATATTCTTGCTCATTTCACATAAATTTCATTTTAACTTTCATGTAAAATTCAATACATGTAAATTTCAAATGAATTTCAATTTGGCTGCTGCGTTTCTCTGATCTTTTCAAACACAAGAGACCTTTCTTCAGACCTGCTTACCTGTTTCTTACCAAAAATGTAATAATTTGCTCAAGAAAGTGTAATTTAGGGAAGTTAAGTGTAATATAAATAATTTATTCTAATTAAGAGAAAAAAAATGCATCGTCTTTTTCCAACTTTGACATTTTTATTACAAATCCTTATCATTCATGCAACTGCATATACGGTATCAAACGCTCAATTTATAAAGATTTATGTGTAGGAGGATATTTTTGGTTAAAACATATCTTTAAAGTCTTACAGCTTGGAAATATGTTGAAGGCATAAAATTGAGCATCAAAAGCGTAGAGCGTAACTGTCGGTCAAAAATTGTAAAAATTATGCCAAAATCTTTAAAGTAGGCAGGTCTGTTTCTTCATGCATCAATCTACATGACTTTATATTGTATAGTACCAAGTTTCATTAAAATCTGCTTCTATTGACATGTACTTTGCTTCCTTTAAAATAGCCTACCCTCATCATCACACTCTCTCTCCATTTCCCTCTCTCCTTCTGTCTCTCTCTCTTTTTGATTAATTTCTCCTAGTACTCTCTCCCTTCCCGTTCCCTGTATGATTATTACATCATTCCTTTTCTTGAATAATTCTTACATCAAAAACTCTATTTTCAATTTGCCGTTCCTTGAACATCTATCATCTTCAACAATTCCCTTTTCCCCCGCTCTGTGTAGGAATCACCTGGGTTGGCTCCCCTGTTTGTTTTTTTAATACTAGCTGGATTGATTACGTCTCCTGATGTTTTGGCTTGTCGATGTTTGTACTTGTAAATTCTGATTTCGTGGTACTAGAACCACTTCCTTACTAGGCTCACGCAAACTGGACTGTAACTTCTTAATAAGGTGACAACGCTGAAAGTACGTAAAACTTTTGTAGATGCTATAAATAGATTGTTGTTTACGGAGTTCTAACAGCAGTGAATGGGATAAAGAATTCTCCAATCGTGGGCTGTATAACGTACCAAGGTCAAGGTCTTTTGACTTGGTGTCCCAGCAGTACACTATGATCACGGTATCTGAAATAAATGTAATAAAATAATGAAATATGAAATATTTTCAGACAAACAACAAAAATGTCTGACTAGTTATTCTGATTCTAATACGATCTCTACTATTGTGAATATGTACTAGGAAAAATGTAATGAAAGCAAATTTACCCGCGAATATACTCTTGAACTGTGATACCTAATGCATGAAAAACCATAGAAACTTAACATTACTGTCTATGTTGCATTAGAACTTTATTTCTATTTACCTGACTTCTCCATGGCAGCTTCTACTGTTTTAGTTTTTACTTTTTCTATTTTTGAGTTTGGATCTTCCAAGATTTTCATGGCATCGTTATGGTCGATGAACACAAGTATTACCTGAAATAATGAACAGTATTTTTAAACGTTACAGGATATAAAAAATCCCCTATTTGCAGTAAATAATTTTTTTTTCATAAACATGATAAAGGAGCATAACTCAGACCTGTCTACCTTTTCTGACCAAAAGTGTAATATTTTGATTAAATAAGTGTAATTTATGGGACTTTACACAGCCAATTGTGCCTCACATGAAATTCATATGAAATGAGCATCATGTAAATTTCACATGAAAGTTCATGTAAAATTCATATAAATTTCACATAAGATTTATGTGAAAAATATTTCACATGAATTTCACATAAATTTCCTTCACATGAATTTCACATGAATTTTTCTAAGTGACTTTCACAGGAATCTGAATTCACATAACATCCATGTAAAAATCTTCACATGAATTTCATGTGAAAAAGTTCATGTTAATTTCATGTTCGTGCTCGTTTCACATAAATTTCATGTGAACTTTCATGTTAATTTCATGTAAATTTCACATGAATTTCATATGAGGCACAATTGGCTGTGTAGCGTAATATGAACCACTGATTTCATTTTGAGAAAAACATGGTCTTCTACAATTAATGTTAATCTTCATCATTTATGCCCTTGCCTACATGATATGGAAGGTATTTGCTCAGTCAAGCCCTCAAAAAAGTCATTCTACTCGATAAGAAGTTCATTGCAGAATAGAGTAGCAAAAGAAGTCGTCACAGAAGCAAAAGCAGAAGCATAGGGCATAATTAAAGGTCGAAAATCGAAAAAAAATTCGCCAAAATCGTAAAAGTTGGCAGGCTTGATAACTCCCCCAAAAGCAGTTTTACTGTGTCCAATCAGGAAAAAAAGGTCTGTTAATATCATGGCATCATAACTTTTAATTATCCCGCCTCAGACAAAATAACTTAAGTCTCATTAACATATATTGAGATGCTGTGAAAAAAAATCATAAGAGGGAATTTGTATTGAGTCTTAAGCATGAGATACCATTAGGTACAATGAATGTTACAAAGGTATTTGACATGACAAACATATCATCACTGGTAGCTAGTGACCGGATATGTAGTGATACATGGTGTGTAGAGCTCAGTCTTTTTATCACAACATCAGGTCAAAACGCTGTAACTATTACTAATCATGTTATAGTATCAAATACAAACAGATATTTACTGCAATGCAAATAATGTGTCCCCAAACATTTATTCAGGGCATTAAAACTCAATAGGCCACTTGCCAAAATTCATAACGGCTGACAAAATAACGAAAAATGTCTGAGAAAGGCAATTTTTGCACACTTTTTCATTGTGGGTGAGGTGACTATTTTCTCTATATCAGATATCTTACCAGTAAGGTGACTATTTTCTCTATATCAGATATCTTACCAGCGAGATGCCTTTTTTTTTTGAGTGAGGTGACTATTTTATCTATATCAGATATTTTACCAGTGAGGTGACTATTTTCTCTATATCAGCCATCTTACCAGTGAGGTGACTATTTTCTCTATATCAGACATATTACCAGTCAGGTGACTATTTTATTTATATCAGATATCTTACCAGTGAGGTGACTATTTTCTCTATATCAGATATCTTACCAATGAGGTGACTATTTTCTCTATATCAGATATCTTACCAGTGAGGTGACTATTTTCTCTATATCAGATATCTTACCAATGAGGTGATTATTTCCTCTATATCACCTATCTTACCAGTGAAATGACTATTTTCTCTATATCAGATATCTTACCAATGAGGTGACTATTTTCTCTATATCAGATCTCTTACCAATGAGGTGATTATTTCCTCTATATCACCTATCTTACCAGTGAAGTGACTATTTTCTCTATATCAGCTATCTAACAAGTGAGGTGACTATTACCTCTATATGAGCTATCTAAAAAGAGAGGTGACTATTTTCTCTATATCAGCTATCTTACCAGTGAGGTGACTATTTTCTCTCTATCAGCTATCTTACCAGTGAGGTGACTATTTTCTCTCTATCAGCTATCTTACCAGTGAGGTGACTATTTTTTTCTATATCAGATATCTTACCAGTGAGCTGAGTATTTTCTCTCTATCAGATATCTTACATGTGAGATGACTATTTTTTCTATACCATCAGATATCTTACAAGTGAGGTGACAATTTTCTCTCTATCAGATATCTTACCAGTGAGGTGACTATTTTTTCTATATCAGCTATCTTACCAGTGAACTGAGTATTTTCTCTCTATCAGATATCTTTCAAGTGAGATGACTATTTTCTCTATATCAGATATATTACCAGTGAGGTGACTATTTTCTCTATATCAGATATCTTACAAGTGAGGTGACTATTTTCTCTAAGTGAGGTGACTATTTTCTCTATATCAGATATCTTACATGTGAGATGACTATTTTCTCTATACCATCAGATATCTTACAAGTGAGGTGACTATTTTCTCTCTATCAGATATCTTACCAGTGAGGTGACTATTTTTTCTATATCAGCTATCTTACCAGTGAGGTGACTATTTTCTCTATATCAGATATCTTACAAGTGAGGTGACTATTTTCTCTAAGTGAGGTGACTATTTTCTCTATATCAGATATCTTACATGTGAGATGACTATTTTCTCTATACCATCAGATATCTTACAAGTGAGGTGACTATTTTCTCTCTATCAGATATCTTACCAGTGAGGTGACTATTTTTTCTATATCAGCTATCTTACCAGTGAGCTGAGTATTTTCTCTCTATCAGATATCTTACAAGTGAGGTGACTTTTTTCTCTATATCAGATATATTACCAGTGAGGTGACTATTTTCTCTATATCAGATATCTTACAAGTGAGGTGACTATTTTCTCTAAGTGAGGTGACTATTTTCTCTATATCAGATATCTTACCAGTGAGGTGACTATTTTATCTATATCAGATATCTTACAAGTGAGGTGACTATTTTCTCTATATCAGATATCTTACCAGTGAGGTGACTATTTTCTCTATATCAGATATCTTACCAGTGAGGTGATTATTTTCTCTAAGTGAGGTGACTATTTTCTCTATATCAGATATCTTACCAGTGAGGTGACTATTTTCTTTATATCAGATATCTTACCAGTAAGGTGACTATTTTCTCTATATCAGATATCTTACCAGTGAGGTGACTATTTTCTCTATATTAGATATCTTACCAGTGAGGTGACTATTTTCTCTATATCAGATATCTTACAAGTAAGGTGACTATTTTCTCTACATCAGATATCTTACCAGTGAGGTGACTATTTTCTCTATATTAGATATCTTACCAGTGAGGTGACTATTTTCTCTATATCAGATATCTTACCAGTAAGGTGACTATTTTCTCTATATCAGATATCTTACCAGTGAGGTGACTATTTTCTCTATATCTGCTGCTGTATTGACGAGCACCTGTTTGACGTCCCATGTACCTTCCCCCTCACCTAACAGCTCTTTAACTTCCTTCCTGTTTATGACTGACTCGGCCATTTGTTTATGTGACGTCTGTGCCGATCCGCCCTGGAAACTCGTGACTAATATCTACAATGAAGGAAACTTATGTATATCACACATGTATGTAGTGTGTATTCTCAGACACCTTTTATAAAAAATCTTAGTGTAAAAAAATTGACTATACCACTGATCCTTTCCTTTATTATCCTAGAGCTATTAATATTTTGTTCAAATACATGTATGTAAATTATGCTTAAGAGGGTTGCATGAAAGAACAGCATTTTGATAGATTTGTCACAAACAAAGAATTTTCTTTTTCTTTTTAAACACCACAATCATGTAAACATAACACAGACAAGGACATTGTTTACTATATAACACAGAACAAAGAAGAGTATATTTCAGCTGACCCGTGGTCCTAGAGAGGATCGACCCACCAATCTTACGGTCACTGGCCAGACGCCCTAACCACTAGATCATGGCACCGAGGAATAAAGAATGTATTATTATATAAATACCCATCTAGTAAAGGTATCGTATTTACATGTATGATTTCAGTTTTTGCTTAATAATTTCCCACAGAGTCTCTATACACACCGTTTAAGATTTCCCTATCACTGCTGACTGTGGTGAGGCCCAGCCTCCTGTCCTGGTGTGTACATATCGTTTTAGATTTCCCTATCACTGCTGACTGTGGTGAGGCCCAGCCTCCTGTCCTGGTGTGTACATACCGTTTTAGATTTCTCTATCACTGCTGACTGTGGTGAAGCCCAGCCTTCTGTCCTGGTGTGTACATACCATTTTAGATTTCTCTATCACTGTTGACTGTGGTGAAGCCCAGCCTTCTGTCCAGGTGTGTACATTACGTTTTAGATTTCTCTATCACTGTTGACTGTGGTGAAGCCCAGCCTTCTGTCCTGGTGTGTACATACCGTTTTAGATTTCTCTATCACTGTTGACTGTGGTGAAGCCGAGCCTTCCGTCCTGGTGTGTACATACTGTTTTAGATTTCTCTATCACTGTTGACTGTGGTGAAGCCCAGCCTTCTGTCCTGGTGTATACATACCGTTTTAGATTTCTCTATTACTGTTGACTGTGGTGAAGCCCAGCCTTCTGTCCTGGTGTGTACATACCGTTTTAGATTTCTCTATCACTGCTGACTGTGGTGAGGCCCAGCCTTCCGTCCTGGTGTGTACATACCGTTTTAGATTTCTCTATCACTGTTGACTGTGGTGAAGCCGAGCCTTCCGTCCTGGTGTGTACATACCGTTTTAGATTTCTCTATCACTGCTGACTGTGGTGAAGCCGAGCCTTCCGTCCTGGTGTGTACATACCGTTTTAGATTTCTCTATCACTGTTGACTGTGGTGAAGCCCAGCCTTCTGTCCTGGTGTGTACATACCGTTTTAGATTTCTCTATCACTGTTGACTGTGGTGAAGCCCAGCCTTCTGTCTTGGTGTGTACATACCGTTTTAGATTTCTCCATCACTGTTGACTGTGGTGAGACCCAGCCTTCCGTCCTGGTGTGTACATACCGTTTTAGATTTCTCTATCACTGCTGACTGTGGTGAGGCCCAGCCTTCTGTCCTGGTGTGTACATACCATTTTAGATTTCTCCATAACTGTTGACTGTGGTGAAGCCCAGCTTTCTGTCCTGGTGTGTACATACCATTTTAGATTTCTCTATCACTGTTGACTGTGGTGAAGCCCAGCCTTCTGTCCTGGTGTGTACATACCGTTTTAGATTTCTCCATCACTGTTGACTGTGGTGAAGCCCAGCTTTCTTTCCTGGTGTGTACATACCGTTTTAGATTTCTCTATCACTGCTGACTGTGGTGAGACCCAGCCTTCTGTCCTGGTGTGTACATACCGTTTTAGATTTCTCTATCACTGCTGACTGTGGTGAGACCCAGCCTTCTGTCCTGGTGTGTACATACCGTTTTAGATTTCTCCATCACTGTTGACTGTGGTGAGACCCAGCCTTCTGTCTTGGTGTGTACATACCGTTTTAGATTTCTCTATCACTGTTGACTGTGGTGAAGCCCAGCCTTCTGTCCTGGTGTGTACATACTGTTTTAGATTTCTCTATCACTGTTGACTGTGGTGAAGCCCAGCCTTCTGTCTTGGTGTGTACATACTGTTTTAGGTTTCTCTATCACTGCTGACTGTGGTGAGGCCCAGCTTTCTGTCCTGGTGTGTACATACCGTTTTAGATTTCTCTATCACTGTTGACTGTGGTGAAGCCCAGCCTTCTGTCTTGGTGTGTACATACCGTTTTAGATTTCACCATCACTGTTGACTGTGGTGAGACCCAGCCTTCTGTCCTGGTGTGTACATACCGTTTTAGATTTCTCTATCACTGCTGACTGTGGTGAGGCCAAGCCTTCTGTCCTGGTGTGTACATACCGTTTTAGATTTCTCCATCACTGCTGACTATGGTGAAGCCCAGCCTTCTGTCCTGGTGTGTACATACCGTTTTAGATTTCTCTATCACTGCTGACTGTGGTGAAGCCCAGCCTTCTGTCCTGGTGTGTACATACCGTTTTAGATTTCTCTATCACTGCTGACTGTGGTGAAGCCCAGCTTTCTTTCCTGGTGTGTACATACCGTTTTAGATTTCTCTATCACTGCTGACTGTGGTGAGGCCCAGCCTTCTGTCCTGGTGTGAATTTCTGACATGAATTCTCTAGTGGCCTGGATATTCCTCCGTAACAGTCTCTCACAGTGAATCAGCCTTATCATCACAAATATAACAGCAAACAGGATAAATATTAAGGACATAATACCTGTAAATAGTAATAATATAACAGCAAACAGGATAAATATCAAGGACATAATACCTGTAAATAGTAATAATATAACATAACAGCAAACAGGATAAATATCAAGGACATAATACCTGTAAATAGTCATAATATAACAGTAAGCAGGATAAATATCAAGGACATAATACCTGTTAATTTGGTAAAGAGAAATAAATCATTGAACATTGAACTTTTAGCAAATGGTAGCCATTTTGTTTTCTCGCAACAAATCAGGCCACAATTGCCATCTATCAGAATGAGAGGGTCTACTAATCTATGGCTTCATAGGATGAAACAGTGTAGTCCCTCATCTCAGTCTGGTCCATAAACTCCACCTTAACACCATGATCAGTAACCCTTACTCTATCATATGTACCTATAGTAGTGTAGTCCCTACCATATGTACCTATAGTAGTGTAGTGCCTACCATATGTACCTATAGTAGTGTAGTGTCTACCATATGTACCTATAACAGTGTAGTCCCTACCATATGTACCTATTACAGTGTAGTGTCTACCATTTGTACCTATAACAGTGTAATCCCTACCATATGTACCTATAACAGTGAAGTACCTACCATATGTACCTATAGTAGTGTAGTGTCTACGATAAGTACCTATAACAGTGTAGTACCTACCATATGTACAGTATAATGTACCTATAACAAAGTAGTGCCTACCATATGTACCTATAACAGTGTAGTCCCTACCATATGTACCTATAACAGTGTAGTCCCTTCCATATGTACCTATAACAGTGTAGTCCCTACCATATGTACCTATAACAGTGTAGTCCCTTCCATATGTACCTATAACAGTGTAGTCCCTACCATATGTACCTATAACAGTGTAGTGCCTACCATATGTACCTATAACAGTGTAGTCCCTACCATATGTACCTATAACAGTGTAGTCCCTACCATATGTACCTATAACAGTGTAGTCCCTACCATATGTACAGTATAATGTTCCTATAACAGTGTAGTGCCTACCATATGTACCTATAACATTGTAGTGCCTACCATATGTACATATAACAGTGTAGTACATGTACCTATTACAGTGTAGTACCTACCATATGTACCTATAACAGTGTAGTGCCTACCATATGTACCTATAACAGTGTAGTCCCTACCATATGTACCTATAACAGTGTAGTGTCTACCATATGTACCTATAACAGTGTAGTCCCTACCATATGTACCTATAACAGTGTAGTGTCTACCATATGTACCTATTACAGTTTAGTACCTACCATATGTACCTTTAACAGTGTAGTGCCTACCATATGTACCTATAACAGTGTGGTCCCTACCATATGTACCTATAACAGTGTAGTGCCTACCATATGTACCTATAACAGTGTAGTGCCTACCATATGTACCTATAACAGTGTAGTACCTACCATATGTACCTATAACAGTGTAGTGTCTACCATATGTACCTATAACAGTGTTGTCCCTACCATATGTACCTATAACAGTGTAGTACCTATAACAGTGTAGTCCCTACAATATGTACCTATAACAGTGTAGTGCCTACCATATGTACCTATAACAGTGTAGTGCCTACCGTATGTACCTATAACAGTGTAGTCCCTACCATATAACAGTGTAGTGCCTACCATATGTACCTATAGTAGTGTAGTCCAACATCTCAGTCTGTTCCTTAAACTCCACCTTCACACCATGATCAGTAAGCACTCTCTGTACCTCCCCAAACCTCTCTGTCATAAGCTGTCGTATGTCGTTAAGCTTTCTGTCGTTTTTATCCCCGTGCTCTCTCATTACAGATCTGATTTCGTCCAGTTCTGACGATGTTTTAATGTTCCTTAAGCTCAGCTCTTGTCGTAAACGCTCCGTCTCTTTTGACGTTTTCTTGAAGAATTCCTCCATGTCTGATTTAAGCTTCTGAACTTGCTCTTGAAGAAAGCTATTTTCATCGTTTATTTTCTTTATTTTGACGTTATGATCTAACTTCAGGTCCTGTAACTCTTTTTTCAGCAAACTGACTTCAGTTTTCAAAGCAGTTATTTCCTTGGTAACATTATTACTACTTGATTTAAGTTGCCCCTCTAATTCTTTGTATTGCTTCGAGATGGTCCCTGTGTCAGCCTCAAGTTTATCTAACCTGGTGTGAATGAACTTAATTTTCTCTGATATTCCCTCTTTTATCAAATATTCCGTCAATGTCAGCGATACATGAGATTCCACTTGCATCACAATCTGATCCTTTTGTAATTTGTTATCCTCTTTCAATGTTGTCATTTCTTCATTGACTTTGTCATAATCAGTTTTCATTTCCTCTTGTTGAATTTGTAAAGCTCTTAGGAGATCTTCTGATTCACTCAAGCGTTTCTCTGTCAAACCAAGCTGGGATTTTAAAACACCTGTGACCTGATCTCGTGTCAGCACAAGATCGCCTCGTTCATTTTTCTCAACAATTAAGGGTAACTGGTCTTCTATTGTCTTAATTTGATTTTGACTGACATCGTACCCTATCAGTCGACTTGGATCCAGATTTTGCGGGCCAGAATACACGACATATATCACTGTAGACCTTAAAACCTCTGTCGTGAAGATAGTGGCTAAATATCCAATTACAGCAGCATAGACAGGATGGGCAATGCTCCACGCCCTGAAAGAAAATCTTCATTTATAGAATAAATGTCTGATTTGTGTTTTGTTACAGGTATGCAATACACTGCAAGTACATTAATCAAAGATTTTCTCCCTTTATGTACATATTAATTGTAATGCGCATTACATGCAATAAATGCACTTGCTGTGTTTTGCACACCTGTAACAAAACAAAAACCAGAAGTCTCTGATGAGACTGAAGCTCTCCTGGTTGATTTGTACATACACACTCAAGAGAATGAATGCTCGGCTTCACCTCGCCTAATACCACTTTTTTCATCGACCCAATATATTTCTGTATCCCCCCAGTAAAACACTGTATAACGAATTTATCCCGCTGAATCGCTTTTGGTTTGTGTATGTTACGTCAACATATTCTAAAGCATTTTGGTGACGTCAAGAGCATAAAGCGTCTTAGTAGAAGCAGGATATCAAAATAATATCCTGTTAGTAAAATAATACAACATAATATTTGGTTCTTCTCAACCAATAAGATTGCAAGAAATTTGCCAGAGGCGGGATAAATGTATATCAAGTTTTTTTTTATGAGAACCAACAACCACATGTCAATGCATATCCATCAATTTCTAATTAATTTTTTTCATCAAAATTCAGAGCAAAATTTTTTTTTCTCGAAAAAAAAAAAAAAACGGAGTCTCCCCCCCCCCCCCCAAAGAATATCAAATTGACCGTGCCTTAGATTTCTCTAGAATGTGAGAGAATTACTAAAAACATGTATATATAACATACCATATGTATCAAAACTAAAATAACAGATGTTTTCATTTTTCAAAAAATGTGGGTCAAAGGTCAGTGATGGGGTCAAAGGTTAAAAATTTGGCTCCAAAAGATGAGCCTTCTCAAGGTAGATAGACATGCAATATATGACAGCTCTATTATCTTATACCCTTTCATCAGAATTTAGTTGAATGGAATGATATACTGACAGTCGGATGGATAGACAAACAGATGAACAGACAGACCTACCACTATATGCCCTTTGATGAAATTTAAAGACTAAAGGCATAAATAACCTCTCATTTGAGCTGAAATAGTATTGCATAGGATACTCTATAGAGATATTTCCTTCTTTCTTATACTGACCAGTGAAAATACTTAGATCAAGTAATCAGACAGTTTCAGATTGAAATGAAATATAATAGGACATGTGGCCTACCGAGTGAAAAAAGTATCAGCCATTTTGTTCTAAAACCTAAAAAGGTTTTAGGCTATTTTTTTAGTAAATGTTAAACAATGTATATAGAATATTGAACAAAGAACATGAACTTTTAGGGTGAATGTGGTATTAATGTAGACAGAAGCTAATTATTAAAATATAATACAAAATATTTTTACATACTGGTATGAAATATTTGATCCTCTATAGAAAACATTTTTACCATATATCCCAGTTAAGAATAAGGGTGTCCCATAAATATTTTAAAATCTGCATGCGGTTGAAATGATGATTTTGATTGGTCAAATTTTAAAAGGACAAAATGACTCGAGGTCCAATTGACAATAAAGCCTACGCTCACGCAGCAAGATACGCCCGTTGGGATTTTTTTCACAACACCAAAATATCTAAGTCCCATAACTCCATAAGGACAAATTGGATGAACCTAGCTTAAAATCGAAAGGCGGCTTCCTCTTCAAAGTCTGATCAAAATGTACAAATATCATGAAAATCTGTTGACACATATTCAAGTTATTGCGTTCCATGCACCTATATTTTGCCCAATTAGCTTAACATGTATGTGCATATAACCCCCCCCCCCCATTACACATAATTTCTGGATTATGTGACAAAAAATTCAAGAACCCCTTATATATGTGAAAGAACATCCTTTCTACTTGAAGTATACAAAATTTCAAAACATTTCAACCAGAAATAGATTTTTAAATAATTTTTAACTATTATAGTATATTTTCACTGTATTTTAAAATATCTAAGTCCCATAACCCTGTAACGACATATCGAATGAACCTGAAAATCGAAAGGCGGCTTCCTCTCCACAGTCCAATCAAAATGTATGAATATCATGAAAATCCGTTGACGCATATTCAAGTTATTGCGTTCCATGCGCCTATATTTTGCCCATAGCTTAACATGTATGTGCATATAACCCCCCCCCCTTCCTATTACACACAATATCTCGCTTATGCGACCAAAAAATTAAAAACCCGTTACATATGTCAAAGAGCATCCTTTCTACCTTAAGTATACAAAATTTCAAAACATTTCGACCAGAAATAGATTTTTAAATAATTTTTAACTATTTTAGTATATTTTCACTGTATTTTAAAATGTCTAAGTCCCATAACTCTGTAACGACATATCGAATGAACCTGAAAATCGAAAGGCGGCTTCCTCTCCACAGTCCAATCAAAATGTATGAATATCATGAAAATCCATTGACGCATATTCAAGTTATTGCGTTCCATGCGCCTATATTTTGCCCTTAGCTTAACATGTATGTGCATATAACCCACCCCTCCCCCCTTCCTATTACACACAATATCTCGCTTATGCGACCAAAAAATTAAAAACCCGTTACATATGTCAAAGAACATCCTTCCTACATGAAGTATACAAAATTTCAAAACATTTCGACCAGAAATAGATTTTTAAATAATTTTTAAATATTTTAGTATATTTTCACTGTATTTTAACAATCTAAGTCCCATAACTCTGTAACGACATATCGAATAAACCTGAAAATCGAAAGGCGGCTTCCTCTCCACAGTCCAATCATAATGTATGAATATCATGAAAATCCGTTGACGCATATTCAAGTTATCGCGTTCCATGCGCCTATATTTTGCCCTTAGCTTAAAATGTATGTGCATATAACCCACCCCCCTTCCCATTACACACAATATCTCGGTTATGCGACAAAAAAATTAAAAACCCGTTACATATGTCAAAGAACATCCTTTCTACTTGAATATACCAAATTTCAAAACATTTCGACCAGAAATAGATTTTTAAATAATTTTTAAATATTTTAGTATATTTTCACTGTATTTTTAAAATCTAAGTCCCATAACTCTGTAACGACAAATCGGATGAACCTGAAAATCAAAAGGCGGCTTCCTCTCCACAGTCTGATCACTATGTATAAATTTCATAAAAATCCGTTGACGCGTATTCAAGTTATTGCGTTCCATAGGCGGACGGACAGACGGACGGACGGACAGACGGACAGACTTCGCCATACCATAATACGTCCCGTCAAATGACGGGCGTATAAAAAGGCCTGAAACATAAGTTTATTACCAGTAATTTATGGCAGGAACAGGTATCGTACCCAGATAGCTCAGTTGGTAAGAGCGTCTGCCCAGATAGCAGAAGGTCTCGGGTTCAATTCACGGTCCGGTCACATCTTTTCCTCTCCTGTTACAGAATTGGCCCCAAACTAAATGACTCAAGGTGAAGTGGAGTTTTGTGTGAGGTTTCCAGTGCATGGAAACCTGAAAAATTGGTGGAGAGGAGTGTGGCAGGAACGGGCATCGTGCCCAGATAGCTCAGTTGGTAAGAGCGTATGCCCTGATAGCAGAAGATCTCGGGTTCGATTCCCGGTCCAGTCACATCTCTCCCTCTCCTGTTACATTTAACTTCTATAGTTAATACTAAATTTGGAATTTTGCAAAATGAAACTTACACAATTACCTTTCATTTGGCAATGTGAAGGATGCATTATTGCTATTTTATTTTATAAAATGATCAATCTTTGTGATTCTGGTGTTTCCATGTATCAGAAAGCACAGCTCAAGTTCGTGATCACTTAGGACATTCTACTCTTGCAACAAAAAGTCTCACTACTCTCTCCAAAAATATTACACCTTAAACAATTAAAAAATAAGCAAGAAATACATGCATTTTGATTGTTTGTTATCTTTCTTGCACTGTATAAACATAATAGAAAATATTTTCAAGTTGATTGATTGATCAGAGGAAATTCCGAAACTATCCCCTAGTGTTTCTATAGAATTGAAGATAAAATCCTGGGTCAGGCCCCAAATAAAATATGAGAAAAACTAAATTTCAGACTCATCTATGATAATATTGTAAAATGGCAATAAAGGAAGATTTTGGTAGAAGTTTTCCTGGGTTGAATTATTTTTGTATGAGTTGGCTTTTACAAATGAATTTTTTTAGTATTTTATTTTATTTTTTTTTTAAATTTGATTAACACATAGTAGATATGCCTATCATCTCTTGTTATATTATGTTCTATTAAAACATGTGTCACTTGCTTTAATGTAAACATTATGAAAATTTTATCAAACCACACAGTTTTACATCCCATTGGGGGTGGTACTCCAGGCAGTGGAGGAATTTATCAGAAGAAAGAAAGATATAAGAGTTACCTCCCCCCTCTCCCCCCCCCCCCCAAAAAAAAACTTACACAAGCACAATATTCCTTTCATTTGGCAATGTGAAGGATGCATTATTGCTATTTTATTTGATAAAATGATCAATCTTTGTGATTCTGGTGTTCCCATTTAACAGTCTGTGATCACTTAGGACATTCTAGTTACCTCCCCCTCTCCCCCCCCCCTCCCCCCAAAAAAAACTTACACAAGCACAATATTCCTTTCATTTGGCAATGTGAAGGATGCATTATTGCTATTTTATTTGATAAAATGACCAATCTTTGTGATTCTGGTGTTCCCATTTAACAGAAATCACAGCTCAAGTCTGTGATCACTTAGGACATTCTAGTCTTGCAACAAAAATTCTCACTACTCTCCCCAAAAATCTTACACCTTAAACATGTTAAACAAATAAAAAATAAGTGAGAAATACATGCATTTTGACTATTTGATATCTTTCTTGCACTGTATAAACACTATAGAAAAGATTTTCATGTTGATTGATTGATCAGAGGAAATTTCGAAACTATCCCCTAGCGTTTCTATAGAATTGAAGATAAAATCCTGGGTCAGGTCCCAAATAAAATATGAGAAAAACTAAATTACAGACTCATCTATGATAATATTGTAAAATGGCAATATCTTTGTCTTTTATTTATAGTTTCTGTCACTTATATACTCTAAATGCATGTAGATAGGGTATGAGAAAATAGCCATATACCCATTTTCCAGAATCCTAGGGAACAGGGACTCAAGTAAAATACTGTAATGACATCTAAACTGCAAACCGATAATATTTTGGAATAAATCAATTAATTATTATCCATAAATTCAGGGAAATTAGCTATCATGAGATCACATGTAGTTTAATAGAGAGAAAACAACCACACCCATTTTCTAAGACCCTTGGGGTCAGAGACTCAAACAAAATATCAGGTGAACAACGAGATTACAGACCCATCATATTGCATAAAGAATTTAGTCTCCATTATTTATAGTGTCAGCGCTGTAAGCATAAGATTATATGGAATAATATAAAAGAAAATGGCCACACCCTTTTCTAAGACCCTGGGGGTCATTGGCTCAAACAAAATATCAGGTGCACAACTAGACTACAGACCCATCATATTGCAAAAAGAATTATGTCTCTATCATTTATAGTGATAGAAGAGCTGTCCGGACAAAATTACATAGAATTTAATGACCACGCCCATTTTCTAAGACCCTGGGAGTCAGGGACTGAAACTAAATGTCAGGTGCACAACTAGACCATGGACCAAGTTAAATACAAAAAGAATTAAGTTTCTATCCCTGACAGTTTCAGAGGAGTTGTCCGGACAAGAATTGTTTACGGACAGACGGACAGACGGACAGACGGACGGACGGACGGACGCCGGACGAAGGGTGATCGCATAAGCTCGACTGGTCTGAGACCAGTAGAGCTAATTACAACATTTATTCTATATATATGCATCACAATTCTCAGATTTATCTATGTGAAGGTGATGTTAAAATTTAGGTCACTGCATTTCAGTTTGCAGGATAGAACAGCCATTGCGGCATGTTTCTGTACAGTTTATGCATTGTAACGTCAATAGCCTTTACATTCTGAAATGCAACACATTCCTTTAAATAGTTTCATCTCAGGGAGATTACAATGGCTGTGCATATATTAATTCTTAATTGCCATCCCAACAAGAGAAGGTGGAGTATATCTTAAGGATTTTTCCCCAATACTTTTCTTACTTACATCAATAGAACATTTTACGATAAGGTTGACTGGGATCACGTAGGTCTTTTCCTATGGTATTTTACCTACTAAAAACGATGAGATAATAAGTCTACTTCCAAAAAGTGCCAACCTTTCAGAATTGAATGGTTGTCCCCTTACAGTTAGCTATGACCTTGACATTTATCAAATTATTATTATTATATATACATTATACAGAATATTCGTAAAAATCAATGACACATAACTTACACTGCTGTTTCAAACACCATGACTGAAAATTGGTGAAAAAATTCTTCAGTAAACTATCACTCTGAACAGCTGAAAGGAAAAGAAACATTTTAAGTGATTCTTACAGTTTCATTTCTCCGTCATCATGTTGGAACAAACAATTGTTCACAGTTTCTAACAAAAATGTGAAAAATTAAAAAATATTGCAATCCAAGGACTGATAGTGTTACCTGCGAAGCAGCTTATTTTAAAAATAGCAATCCAAGGAATGCTTGTGTCGCCTGCAAAGTGGCTTATTTTTACAAAGTGGATTAAATATGTAGGTCAAGGTCACTTGGTTCGAAATGATTTGTCTTGTCAAATGAAATGCACACGTAAAATATTAAATCTCTTACTTACCAATAAAAAGATAAGGTCAATCTCAAATTTTCAGAAAGGACAGTCAATCATCTAGGTCAAGATCACTAGGTAAGCATTTTTGATAACAAAAGAAAGGATTTCCTATTTCATATTAAAATATATGTGTGAAATATTAAAGCTGTATCACTTACAAATCTAAAGATTAAGCCAATGTGAATTCTTTTGAAAAGTAGGTCAAATATCTAGGTCAAGGTCACATAGTCAAAAATTATGGTATAAGTAGAAAGGTCTTATTACAATGAATACACATGTGAATATCAAAGTCATATCTCTTACCAATCAAAAGATATAGCCAATCATAATTTTTTTTTAAAATACAGTTTACTCTCATTTACTCAAACTCGGTTTACTCGAATTTCCGCTTAACTCGAACTGTTTTTAAAGTCCCGATTCTCTTCCATTGACTTCTGAGCATTTCTACTCCTGACAAGTCGAATTCCGATAACTCGAACTTTTCGTTAAGTCGAACTAATTTTTAGGTCCCTTAAGTCATTCTACGCTGAAAATTTATCTCAATAAGTCGAACCACAAATGTACTTCAATTCTTAAACAAAACCAATTAATTATAAGAAGATCGATGGACGGATTATTGATACTTTCTTGCTATGGAGTCTTAAATATAAGCATTAAAGGTAGCTTGGTCATTAAAAATGGAAAACACAAAAGTTTGTGAACGATGATAGAGAAAGGAAAATAATTCTTTTGGAAAATCGATTGCTGATCATGTAATCAATAAGTCGAACTCCTGATAAGTCGAACTATTTATGATGGTCCCTTGAAGTTCGACTTATCGAGAGTAGACTGTAGGTCAAATATCTAGGTCAAGGTCACCAAGTCAAAAATGGTTTGTGCATAAAGATCTTGTCAAAAGGAATACACATGGGAAATATCAAAGCCCTATCACTTACCAATCAAAAAATATAGCCAATCATATTTTTTTTAAAAGTAGGTCAAATATCTAGGTCAAGGTCACTAGGTTAAAAATTATGATATGTGTAGAAAGGTCTTGTCACAAGGAATACATATGTGAAATATCAAAGCCCTGTTACTTACCAATCAAAAGATATGGCCAAGTTTTTTTCTAAGTAGGTCAAATATCTAGGTCAAGGTCACTAGGTCAAAAATCATGGTATGCGTAGAAAGGTCTTGTCACAAGGAATACACATGTGAAATATTGAAGCCTTATCACTTACCAATCAAAAATTATGGGGTGTGACAGACAGACAGACAACGGACAAAGTGATCCCTAAGTGTTGCCATGCTTCACAGGCGACACAATAAGTGGATAAAAACATGTAGGTCAAGGTCACTATGTCGAACTTTTTAGTATCAGTAGGAATGTCTTGTCAGATGAATTTTCACATCTTAAATATCAGATATCTTACTTACCAATTACAAGATTTGGTCGATCTCAAATTTTGAGAAAAGAAAATCTAGGTCAAGGTCACTAGGTAAAAATATTTTGTAACAAAAGGAAGGTCTTACCATCAGAAATACACATATGAACTATTAAAACCCTTTCCCTTACCAATCAAAAGTTATGTCCCTTCTTTATTTTTCTAAAAGTAGGTCAAATATCTAGGTCAAAAATTATGGTATGTGTAGAGAGGTCTTGTCACAAGAAAGGCAAGTGTGAAATATCAAAGCCCTATCACTTACTGATCAACAATGATCAAAATATGGTAAATCTTCATGTTTTTTTTAAAAGTGGGTCAAGTATTTAGGTCAAGTTCAAGCTGTCTGGTATGTATCCCATTTTTAAGCAAGCATATCAAAATTTTCTGAATAAACTCTTAAAATATTGTCTTCAAATATGCTATCTTTAACAAATCAAAAGACCTTTGATCAATGACCGTCCTTGAAATTTGAAAAAAAATTCTTGAATTTCTTTAGTTACAGTAAATAATACTAAACAGAAATTGATAGCATTTATCTAATGGCTTAGACTCAGTCTATACTTTGACTACATCATATTCTATAGACAATATAAATATATCTATATTAAACATGTCTAATCCATTAATCCCTTTATGTATCATTCCAAAATTAATTAAATTTTTATCTTACATAAGTTTTTAAAATATTTTCACAAAAAATCTATTTTTAGTCCCAAAATGACTTTTTAATGTTTGACACCTCAGAGGCTGACAAATATATTTTTTGGGGTACTTGTCTAAGAGCAAGTTGGACTGAGAAAATCACTTGCCCAACCCTAACCCTAACCCACAAAACACACTTGCCACACCTCTATATGACAAGCATGTATTACTTGACTTTACTGTGATAACCTACAATGGATCTAGGAATTATGAGAAACATAATTCCTGGATCCATTGTAGGTTATCACAGTGTAATCACAAAAGACAGTTATTATCTATATTTTCATTCCCTTTTTCACGCATCAAATGACGTTTAGATAAGTTTAAATGGCTCTGTCACTATGACGTCATAGTTCAAATCAAGCCAAGTTACTATGACGTCATGGTTCAAATCAAACCAAGTTACTATGACGTCATAGTTCAAATCAAGCCAAGTTACTATGACGTCATAGTTCAAATCAAACCAAGTTACTATGACGTCATAGTTCAAATTAAGCCAAGTTACTATGACGTCATAGTTCAAATCAAGCCAAGTTACTATGACGTCATAGTTCAAATCAAGCCAAGTTACTATGACGTCATAGTTCAAATCAAGCCAAGTTATTATGACGTCAAATCAAGCCACTGCAGGTATACTCCTATAATAACAGTGTAAATTCTATACGTCAAATGAATGGGAATATGTAAATATTTCTGTATAACCTACAAACTCTGACGTGCAGTTTCACTTAAATCACCCCATGAAATTCAGATCACGGATTATTAGCAAACCTGTTTTTAAACACGTTAAGAATTTAATAATCTAACTGAATCCATTTAATCATGCTTTATTTACTAAATTATATGCGAATTGAAACCGTTTCATCCGACTGTCATCTTTAACAAGTTACAGCTAATACGACTTGACGTCACTATGCAACGTCATCATATAGAAGGAATAGTTAACGTAGTATCGTAGACTGACTGTACAATAGCTTTTTATTTCTCCTGTTGTTGTTTGTGTTTTGTTTTATTTGTTCCTTTTTTCTTGGTTTTTTACCGCGAGGGTGAAGTTGAGGTAGGGAGCAAATATCTGTGAAAAATAGTGAATCAGTGTTTAAAGTTTCTCCCTTTAGGCCATTTCTTTATTTTCTGTTTTGCGTCCTCGTGCTGGTAGGTTTTGAGCCCAAAGTCATAAAACAAAACAAAATTAAAATATAAGATATGTTTTGCAAATTAAATGTGTGTTTTTACAAAAATTAAAGAAAAATTGTGTATTTCTTTAAATTTCATGTAAAAATGTAAGAGTGCTACAATGACTTATTGTCTATCATTCTTTTGTTCACTAAAATATGTCAAGATGATCAAATGAAACAAGTACGAAGTATATCTACATGATCTACACAGTCACATATAATATGAAATTGCAACTTTGTTTTATATTATTGTTTGTTTTTCTCCCTGGCTGGCTGGTAGGTTTCTCAATTTCAAAAGGATGCAAAACAGAATAAAAACAAGAAATGGCCTGAATAAAGTTTACAAAGTATTTGAATGAAAATTATATATCTACATGATCTAGTGTTGTGGGATTAGGATCCTTCGATAGTTCAGAGTTAAAATGACTGAGCTGTCGGGTGGACCCTTTAGCTCACTCTGTAACACTCTGGTATTCCACGCCAACCACCATGGTTCGATACTTGTGGTCAAGGAACGAATGCTCAGTTCACTTTACCCAGGCGAAGAGGTGAACAATGGCAGTGTGTTTAAGCACACACATAGCAGGGACATCTCGGCCTCCTTCCAAAGGAGATAAGAGGGAACATTACGGGGTACATCAACATCCTTCTCAAAGAAATGAGGAATTAAGAGTGTTGTGGGATTATGATCCTCCGATAGTTCAGTGTTAAATGACTGAGCTATTTGGTGGACTCTACATTTATCTCAATGGTACCCAGGCAAAGAGGTGAACAATGGCAGTGTGTTCAATCAAACATATACTATGGTGGGGACACAACCTCCTCCTTCCAATTAAGGAGATAATATAGAGTTAACATTACGGGGCACACCACCGTCCTCCTCAAAGAAAGGAGGGAAGAGTGATTTTTGATTACGATCCTCCAATTGGGTTGACCCTTTAGCACACTCTGTAACACTCTGGTATTCCAAGCAGTTACTGTCCTGTTCACTAAATACATAGCACCCTGTTTTCTCTAAAAAAGACATTGTCATCTTCCAAAAAGATATCACTTTTATAGTACATGTACTCCTTTAGTCATAAAAGAAAATAACTGTTGTTATGGCTGTACGTCAATTAAATTAGAAATATGATGGAAAATAAAAAGTCTACGGGGATTTTCTGCAGTAAAATCACTGCAAATGCCTGACGTCAGACGCTTTGATGTCATTCTTTCCTATATCATTGACATGGAGAACAACATGGTGGCCGCTTGAAATTCCCATAGATATTTTATTTTTCACCTTGCGGTTTGATTGAAGGGAGTGATAGGGTAATTTGAAGTTAATTTCCAGTTACGACTAAAGGAGGTCAATTCTCGAAAACAGTAATAAATAGGTAAATTCTCAGACGACAGAATAAATCGCCAAAACAAGGTGCTCTGGCTTTAGTGAACAAGACAGTATAGATACCAGTACGATAACACTATTTTCTTACTCAGTTATTTCCTTTCGGTTCTTAGTGTACAGCGTGTCACAAGAAAAGGAAATGAATTGACGGTCATTAAAATGTCTAATTTAAGGCAGGCCTGCAGATCGATTTCAATGATTCACATGAAATTTATGCCTTAACATCCATGGTAAACTTGCCTGAAAACCTTCCATCTCTGACAGAAAATATGCAGGAATCGACTGCAACGAAGGCAGGAAATAACCAAATATTAAGAAAATAGCGTCTTTGTCAATGCACCACAGGAGTTCGATTTTTGAGTGAGTAAACACATTGAGGCATCCCATCGCAAACATCCCCTTCATGCATACTTGTAGAGAGAAAGTTTCTCTGTACATGTACCAGTATGTGTGAAGGGTTATTGCGACGCCGCACTCTGAATATCAAACTCCTGTTGTAACGCACTGTAATTATAATTTTAAAATGAATTACAACTCCCTACCTCTTATCTATCTTTTAAAACCATTTTAAAACTATTTTAAAATGGGTGCTCCTTAGTCAAAGGAGGGAATTACCAGTAACAGTAGCAGTAACAGTATAATATAGATACCCTGAGTTGGGGCATGAATGCCCTGGTTCACTTTGCTAGATAAAAGAGATCGATACGATATAAACAAACCATGTATGTTTCAATAGTCTACAATCATCCAAAACCCTGCAGGCTTGTACTTTTATGGCAGGCGAAGTGAACATCAAGCTAAGAAGTTTTGTTTTCGGACAATTTCCATACCAAAAGACGAATTATGAATGTTTTGAAATATTCTAATCTGTACAATGTGGACGAGGACAGCATTTAACACAAGATAAAGGTAGGAATAATCTATATAAACACCGCTATTACCCAAATATTTAGAAAAAGCGCGAAGTTCTTCTACTTTCGGTTTGAGTACTTATTGTTCTTCCAGTTAATATTTTCCCCCACTGCTTGGAGTAACATATATGTTCTTCTTCAATAGCATGACCCTATACCAGGGTATGAACTCTACTGAAAATTTTACGAGCCATGTGGGCTCGTAAAATTTTAATTTTAGGGGCCCACACAACTTATTACGAGCCCACACAGAAAATCAAAGCTTTTGAGAGAAACATCCCTTTTCAAGGAAACCCCCATAAAAATGACCATACTGGACCTTGACATTTTATGAACGAAAAACGTATTTTATAAATCTGTACGGATTCAAAACTCTGTGATCAACAAAACTTTTGAATAAGTAAGTCGTGCAAATACAAAATCGAGGATTGCATCAAAAGATCTTGATGAATTTTGCTAGATATTGCCATTAAGATACAACACCCCCCCCCCCCGCCTACTATAACATCAGCTCTCATACCCCATTGATGTAAATGAACAAATATAGCGTTAAAGTAATCCCCCGCAATATCGCCAAATAAAATCGTTGTCCAGGTAATTAGGCGTAAATGTTATATCGCCATCGTTGTCCAGGTAATTACGATGTCCATGTAATTAGGCGTAATCGTAATCGTTGTCCAGGTACATGTAATTAAGCGTTCTCTTATACAAATGAATTAGTTGTTTTAAATAAACACGGTCCCATGTAACTATTAACATGATTAAAAGAGATTGATTTCACGTATACTGGATTTGTCCGTGCGGCCTAAATTTACACTTAGATGTACATACGCCCCTCACAACGGGATGAGAGAGGGAGAAAAAAATAACAGAGAATAAACTTATTGTTTCTTCTCTTTGTAAGATATGGAAATATCTCTTAGTTAAAAATAATAAAAAGTTAAAATAAACATTTTGAATATACCGGCGCCGAGTATCGAACTCGCGCACTAGTTGTTGACTGGCCGCCGCTTTAACCATTAAACCACTGGAACTGTTCATTACGGACAATGGTTTAATTTAAAGGTTTATCGATTGGAGTATTACGAAACGATTAAACTTCTCAAAATGTAAATAAAAAGTATTTTTGTTTAATGGCTTGATATATAATAACATAAAACATCTTATGATAATGTCAAATGAAATTTAGAATTAAATAATTTATTTTGTTATCTGTAATTCTATTGGTTTCTTTCAAAAAGTAAACTCATAACAATTCAGAACAATAGACTCCATCGAGGTAGAAAGATCGACTTTTGATGTAGGCTTTCATCGTACCAAATTTGTTTGAATTTCTGCAAACTCTGCGTGTTCCTATAAAAGAGGTTGATGAATGCTTGTTGAACTGTGAGTAAATTATAGTTTTTGATGATTTTTGTGAAATTTGATTAATTTTGTATGATTTCCATTTTTCATGATCTTTTATCTATATGATGTACGTTACATGTTGGATAGTTCAACATTACGAGATTAATATGAATTATTTCAAGAATACAAAGCATCTGTGATATTTATTGTGAAATAAGTTTTTAATTAATGTATGGTGCGCAGTACAGGTCATAACACAAAAATTTGTTTGAATGCATAACTTGGTGAATATTTTTATTGGTGGTTCATGTAAACATTTTTCTCTTTAGATTTCATCGTAGAGATCTACATAATTTGTGACAGGATCGTGTATGTCATGATGCTCCTTACTTAGGGTACGTGTACATCAATGTATTTTTGTCATTATTTTGCAAATTGTGATTTTGTAGTTTTTGTAATATTGTATTGCGACTATGAGATCAAATTTTTGTATCATATCATGTATGAAATATTTTGAGAACTGAGTTCTCATTATTTTTTATTGTATATTTTCAGACCACCATTCATACCATATACCATATATCATATACCGTATTCACTGTCTTATCATGCATCACGTTTTGTGCCACACCATAAACAAACTGTAGCGCAATAAATGATAGAAACTGACGAGACATTCTTTGTGTTCCAAATAGTCGACGGTCGAAAAATCGTCCGAGCGAAGGTTAGTATACGCTTTGTTCTTTTCGGTCAAATCGCACGTACCGAGCCATACATACAATGCAATTTTACCATGTCTTCTTAGTTTATGAGGAAGACTGTTCTTCAACCAAAGTAATGATTCTTGTACTCGAGAACCACCTTTACACCACCATTGTATTTTAAAGTCAATACCTGTTTTAATATGATTTCTTAAATAATTACCCTTACTATCAGCTAATAACACAGGGGTGTACACTAATTTGCCATTACTAATTGGCCTTGGCTTAAGTAATTGTTTTTCGATCTTTGTATCAGACATGAGACACTATAAAAACATTTAAACAATAGCTACCATAAAGCATGACAATAAATAATAATCAATGACAAAGAAGTATTCAAAAAGGATATGATATATATCACAATAATAATGCCACGATGCAGCACACCGTCCAACCATACGATTGTCTATTCTCAATCCTGGAATACGTCCTTCCTTGGGCCCCACGAAATATGTGTCCTATTCACTGTCACTCCTCTCCTCTTACATCACTGGCCACGTCCTACCGGCGACGCCATTTGGAACACAAAGAATGTCTCGTCAGTTTCTATCATTTATTGCGCTACAGTTTGTTCATAGTGTGGCACAAAACGTGATGCATGATAAGACAGTGAATACGGTATATGATATATGGTATATGGTATGAATGGTGGTCTGAAAATATACAATAAAAAATAATGAGAATTCAGTTCTCAAAATATTTCATACATGATATGATACAAAAATTTGATCTCATAGTCGCAATACAATATTACAAAAACTACAAAATCACAATTTGCAAAATAATGACAAAAATACATTGATGTACACGTACCCTAAGTAAGGAGCATCATGACATACACGATCCTGTCACAAATTATGTAGATCTCTACGATGAAATCTAAAGAGAAAAATGTTTACATGAACCACCAATAAAAATATTCACCAAGTTATGCATTCAAACAAATTTTTGTGTTATGACCTGTACTGCGCACCATACATTAATTAAAAACTTATTTCACAATAAATATCACAGATGCTTTGTATTCTTGAAATAATTCATATTAATCTCGTAATGTTGAACTATCCAACATGTAACGTACATCATATAGATAAAAGATCATGAAAAATGGAAATCATACAAAATTAATCAAATTTCACAAAAATCATCAAAAACTATAATTTACTCACAGTTCAACAAGCATTCATCAACCTCTTTTATAGGAACACGCAGAGTTTGCAGAAATTCAAACAAATTTGGTACGATGAAAGCCTACATCAAAAGTCGATCTTTCTACCTCGATGGAGTCTATTGTTCTGAATTGTTATGAGTTTACTTTTTGAAAGAAACCAATAGAATTACAGATAACAAAATAAATTATTTAATTCTAAATTTCATTTGACATTATCATAAGATGTTTTATGTTATTATATATCAAGCCATTAAACAAAAATACTTTTTATTTACATTTTGAGAAGTTTAATCGTTTCGTAATACTCCAATCGATAAACCTTTAAATTAAACCATTGTCCGTAATGAACAGTTCCAGTGGTTTAATGGTTAAAGCGGCGGCCAGTCAACAACTAGTGCGCGAGTTCGATACTCGGCGCCGGTATATTCAAAATGTTTATTTTAACTTTTTATTATTTTTAACTAAGAGATATTTCCATATCTTACATCTTCATCTGT
Organism: Pinctada fucata; assembly: GCA_028142955.1. Lineage (NCBI taxonomy): Eukaryota > Metazoa > Mollusca > Bivalvia > Pterioida > Pteriidae > Pinctada > Pinctada fucata. The sequence continues at coordinate 1,973,342 of AP027110.1, read as the reverse complement.
GAAGTTATCAATTCAATCAATCAATTCAACAATGGACCGGGGTGAATTAGACGAAAATGACAATTCAAAGACACGCAAAGTGTAACGGAGCTGAAGACATATATAGACCATGAAATTCAGATTGAAGCTGTAAATAAAGTATGGATATTAGGATATCAAACAGGTAATCAGCGAACACAGTCGTGTAATTGTGGTCTTTAAATATTTCATTTATAATACCAACGGACGTAATTTTACGGCGTTAACAAATTTGATGCTTACATTAAAGGGAGAAGCCGCTGTAATTCATTTGCCATGTGGGCGAGTGAACAGTAATTTTTGATCGCCCACGAGGAAAACTACTCGTCTTGGGCGAGTGGGCGAGCGTTAAGTTCATACCCTGTATACTATGCTTTTTTGGAGCACTTCGCAATGAGGATCACATATTTGACATGACAACATCATACCCTTTCGGAAGGGACTTCTTCTTCTTCTTCCTGTTTATATTTTCCTCCACTGCTTGGAGTATACCATTCTTGCGAACGTAAACGGTATTAAAACATGTATGATTAAATAAGATTTCAGGGATAAAAAGGATAAAAGAAATTAAAAAAACAAAAACAAAAACAAAAACAAAAACAAAGCATGTTATAGGGAACTGAGTGTATATGAGTTAAACTTAATTGTGTGACATATTTGAAATGGCTTGACTTCATAAAAAGGTTCTTCTTTCTATACTGAGTTGGGCTCTCAAAAGAACGTTAATTAACTCAGGCGCATGTTGGAAGACAGCTAAAAACCTCTTAATAGGCGATTTTACAGGTTAAAAATTGGTAAAAGGATAAAAACATCATGGTGGTTGGCTATAGATGGTGAATGCTGGATGGTCAGCTGGTAGCCTGTCCAGCGTGGCCTTGAAACCCTCTAATGATGGAATCGCAGTGATATCTGGTGGGAGTTTGTTCCACTGCCTGATAGTCCGTGGGTAGAAAGAGTACTTATATGCGTCCTTGGATGTTGCAATTTCCCGGAATTTGTTGTTACCACGGGTACGCCTATCCCCTGCCACTAGATGTTGTTCGTGTCGACCAGGCCATGGGTGATTTTAAACATCATGGTCAGCCTACTTTTTGCACGTCTGGTCGCCAAACTCTCCCATCCTAAATGCTCTATCATGCCTGTAACTGCCCCTGGTATATAGTCTCTGTAGTTGTTGGTAACGAAACGAGCTGCTCTTCGCTGGACCCTCTCTATAGATGTTATTTGCTGGTTGGTATATGGGTCCCATACTGATGCTGCATACTCTAATGTTGGTTGTACTATTGCGTTGTACGCAGCCTCTTTCACTGATGGTCTGCAGCCTCGTAAATTCTGTCGGATAAAACCTAGCGACATGTTTGCCTTTGATGTTACATTATTGACGTGTATGTTCCACTTCAAGTCCTGGCTGATGGTGATACCTAGGTACTTGCTACTTTCCTCTCTTTCTAGTAGTGTATGTCCATGGAGTTGGTACTTAGTGATTCGGGGCTTCCTCCTTTTCGTTACATGTATTACTGTACACTTTTCAGGGTTAAAGGCCATCTGCCAGGTAGTTTCCCATTTCTCCAGGGCTGCTAGGTCTTGCTGTAATGTATCGGAGTCCCTTGTAGATGTTATGCGTCTATACAGGAGTGAGTCGTCAGCAAATAGCCGGATGTCTGATGTTGTCACCTCCGGCATGTCATTTATAAATGACAAAAACAGCAGCGGACCCAAGACCGTCCCCTGGGGCACCCCGGATAGTACATCTGCTGTTGATGATGTTGTCCCCTCAAGCACGACCTGTTGTGTTCTAGATGTTAGGAAGTCACTGATCCAGTAGTTGATGTTTTCTCTCACTCCGTAGTATTCTAGCTTGTTGAGTAGTCTAGTATGGGGCACTTTATCAAAGGCCTTGGAGAAATCAAGTAAGATGACATCAACTTGTTCTCCTACTGACAGGGTGCTGGTTACAATTTAAAATGTTAAAACTTTACATGACTATAAAAATGCCTTAATTCGCCTGAAAACTAACCCTCGCTGTCCATCAATACATTTTTATCTCAAGTTTAGAGCACCTTTGACTGTGCAAATAATAACATAACACCCTTGAAAGTGATTCTAATGTATGAATGTTCTGACATGTTTGCAGGTTTAGGGGCACCGATTTTGACGTACAGTCAAGAATTAATTGTATCAATAACGAGTCACTTCCAAGGGTTATGTACACCATGATTTTGTAAAACATGAATGATTTTATCAGTGAAATCCCCTCTGTCCAGCGCTGGACATTCCAGTAGAAAATGACACATACATATCGATCTCTTTATCTTGACTACATAGATTACAGAGGTCAGGAGTTTTGTGCATGGTACTTCGCTCTAACGGATTCCAGCAAGTACGTTCCACAAACAAGTCTGGCTTTAACACCTGCTTTCTTTACGTTGAGAGTATCAGTGTCTGCATCCTTCCAAATGTTGTGAACCTTTCCAACAGACAGGCTCTTTGAGAGGTATTTTACGGCAAACTTAAATTCTGCTTCCAGCACTACTTTATCCTCCCAATATTTATTTATGGTCCTCTTTACACGATTTTTCCACTCTTCCTTATTGACCGGGTTGTGAAGGAGATCATATATACATGGAAAGTTGTACTTCTGCAAGATCCTTTTAGCATAAATGAACCAGCTATTGGATTTGTCATCTTTGACCGCTAGCTGTCTCTCTGCAATTTCTTTCTCAATTAAATCAAATGTTTTTCAGAAAAAAACAGATGTCTCCCCCCTCCCTCTAAGTTACTTTGACCTTGGGCCAAGATGATGTGAAACCTTTGAGTCATGGGCAAACATCATACTCAAACATGAAAGTGATTCATTGTATTGTTTGAGGTAAAGCCCAAACATGATTAGCATATACAATTTCATATTTAGTGAAATTGACTTTGGTCACATGACCTTGGATATAGGTGATCTGAAAAATACATTGTATGGATCATGTGCAACAAAAAACTAAATTAGTGATTGGATACACGATTCAAAATATAAAGCCTAAACATGATAAGCATAACAATTTCAGCCTGGACATGATAAGCATATACAATTTCATTACCAAAGTAAGAAGTGACCTTAATCATGTGACCTTGGGACCATTTAGTCCTGAGAAACAACGTATTAAAATATGAAAACAATTGTAAGAAGGGTTCAGCAGATATAGCCCAGACAAGATTAGTACGTACAATTTCATTAAAAAGAACTAAATGATCTTGACCTTGGGTCAAGATGATAAGAAACCTTCCAATCCTGAGCAACAGCATTCTAAAGTATCAGAGCGATCCAGTATACGATTCCACAGATATAGTCCAGACTCAATAGTATTTACAATTTCATTAAAAAATGTAATATTTGACCTTGACCTTAGTAATATGACCTTGGATCAAGGTGGTGTGAAACCTTTGGGTCATCAGCACCATCATACTAAAATATCAAATGATCCGATTACAGTTCAAAAGATTAAGCCTGGACATAATACACATAACAAATACAATTTCATTTAAAATACATGTATACTAATTGACATTGACCTTGGTCACATGATCTTGAGTCAACGTGATGTGAAACCTTCGGGTCATAAGCAACAACATACTAAAATATAAAGCGATCGTACAAACGGTTCAAGAGATATAGCCCGAACAGGAATGCATGTACAATTTCATTAAAATTGTACTACATGACCTTGACCTTGGTCACATGACCTTGGGTCAAGGTGATGCAAAACCTTCGGGTCACAAGCAACAACATACTAAAATATGAAAGTGATCCGGCAAACAGTTCAAGAGATCTAGCCTGGACATGAATGTATGCATAATTTCTTTAAACATGCACTAAGTGACCTTGACCTTGGTCACATGACCTTGGGTCAAGGTGATGTGAAATCTTTGGGTCATAAGCAAAAACATACTAAAATATGAAAGTGATCCGGAAAACGGTTCAAGAGATATAGCCTGGACAGGAATGTATGCATAATTTCTTTAAACATGCAGTAAGTGACCTTGACCTTGGTCACATGACCTTGGGTCAAGGTGATGTGAAACCTTCAGGTCATAAGCAACAACATACTAAAATATGAAAGTGATCCGGCAAACGGTTAAAGAGATCTAGCCTAGACATGAATGTATGCATAATTTCATTAAAAATGCACTTAGTGACCTTGACCTTGGTCACATGACCTTGGGTCAAGGTGATGTGAAACCTTCGGGTCATAAGCAACAACATACTAAAATATAAAGCGATCGTACAAACGGTTCAAGAGATATAGCCCGAACAGGAATGCATGTACAATTTCATTAAATTGTACTACATGACCTTGACCTTGGTCACATGACCTTGGGTCAAGGTGATGCAAAACCTTCGGATCACAAGCAACAACATACTAAAATATGAAAGTGATCCGGCAAACGGTTCAAGAGATCTAGCCTGGACATGAATGTATGCATAATTTCATTAAAAATGCACTTAGTGACCTTGACCTTGGTCACATGACCTTGGGTCAAGGTTATGTGAAACCTACGGGTCATAAGCAACAACATACTAAAATATGAAAGTGATCCGGCAAACGGTTCAAGAGATATAGCCTGGACATGAATGTATGCATAATTTCATTAAAAATGCACTTAGTGACCTTGACCTTGGTCACATGACCTTGGGTCAAGGTGATGTGAAACCTTCGGGTCATAAGCAACAACATACTAAAATATGAAAGTGATCCGGCAAACGGTTCAAGAGATATAGCCCGGACAGGAATGTATGCATAATTTCAAAAAAAAATGCACTAAGTGACCTTGACCTTGGTCACATGACCTTGGGTCAAGGTGATTTGAAACCTTCGGGTCATAAGCAACAACATACTAAAATATGAAAGTGATCGGGCAAACGGTTCAGGAGATATAGCCCGGACACGATGTGTGACAGACGGACAGACAGACAGACAGACAGACAGACGGACGACAAAGGCAAAACCAATATGTCTCCTCCCCGTTGGGGGGGGGGGGGGGGGGACATAATTCCAGGATTACGGAAGATGCTCATAAGCTGTGATAAAACTTTCTTATCTATATCTGCTTCAATAGGTATCTCCCCTGCCAGAATGTATACTGTATGTAATGTATACTATAAATGGTGGTCCCGTGTCTCGGGATTCAGGGATCATTAGGCATGCTAAAGATCCCTCACTGCTTCCGGTGGGTCAGTTGCACAAGTCAAAATTCAAAAATACAGCTTACATCTTCGGACATTACACCTAGTAGAGCCGGAATCTATGAGTATGAATGCATGAATATTAAAGACATTTCAAATTCCTATATAGTCTGAGATGTATCACTGGGTTGGGTGCACCCTCCCCCTTGATCCTCCAAAACCGGCCTAATTATAACTTTGTAGCATTTTTGTGCTCTTTCAGATAAAAAAATGTCTCATGGAAATTTCCATTGCAAGTGGTGTTTTTGGGGAAAAACATGTTTTTTAGTCAAAAATCATTGAAAATAGGAAAAAAATTATAACTTTTATATGGTTGATGTTTTTTAAATTTGAAAAGTGTGAATATATAGTATTTTTGATGCTCTTTCAGATGAAATAAGTTGCAAGTTCCAATTCCTATTTTTATGCCCCCGGAATCACAGATTCGGGGGCATATAGTTTTTGGCCTGTCCGTCTGTTTGTCTGTCTGTTTGTCTAAACTAAAAACTTAAACACTGGGCATAACTTTTGAATGGTAAGTGATAGGGCTTTCATATTTCACATGTGTATTCCTTGTGACAAGACCTTTCCATTGATACCAAAAGTTTTGTCCTCGTGACCTTGACCTTTGACCTACTTTTCAAAAACTTTAACATTGAACATAACTTTAGAGTAGTAAGTGATACTGGGCTTTCATATTTCACATGTGTATTTCTAATTGTGACAAGACCTTTCCATTGATACCAAAAGGTTTGTCCTTGTGACCTTGACCTTTAACCTACTTTTCAAAAACTTTAACATTGGACATAACTTTTGAATAGTAGGTGAAAGGGCTTTCATATTTCACATGACTGTGTATTCCTTGTGAGAAGACAATTTCATTGTCAATAGCAAAAGTTTTGACTTCGTCACCTTGACTTTGACCTTTCATGTACTCAACATAAAATGGTGTTTATACTTATAAAGATGCCACCGGGGGCATTCGTGTTTCACAAACACAGGCTTTATTACTGTGTGTTTTGGGGTAAAAAAAGTCGAATTTTTGCCGAAATTCACAGAAATTTGAGGAAATTTTAATTTATTCCTGCTTCTCAGCTCCTCAATATTGCATATGATCGTTCAATGATGATTAAAAAAACATCTTTAAAGTCTCCTCTTTCAAATGACAAATATTTTTTATTCTTATTTTTTTGCAAAATCCTCGAAATTAATTATTTCATACAGAAACCTGTATTTTCAATTAGAAATCTCAGATTTCTGTGTATTTATTTAAAGAACCCTTATCTATTATGAAAGCAATGATTGAAAGCTATTTTCTAGTGTAACTTTTCACACTCTTTCAGATCATATGTTTTACTAACATTTCATTCATATACAGAATGGGCGAGCGAAGCGAGCCTGAAATTTTTTAAAAACTTTAAATCAGATGTCGATGACAAGTGAAGCAAGTAATTTTTTACATTTGAGATGAAAAAGTAGGAATAGTAGGAGGTTTTGAAGAAAAAGTAGGAAAAAATAGGATCAAAATAAAAAAGTAGGAAAAGTAGGAAATAGTAGGAAAAAGTAGAAAGCCTGAGAAAGGAGCCAACTGATGCTGGGATCAGTAGGTCAAGGTCCCTTTTGAAGGAAAATCACTTAAAATCATGGTTAATTCCAGATATCTCAATTAAAGAATTCACCCTTTCCTATCCTGACAAATTTGGATATGCATGCTTAATTTACAGGAGGGGAAGAATCCTATTGATTTTGGAATTGACAGGTCAAAAATAAACATAATAAAACCTGTGTTTGTGAAACACGAATGCACCTGTTGGCATCTTTGTCAGTAGAACAGATGAAAAGTAGTTTCACATTTGAGGTCAAGGTCACAAGGTCAAATTTAGTATCCATGGAAAAGTCTTGCCACATTGAATTCAATTATATGAAATATGAAAGCCCTATCACTTACCATTCAAAAGTTATGGCTAATGTTAAAATTTTCGATATTAGGTCAAACTCCAAGGTCAAGGTCACAAGGTCAAAAATTTTGGTACCCATGGAAACCCGTACAGAAAATCCTAACCTACTCACATGTGATTCACAGTCGAGTCAAGTTTGAAGCACATTTGATTCTCACCAAAATGAAAAAGTTCACAGTTGATATAATGAGACCAACTGTGAAGAATTTTCCAAACCTAGTATTCTGAAGTTGGATTTTTGTCACAGTTGAAATCAACTTTGAAAATATGAGAGTTTGACCCTGTTTTGGCAAGGTAAGGTAAATGGCCAAGTCAATTTTTCACATGTGATTCACAGTTGAAAGCTTTATATAATTATCCTATGAAAACCCCTGTATCATTTTGAGACTTGCTGTGGTCCAATAGAATTGGAATTTACATCTGATTCAGAGTTTTTGTGCTCCCTCCATTTTAATTTTGGAGACCATGTGGTAACAAGGAATTTGCACACAAGCATGGGTTTTGATTGTATTCTGGTGAAATATTGTCAAATACATGGATTTGTTCATCGATGTTCATGGAGGTAAATCAGACATGTACTTGTGAATTATATCCTACACTAATTTGTAAATCAGCGTACCGAATTTACTAGATAATTGATTCTGCAGGGGGGGGGGGGGCTTTTCAATTTTTTGGAGGGGGGGGGGGAGCTGATTTATTTACGCTGAAGAACTGGTGGGATTATTTATTTTCCAGAAACTGCATGAAGATCGGAATATTTAGTGCCAGGTCTACCCCCCCCCCCCCTTTTCAGAATAAAATAGTCATCCATTGAGGAAGGGGGGGGGCTTTGCAATTTTTATTTTTAGGGTTAAACTTATTTCCAATGCAATACAGGTTGTATTGAGTGAAGGTCAGAATATTTAGTGTCAGCCCCCCCCCCCCCCCCCCCCCATCTTCATGGTTTTTAGCTCACCTGAGCCAAAGGCTCAAAGTGAGCTATTGTCATACCGAATTGTCCGTCGTCCGTCCGTCTGTTAACTTTTCACATTTTCATCTTCTCCTCTGAAACCGCTTGGAGGATTTTGATGAAACTTGGTATGCATGAAGTACTAAAGGTCCTCTACCAAGTTTGTTCATTTCGGCTCAATCCCTTCAGGGGTGGATCCAGGGCGGGGTCAAATAGGCCCCGGAGGGTACCCCTCTTCAAAAATCTTCTCCAGTTCCACTGAATGGATTAAAAAACTAATTGTATCTATGTGATCTAGAGGGATGTATGATTCAAGTTTGTTCATTTCGTTAAAATCCGATAACTAATTTTTGATGCGTTTTTGACGTCTTTTTCGACATTGTATTTTTAATGCAAAAATTGATGTTTCTCTTAATATTTTCTTTCTTACTGAAAAATTCTGCTCCAGTTTAGTTTAATTTAGCCATTTTTAAGCAGAGGAATGCTTTAGTGAAAGAATTTTGCTGAAAAGTTTATATTTGAATTTTCAATGATTTTTTTAACACTGTAAAAAAGGAAGGGGGGATGGTCATTTTCATCATTTTTGGCATTTTATGGTTCTTCCCATGAATGATTGTTCTAACATTTATCAGAATTATTATAAGGAATGTAACAGTGATGAATTTTTTTCAATATCTTGACTTTTAGATTTTTAATGATTTTTTATTACTTTAAATAGGTATGTTTTCAGTGTGTCAATGAGTCCCAAGGTAGCGAGTTCAAATCCCAACTGGGGCATAAAATTTTTTTTTCTTTATTTTTCATTTTTCCTCCACTTTTTAAGCTTTGAATGCAATTTTTAACTTTTCTGAATAATTTTAATGCCAATTTGGCCATTTTTTTGACTTCGGCATTTTTTATGAAGTTTGGCATTACATGTATCTCCATATTAATTCCCCTTGGGTTCATATTGATATATTAAAAGCTATATTCTAGGTAAAATTAAATTAATAAATGTTTGTGTGATAGCATTTTTGATTCACAACATGTACAATTTGAATTTATAATAATTCTTTTATTGCAAAGATTATAAAAAGAGGGGGGGGGGGGGGTTCAAAATTTCTATAACAACATCTGTTGTCAATTTTTTTTTCAATTAGAAGATAGGAACCGGACAAAATATTGTCTTTTTAGCTTGAGCCAAAGGCTCAAAGGGAGCTATTGTCATACCGGATTGTCCGGCGTCCGTCTGTCCGTCCGTTAACTTTTCACATTTTCATCTTCTCCTCTGAAACCGCTCGGAGAATTTTTATTAAACTTGGTATGCATGAAGTACTACAGGTCCCCTACCAAGTTTGTTCATTTCAATTGGATCCCTACCGGGATGGATCCAGGGCAAGGTCAAATTGGTCCCAGAGGGTACCCCTCTTTAAAAATCTTCTTTTCCAGAACCGCTGCATGTATTGAAAAACTAATGGTATCTGAGTGATCTAGAAGGATGTATGATTCAAGTTTGTTCATTTTGTTTAAATCCAATCACTAATTTTGACGTCTTTATGGCCTTAATTACTTTTATGCAAAAACTGATATTTTTCTTATTCTCTTCTCTCATGCTGCCTTAATTTATGTGCATGCATTTTTTATGTCATATTACTAACTGTTGTTTTGTTCAGTCTTGTGTGCTTTGTTTAATTATATGTTATTTTATGTCTTGTGTTAACCCGTTTTCATAAATGACAACTTTTAATACATATTGTCTTCTCTCAACATACCCATTACCCAGTATTCTCAGGTGAGCGATGTGGCCCCTGGGCCTCTTGTTGTTTAGCTAATTATTTCCTATGCAGAACAGGTCAGATTACTTAATATTTTCCAACAACTGAAGAGCAGAATATTGATAGATGCAGTCCCCCCCCCCCCCCTTCAGAATAAAATTGTTCATTTGATTCTTTTTTTTTTGGGGGGGGGGGGGCTTCTCCATTTTATTTCAGTTTGGGTTATAGCTTATTTATTTTCAATCAGACCAGGTCGAATGATTTATTTTCCAGCAACTGAATGTCATACTAGTATTTAATGCCAATGCAGTGCTGCAGCACCCATCCCTCTTTCCAAAATAAAATGATTCATGTCCATGCATCTTAATCAACTCATGATTTATAGGATTAATACACAATTTAGAGATCTCGAGGTATAATTACACATATACAAAACATCCACAGGTGAAAAATTCAACTGTGAGAAAATTCAACTGTGAGAAAATTTACCTATGGTTCATTATTCCAACTGTGAAATCTTTCAACTGTGATATTCACCTAATTTGCATATTAAAAAGCTCATGTGAAACTCACGTGAGAGATCACACTTGAAACTCAGGTTTGAATCAAATGTGAATTTAGTGAGAATAATTTGGTAAGGGAAGGTCTTGTCACAAGGAATGCACATGTGAAATATGAAAGCCCTATCACTTGCCATTCAAAAGTTATGCCCAAGGTTAAAGTTTGTCAACAGTATGTCAAACTCCAAGGTCAAGGTCACAAGGTCAAAAATTTTGGTATCCATTGAAAGGTCTTGTCACAAGGAATGCACATGTGAAATATGAAAGCCCTATCACATACCATTCAAAAGTTGTGGCCAAGGTTAATGTTCTTCAAAAGTAGGTCAAACTCCAAGGTCAGGGTCACAAGGTCAAAAATTTTGGCATCCATGGAAAGGTCTTGTCACAAGGAATACACAAGTGAAATATGAAAGCTCTGTAACTTACCATTCAAAGGTTATGGCCAAGATTAAAGTTTTGTGGACAAACAGACAGACAGTTGGACAGGGACAGACCAAAAACTATATGCCCCCAAATCTTCAATTACGGGGTGGGGGGGGGGGGAGGGGGAGGGGACATAAAAATGTTCACAGTTGATGTCTCGAGAACAACATTATTTGATTTAATTTGATGAAATGACTAACATAATTTGGTTTGAATATAAGTTGGAGACGACAGGTATGGTTGAGTTATCATCAAAATCATATTTGAGGTATATTTCTCAGAACAGTGACCTTGACCTTTGACCCAAAGATCCTTAATTTTTTGCACCTTTTCTAAAGTAACGATTTTATTATCCCCATTTAGTTCTATAAGTTAGGGCACTTGAGTTGTCATTTAAAAACCATCATTTTCTGTGAACTTTCCCCAACTTTTTTCAACAATGGAAACTTAATGGACATGGATATTAATATACAGCGCCAAAACCATGAAAGAATGGACTAGTATATATAGTTAGTATTTCACATTTTTAATGAAGGCCATATCACTTACAATTCAACAGATATGACCAAACAGTTCAAAGTAGATCAAACTCCAATGTCAAGGTTATGAGATCAAACATTTTAGTACTGACAGTTAAACATAGGGTAATCAAAGATTACATAGCTCGCCTTTACAGGTTTTTGTCAGAAACCAGGTTAAAGTTTTTGAAAAGTAGGTCAAAGTCCAAGGTCAAGAGGTCAAAGGTCATGGTCTCAAATGAAAGGTCTTGTCACAAGGTATCTACATGTGAAATATCCCTTTGTCTATGGACGACAACAACGACAATGCCCAGGGTATGGCATTAGCTCTCCGGACTTTTTTGTCCCGGCAAGCTAAAAAATTAAAAGTTTTAAGGTAAAATTCAAAAGTTAAGGTAAACAATTTTGGTACCCATGGAAAGCTGGTGTTTTCACATAGAGAGCCCCATCATTTCTCTTTAAAGATTTATAGTCAAGGTAAAAAAAATGTAGATAAACAGACATAATGGAAAGGCCAAACCCTTTATGCCCCAAATCTCTGATTACAGGATAAAACAAATACAATTAAGATATTCCATTTCAAACATTTTTCTGAGAAACCTGAGGATTTTAATATTAAATATTTAAACAGTTTTATACAATAAATTTTTACAAAATTTTAAGTTCTCACAAAACATTTTTCTTTTCATTCTTTTCGTTGAAAATATAAATTTACTCCACAATGTCACATGTCCTGTACACTCCATTCATACGCCATAGCGTCCACGGCTTTTTACTCCACAAAGTCACATGTCTAGTACACTCCATTCATAAGCCATTATAGCGTCCACCGCTTTTTACTCCACAATGTCACATGTCTTGCACACTCCATTCATACGCCATAGCGTCCACAGCTTTTTTGTTGGAGATTTTGGCGAAGATGGATTTCTCAAAGCCGTTAGATCTGTCTACACCATCCCACCGATATCCCGGCATTATGTTATAGCGGTTAGGGGGCGGGGCAGGTCCACTGTAGACAGGTTTGGCTGTAGTAAGAAAGATAACTCTGATTAATTATGAGATACATTATATGACGGTTAGGGGGCGGGGCAGGTCCACTGTAGACAGGTTTGGCTGTAGTAAGAAAGATAACTCTGTTTTATTATGAGATACAATATGATATGACGTTTAGGGGGCAGGGCAGGTCCACTGTAGACAGGTTTGGCTGTAGTAAGAAAGATAACTCTATTTTATTATGAGATACATTATGATATGACGTTTAGGGGCAGGGCAGGTCCACCATAGACAGGTTTGGCTGTGGTAAGAAAGATAACTCTGTTTTATTATGAGATACATTATGATATGACCTTTAGGGGCAGGGCAGGTCCACTTTAGACAGGTTTGGCTGTAGTAAGAAAGATAACTCTGGTTAAGTACAGGGGGAAGACATACTTTTCTGGCATATTGGATTAGCCTGGAATATTAGTCCTAAACATGCCATAGACAATCCGATCTGCCGTAACGACGTGTTCCAATTTACCAGATACAGCTAGAACAACCAGATCAATTCTACAAAGGGAAAGCACTCCTGCTAAACATACAGTATATACCTTTAGTTTTTCCGGTGGATCCAGTTTTTTTCTTGTTGATGAATGCCGCCATTGGATCCTCCGCTCTGTGCTGGTCTCGTAACATGAAGTTGAGATCCTCGTCATCTTTATACCGCGCCATCAGCTTCGACATCTCGTGTAACGTGTCCTCCACTGTCGCTTCCTGTAACTCCGCCTGCCTCAAACTGAAAGTAGAAAATGACGATGACATTAATTATGACATCATTACGTCATCATCATGGACATCTAATGTAACGTGTCCTCCACTGTCGCTTCCTGTAACTCCGCCTGCTTCAAACTGAAAGTAGAAAATGACGATGACATTTATTATGACATCATTACGTCATCATCATGGACATCTAATGTAACGTGTCCTCCACTGTCGCTTCCTGTAACTCCGCCTGCTTCAAACTGAAAGTAGACCATGACGATAACATTTATTATGACATCAGACATCATTATGTCATTATCATCGACATCTCGTGTAACGTGTCCTCCACTGTCGCTTCCTGTAACTCCGCCTGCTTCAAACTGAAAGTAGACCATGACTATAACATTTATTATGACATCATTACGTCACCATCATGGACATCTAATGTGACGTGTCCTCCACTGTCGCTTCCTGTAACTCCGCCTGCTTCATACTGAAAGTAGAAAATGACGATGACATTTATTATGACATCATTACGTCATCATCATGGACATCTAATGTAACCTGTCCTCCACTGTCGCTTCCTGTAACTCCGCCTGCTTCAAACTGAAAGTAGAAAATGACGATGACATTTATTATGACATCATTACGTCATCATCATGGACATCTAATGTAACCTGTCCTCCACTGTCGCTTCCTGTAACTCCGCCTGCTTCATACTGAAAGTAGAAAATGACGATGACATTTATTATGACATCATTACGTCATCATCATGGACATCTAATGTAACCTGTCCTCCACTGTCGCTTCCTGTAACTCCGCCTGCTTCAAACTGAAAGTAGACCATGACTATAACATTTATTATGACATCATTACGTCACCATCATGGACATCTAATGTGACGTGTCCTCCACTGTCGCTTCCTGTAACTCCGCCTGCTTCATACTGAAAGTAGAAAATGACGATGACATTTATTATGACATCATTACGTCATCATCATGGACATCTAATGTAACCTGTCCTCCACTGTCGCTTCCTGTAACTCCGCCTGCTTCAAACTGAAAGTAGAAAATGACGATGACATTTATTATGACATCATTACGTCACCATCATGGACATCTAATGTAACCTGTCCTCCACTGTCGCTTCCTGTAACTCCGCCTGCTTCAAACTGAAAGTAGACCATGATGATAACATAACTAACTAACGACATGCCAGCTTGTATCCAGTCCCCCGCATGCCTCTTTGCTGATGACTGCCTTGTCTACAAGCAGATTAGGACTGTTGATGATTGTGCTAGCCTCCAATCTGACCTGGATAAATTACAGGAATGGGAACACACCTGGCTCATGCAATTCCATCCAGAGAAATGCGAAGTCATCACCATCAGCAATCGCAGACAGCCCATCAAATATGATTATTGCATCCATGGCCATCAGCTGGAGCATGTCAACAATGCCAAGTACCTCGGGGTTACCATTAACAAGTCCTTGTCATGGAACACCCACGTAGATATCACCACCAAGAAGGCAAATCAGACCTTAGCCTTCTTGCGCAGGAATATAGGCATGTGTAACCAGGAAGCCAAGGAACAAGCCTACAAGACTTTTGTCCGACCAACCCTGGAATACGCTGCACCTATCTGGGACCCCCATACTGCGGTAATATCAATGCAGTTGAAGCTGTACAACGACGTGCTGCCAGATTCGTAACTGGTAACTACCATCTAACCAGTAGCGTCTCATCCATGCTGAACGCTCTATCATGGGAGAGCCTACAACAACGCAGGGCTAGAGCAAAGACCATCATGCTCTACAGAATCATCAACAGACTGGTTGACATACCACCAGAAGTGTATCTCATTCCAATTGGCAGCCATACCAGAGGCCACTCTTTTAAGTTCCTCCAGCCACACACCAGGAAACTTCCGTATCAACACTCGTTTTTCCCGAGCGCCATACGATACTGGAATACCCTACCATCGCCAGTGGTTGAGATCAGCTCTCTTGAGGCCTTCAAGCAGAGCCTAGCCAACATCACCATCTAAGCACCAGTCTGTTTTTAACCTTTTAATCTTTTAAAACTTGTAAATAGTGTCCTGTGTGCCACGAATGGGCTTTTAAATCAAGTGCGATTATACTCGGAATCGAGGGATGCACTCAACGCAGAAGAAGAAGAACTAAACCAAACCCTCTGAAGGCTGAATGGCTGGATTGCCAAGTGTCACTTTCAGTTGATGTATATTTTATCTATCTAAGATGGAATTAAAGTTGTAGTATCTTATTCATTTCATCAGGCTCTATAGCTATGTAAATTTACTTGTCAATATGAGTTTTCTCCCTTATGACTATTTCATATATTTAGTATTTTATATTTCAAGGTCAAAGGTCAAGGTCAAAATTAGTTAATAGGCTAGATTTATCTCATCATCTTTTATCATCATATTGTAACCCAACAGACTCAATTGCAAGATCTAACCAAAATGACGACAGAGAGAATGACAGATAGACAGTCTGACTGACAGATGGATGGAAATTGACATTTCATAGACATTTCGGTATTATTGTGACATCAGCACCATTACACACACATGTATGTTTGAAGAGTTTAGAGGTACATGACTGTAGTGCAGGATTCATGGATGGATTACAGAAAATCCCAAGGTTATTGATAGTCATGCATGTTAAGGAATTACTCTAATTTTTGTTTGAGAAGCATGAATGCCTTTGTTGGCAGTCTTACATGATATATAAGTAAACTGTAAATGCTGTTCTGCCAAAGTCAAAATGTCAACAAACTACATGTACCGGTATAAGTACAAATGGAAGAGTCACCTAATCTTGTCATCAGGAATACAGATATGAATAAGAAAGCAGTTACTTTTACCATTAAAAAATTAGAGTCAATATTATTGTTTCTGTGGACAAAGAGGAAAAAAATAACATGCTCCCAAATCTTCATTAATACTTCAGCAAACGTTCAAAGTGCTAGTTGAAATCACAGCTTATAGTAGATTATTTGATCTTACCCTTTGCCCCAAACTTTATATTGCGCTGCCTGTTTTTCTTTCCTGGCCCTTTCTTCAGGAGTTATCTCCTCTTGTTTTTTCATGTGTTTCCCCGATTTCCTGAACACCGTCTTGGCATTTTTCCCCGACACATCATCTCCTATCTATAAATAAAAAAAAAAGTTGGAACCTGGAAATTCATCAAACTTTAAAATTAAATATCTTCTATTGATATAATAATATGTAAAGAAAGCTTTAAGTTAATAGAATCTATCATTCCTTTGTATAGGGCAAGGGAATCCCACCCAAAAATCAAAGACTTGCATTCTATGACCATACTTTGCCCAGTACAAAGGGGTAATTGATTATTTTCTCTCACCCATATGTTTTTACATAATTCATAAGTAACCATTGCAATTATCTGTGAATTAAACATGTTAAATGTTGGTGGTCACTCAAAGTAGATCTGGCAGATCTAGATTTTTTCAGGAGGGGTAGGGAGTCCGTCCTTGTATGATTTAATAATTTAGACAAAAAAAAAATTCTATTAAAGTGTTGCTATCCTCACAACACAAAAATACATTAAAATGAATAAAAAATCAGAATCTTTGACAAATTCCATGGGAGGGGCATCCTGACCATCTACCCCTCTAGATCGATCCACTGTTTGAGTATCACTTACATCTAAAAGCTAGATCCTCCCCTCTACCAACACACATATTTACCTGTTTAAATGCTTGATCCTCCCTCTGCTTTAGGAGTTCCGCCTCACGCTTCATGTCCTTCGCACTAGACAACCCGGCCTTCTTCCCGGACAAGGTCTGCTCCATCTTGTCCTTTTTATGTTTCCTCGGAGGTGATTGGTCAGAATCTGAGCCTCTCTTTTGTCTTCTTGGAGGTGATTGGTCAGAATCTGAGTCTCTCTTTTGTCTTCTCGGAGGTGATTGGTCAGAGTCAAAAGCTTTGATTTGTTTTCTTTGAGATGATAGGTCACTTTTTGATTTCCTTTGTTTCCTTGGCGGTAATTGGTCAGAATCAGAATTTTGCCTCTTTCTTCTAGGAGGTGATGCATCAGAATCTGAATCGTATTGTCTTTTCTTTTTTTGAAAAATTAAGTTTTTAGAATGTTTCCCATGAGGTGATTGGTTTGAATGAGAATTATGTCTTTGTCTTCTTGGAGGTGATTGGTCAGATTCAGAATCATGTCTTTGTTTTCTTGGAGGTGATTGGTCAGAATCAGAATCATGTCTTTGTTTTCTTGGAGGTGATTGGTCAGAATCAGAATCATGCCTTTGTTTTCTTTGAGGTGATTGGTCAGAATCAGAATCATGCCTTTGTTTTCTTTGAGGTGATTGGTCAGAATCAGAATCGTGTCTTGTCTTGTGACCAGTATTATGACCAAGTCTTTCATCCATTTCTGATAGAAATTAATACACAATATATTCAGCTGTCTTATTTTTACTCTTTTTAGTATTAAATATTTGAAAAAAGTAATGGCATATACAGGTAGTATTAAAAATCAGATTTACACTTATTTGAAAATTATAACTGATGTGACTGGATCATGTGGATGTTAAACGTCTTCAAATGTTAGATGTAAGGTACATAATTACAGCTTATGTCGAAGAAATAACAACTACCATTGTCCAGTTTATTGTCACAGCTGGGTGATAATTTGATTGGCTCCTGTAACTTGTGGAATGACTGGACAATAAACCACAGCTATTTAGTTGTTACTTCTATTAATATATTCTGATTATGACAGATGAAAGTAGTGTTGCTGAGTTAAGTTTTAAGAAAATGACAGGTCTTCAGAAAATAAATTGAAGAGTATACAAATTATTGGATAATATACAACAAGCAAGCTCTATAGCACATATAAGAAGAAAATCTCTAGTCAAATTTGAATAACGTTAAAATGCCTTTCTGTGATATAACTTTCCATTTCCCCTCCTGTCTGTACGCCTCTAGTCTTTGTACGTGCTCTGGTCGCTCATCTATAATTCCCGCGATCGTAGGGTCGTTATCTCCAAAGTCTTCCTCTAATGTAGTACCCAAGTCACCCGTCGACAACGCCTTAATGTCTATGTCATCATCCACGATCCTGGACCTGTGAAACATTACAATATATATTGCACAAAATAATTTCATTGTGCTAACACTTCAATGCAAACACATTTATAAACAATGAAAGATGTATCAATAATTTATCTTTTCTTGCATTTTGTCATAAAATTTCTCATGAAAGCTCTGATTGTCCCTATCAAAAATTATTCTTCTTTGGTAAATGTGTAAAAAGAGGGTGATTAGGCCAAAAAGAGGGTGAATTTGGTCTCACTCCAGGGAGGAGATAAGGTCAAAAAGAGGGAGTCTCCCTCCAAAAGAGGGGGAGTTAACAGGTATGGTTTTAGCGTATGTATTTATTAAGGGTTTATTGTGTGATAGTGTGATATTTTGTACATTGATATGATATGAAATAAAGATATTGATAATATGTCTTTATTATTTTATGATCGTCGTTTTTTGTTTGAATTTCACAATTGGAATTTTATTTTTTTCAAATTGGGAATTCTAAGCCCAGAAATTGGGAAAAATACCTGTTTTTCAGCATTGGGAATGGGGCTGAGTTTCAGCCCTGGAGAACCCCTAAAAAATCCCTGGTCAGTGGTCACATTCTCAAATGAAAGGCCTTGTCACTAGCAATCTTCACGTGAAATATTTTTATGTCACACTGCTTAAACATGTTAAAGTTGAAGGCACAATCCTGCCAGGGTTTGGAGAGTGGCCACACAGTGGGGTACACTGACACAATCATGCCAGGGTTTGGAGAGTGGCCACACAGTGGGGTACACTGACCGCCCTCAAAGAAAGGAGGGAAGGCTGTAGCGGTTCCGGTATTGCATCAGGGATTTCAATAAGAATTATTTGATGCGGTGAATTTGAAATTTGAAGCGTATCAATTTGAGCGCCACAGGCGCGATGCGAGTGCCGAAGACACAAGTTTTCTAGGGGGATCTGGGGGCATGCTCCCCAAGAAATTTTCAAAAATTTGATGCAAAATGGTGCATTCTGAGGGTATCTGGGAATGAAATATCACCTAGGGAAAGTGTGTAAATTTCATGTTAAATCCCGTAGAAAAAGGACGGACGCACGCACGGACACACAGACGGACAAGTGCATCACTATATACCCCCACCATTATATGGCGGGGGTATAACAAATGTGTCAAGTTTTAATACACATAACATTTTAACAATTGCTTATGATATTTCAAAAACGCTTGATTTGTATATTTCTGGGTACCCGACAGCCGCGCATGTCTCATCGAAAGGAATCCAAATTTGGATTTAGCAATGTATTTAGCTTGATTCCATTTTAGCTGTAAGTCTTCGCTAATTTTGAACTTGGAATCAGAGGTAACTGAATTAAACATTTTTTCGATAATGACAGGTTCAATCGTTAAGATATTTAGAAAAAAAAAAGTGTACAATTAAAGAAATTGCAGAGTTACATTAAAAACTTGACACTTTTTTTTAATGGTTGATGTTAATTTTAATTGTATTTATAAATTCAAATTGATTTAAATTGACATCAAATATAGATAGGATTTTTAGGAAAGTAGAAAATTCCGTTTAATATTTACTTTTGTGGAGCTCGATCACTTTCCGAATTTTAATTTTGACAAAATGTTGTATTTCAAGTAGATTATTAACTGACAAAACATTGCATTCATTCATTTTTTTAAAAGTTTTTTTCCTTCTGTTTCGGAATATATATGGAATGTTTCAATTTTAAATTTTCTAAAACATGTAAAAGAGTGAATGAGCGATAAGCGGCCCACTTCTTTTTATGCTTCCAGCCGCATGTCACAATCAGCTTGCATTTTTTTTCAATTTGCGATCGATCGGTATGTACGATCTTTTTAAAAAACGCTTGGATTCTCATCAGGCCTAAAATAAAAATAGCAATCCAAGGAATGCTTGTGTCGTCTGCGAAGCGGATTTTTTTTTATTGAAATAAGGTCAAATATTAAGGGCAAGGTCACTAGGTCAAAAATTATGGAAAGTTTAGAAAGGTCTTTTCATAAGGATACAAATGTGAAATATCAAAGCACATCACTCACCAATCAAAAGATATAGCCAATCTAAGATTTTTTGAAAAGTAGGTCAAATATCTAGGTCAAGGTCACAAGGTCAAAAATTATAGTGTGTGTGGAAAGGCTTGTCACAGGGGATACACATGTGAAATATCAAAGCCCTATCACTTACCAATCTAAAGATATAGCCAATCTTAGATTTTTTGAAAAGTAGGTCAAATATCTAGGTCAAGGTCATGGGGTAAAAAATTATGGTATGCGTACAAAGGTCTTGTCACAAAGATTACACATGTGAAATATCAAGGTCCTATCACTTACAAATCAAGAGATATAGCCAATCTTAGATTTTTTGAAAAATAGGTCAAATATCTAGGTCAAGGTCACAAGGTCAAAAATTTTGATATGTGTAGAAAGGTCTTGTCACAAGGAATACACATGTGAAATATCAAAGCCCTATCACTTACCAATGAAAAGTTATGGGGTGTGACACCCAAAGTGTGACAGACAGACAAACGGACGGACTGACAGACGGACAACGGACAAAGTGATCCCTAAGTGGTGCTTTGCTTCGCAGGCGACACAAAAATAGGTGTGTTTCAACTAACCCGACCTTACCAGCAAAAATACGCCGACCCAAATTTTTTCGCCAAAAAAAGTAAAATTTTCGTTTTCGGTTTTTTATTTCCAAGCTTTATTTGACGACTGCCGAGATATATTTTTTTCTCAAAAATCCGTGTATTAATTGATTTAATTGCCACGAAAATTACCTGGATTAAACTTGCCCTTGCAACGTGAGGTGTCAAACGTTTTGTAGCCAGGAAGATTGTATTTACCTGACAAACGAGTTTTTATGCCTTCTACTACGTAAGCTAGTCTCATTAACTGTCGTACTTTTAACCTAAGTTTCGTTCCTTAAGAAATGCTTTCAAGCTTGATTGTATGTGTAGCTTTGTCAGCATTCATATTTCAACAAAAGACGATCTTTTTATAACGCGATACGTGAATACGTTTACATGTATCAGGGACCTATATAAATAAATATACGTCCCTGCATGTATTAAATTAATCGATGTTGAGTAGACGGGCACGCGTCGTCAGTTTTCTCATTTTATTCTTATCCTCCCCCTTCGGCTCACGACTTATAGAGCTAAATAATCGGGGGAGGGTGATACTTATTTGCTACATTTACAAAATTCACAAGCATTGAGGTCCCGTGAAATAAAATGATTTCATATATTTCACCCGTATCACGCGCCGTCTCTTATCGGTTCCGGCTTTTTAACGAAAGATATATTCAAATATTGCCACTCTTTTTTTTTCCTGATGACCTTTTCATATTGTTATTTCTGTCAGCTTCAAAGATTAACGTTGTCGCATACGTATTTGTCTACAAGATGAACATGTAAGCGTTTACATTTTGTATATGAAAGGAACGTAAATAGATGTTTGTGAACGAAAAGACCCCCCCCAAAAAATAATCGTTTACTCAGAGAAAATTTGAGGCGGCGATTTTGGTCAATCGAAGCGGCGGTATTTCGCCAGGTACCGGCTCTTATTGAAATCCCTGGTGCATGTACTGTCACTGATAGTTCAGTACAACTTCCAAGACTGAGCTATTGGGATGTCTCTTTAGCTCACTCAGGAACAAGTCTAACTATGGCCCAGACGGCCAGGGTTCGAGTCCTGGACAGGGCACCTGCAAATCTAACTACTTTACCACTCATTGAATGGCTACGTTCCTGAATTCACCCCTTGTCTTCTATTCTCTTATTAGATTAAATAATCCAGTCTCTCCGCTGCCACTAAAAGAGACTGAATCCCACCATGTTTGTTATAGAACGAAGTCTGATGACCAATCAGAACAAAGGATACAAAATATCACGTGATCAACTTTCTTTATCCTTCGTTCAGATTGGTCGGTTCTCCGAACTTTCGCTTTGCCCGATTAATTTGGTAGGGAGTTAAAAATTGGCAAAAAATGCAATAAGGAAGCAAGAAAAAAACGTGAGATGGGTAGAGATAGTAAGATAAATGTTTTCTTTAGTCCCGTCAACAAGAAAATCAATATTTCAGACCTTCAAAATGGATAAATCGTTAGGCAACAATTTCGCCCGACTTCGTTCTGCAATTCTGTAACAACCATAATGGGGTTCACATGGTTCAGTCTCTTTTAGCGGCAGCAGAGAGACTGGATTATTTATTCTCTTATGACCTGTAAAGGGCAAGGGCGGATTTAGGGGGGTTTGGGGGGGTTCGGGAAAACCCTCCCGGTTTCCCAATTATTATTATTTTTTTTTGGTAACATTAGCACTCGGAAAAAACCCTGCAAACTGAATAAAAATTGCTTAATGTCCCCCAGAATTCACTATTTTGAAACAAAATTTACAAAAATTTTCTGATACATTCTATCGCATATCGATTCGATACCATATCAATTGGCGTATTTGTGGATTCGTACAGACAATCGCGAAGTTTTTGTTATGTACGTCGCAGAGGGGGGTTTCTGTTTATTTTATTCCCGAAAATTAACATTAACAAATATTATAATATGAACATGTTCAAATAATTTGCAAAACATGTACGTGTGTCAAACAATCAATGTAAATGGTACGGGGATCGAAAACTACACGTTTCTGTCCTCAAATACCCGGTTTGAGTATTTTTGTCATCTACAAATTTTGTTAAGCTCGAATATGCTCCGGGGGTCTATATAATTAAGCATTCAATTTTTCAAAGCCAAAACCCAATGTTACTCAACATTTTTTACTCGATATCGTACCAATATTCTGAGTACATGTTACAGCAAGGACAAATCAACAAGCCAGGGGCGAAGCCAGGCGTACATCTGTACGCAAAAACGTCCACAGCGTCTCGCGAAAAAAAGGAGAGCGCCTCCCCCAGTTGCCAAAACGAAGGGGGAGGGTCTTTTGAAATAGTATTTAAAGCAAACTACTGTTCAGAAATAGATCAAAGACACTCCAGAAACCACCGATTTTAATGCATTAACTCAATACAACCATGCGCGGATCCAGAGGGGGGACCGGGGGTCTGGAGAGATTTTCGGAGGTGGGGTCCAGCTTTGGCCCATTTCTTACTGAAATGGGTCTAAAATGCTTGAAGGGGCTTTGAAACCTAAAATTTCGGCTCGCTTCGCTCGCCATTTACAAATACAAAACTATTTTTTCTGCAAATTCCTTAATTATTATCAATTGTTCATACTAAGTAATTTCATATAATTGTCTTGGGTCTCAGGGACTCATATTTTGAACAGTCCCTTACTTCATAGGATGTAACCTCCTTCATCTTTTTCAAGGTTTTGTCATTTTAAGATGTCTGATTATTTGGAAAATGACACATCTCTTATCTATTTATTCTCATGAAATTCGCTCCGCTCGCCGATATTAGGAGTAAAATATTCAATGTTATAAATAATCATCTCAATCAAATCAAGACAAATTAATATTTCATACCTATAAAAATTTCTGGCTTGCTACGCTCGCCAGTTCTTCATACAAATAAACGTGAAAGGAAAGCTAACAAAATTGCCCTCTCAACATCATGTGCACCGATATATATGTACCTACATGATAGGTAGACTTCCTTAAATTTTGGACCCCCTCTGACCAAAAATGCTGTATCCGCACATGATACAACGATCGCTAACAAAGTGCGAGCGGTCGATTGGAAAGACTTTATGTGGACGTACATGTACATATATAAGTATTTAGGGAATGTCATGTTCACATCTCAAGTTTTCTTCATCTTAGATACGGTTCATCGTCTGCTGACATAGAATCATATGCGTTTTCCCATCTAAATTCAGCTCAAATACGCTCCAGAGGTCAGCAATTTGCTTCATTTTTTTCAAAATTTTCACGGGGGACCCCCTTCAAGGGGATGGGTAACATATTTCCATACTGTCCCCACTTTACCCTTCGGGCCTTGCAAGTCATCCCCCCAAAAAGAGTCTGTGCCCCCGGACAGCTGAAGTTTTTGGTCCAACCCGTCCACATCGAAAACACCATGGCTACGACCCTGCCAGCAGTAAAGGAGAAATTATTTTATTTAGAAATCTTTATTAATCACATAAATTGAGTGGAAAAAATGGTCTGAATATTCGAGAAGGTAAGGAGAAAATGTGCTCCAGAATGCACCATTTTATTACATTTTTTCAAAAATTTTCCCCGGACCACCACCTACAGGAGGGGGCAACCCCCTCCCCCAACCCTAACCGTGCCTCGAATCGACCCTTTGGGTTGATACAAAACCCCCCCGCTTGCCACTCTGGATACGCCACTGAAGGGGCATCATATAGGATATTGACCCTCTTTCTACATGTGTCTGTTGTTGGAACAATGAGAAACATTATTTCTTTAGAATTTCCTCTGACAATATTTACTGCAAATTGTATAATTTTTTTTCTAGAAAAAGCACCTTGCTAATTTTGAATTCGTCTTTGGAATTTTTCTTTTCTTCTTCTTCTTTTCCCCATCATCCCCCGACATGTAACGTTTCAAATACTCCGCTTTGCTCGTCATTTTACAAAACGAAAGTTGGATGGAGCTACGTCGGTTTTTGATCCGAGTGGCGGAAACGTTTCGTGATGAAGCGTTTCGTGAGAAAGAAAGAAGAGCGCGTAAATGACACTGACAATGATTGCGAAACGAAAGTAGCACATCTGGGAAGCAGTGCAAAAATCATGCCTTCTGTTCTCGCCTTAGATAAACAACATATTTCTGATCAAAATAACAAATCCCTTCCTGCTTTGGTAAGTTTATCTGTGTATGTAAACCTTTGTGAACAATTTTAGTTTTTTCAAGAGTTCTTCAAGGAAAAGGTTTGCGTAGCCCTAAAGCGCTCCGTTGGCGGTGTCGTGGACAATGATTGGGGTGGCGTAGCTCAGTTGGTAGTGCGTCAACTCGTGCCCAGTGAAGCATGCAACTGGCCAGCAACGAATCCGACGAGCGCCAGGTAGAGGGAAGATTACCAACTCTCAGCCAGGTGTTGTGGGCTAACACCTTGTATATAACCCAAGTGTAGTGGTTCCGGTAGTAGCAGGTACCAATAGTTCAGTACAAGTTCTAAGACTGGGCTATTGGGATGTCCCTTTAGCTCACTCGGCAACGAGTCTAACTATCACCCGGACAGCCGGGGTTCGATTCCCCGAGTCCGTCTCCTGCGAACTACTTCATCGACGAGGTGAACAATTGGTGTGTGTGGGCCAGCTCAATCTGCAGGAGAGGTCGCAGAACCCTGCCAGGGGTTAGAGAGTGGCCACACAGTGGGGTACATCCACGGCCCTCAACGGAAAAGGGGGAAGGATGTAGTGGTTCCGGTAGTAGCAGGTACCAATAGTTCAGTACAAGTTCTAAGACTGGGCTATTGGGATGTCCCTTTAGCTCACTCGGCAACGAGTCTAACTATCACCTGGACGGCCGGGGTTCGATTCCCCGAGTCCGTCTCCTGCGAACTACTTCATTGGCGACGAGGTGAACAATTGGTGTGTGTGGGCCAGCTCGATCTGCAGGAGAGGTCGCAGAACCCTGCCAGGGGTTGGAGAGTGGCCACACAGCGGGGTACATCCACGGCCCTCAACGGAAAAGGGGGAAGGATGTAGTGGTTCCGGTAGTAGCAGGTACCAATAGTTAGTGTTGTATAATCGGACAAATTTCATAATCGATTATCGGTTTATAATCGGAGAGGATTTTAATCGATTATTTCGATTTAATCGGAAATAAATTTTACTTGCTTTTACAGAAAAGAATATGACAAGTAATGATAAAACTTCACTAAATCATGTGCTAATATACATAGTAAAATGTATAGAAAGAACTCCAACCACAGAATGATAAAATCCTATCTAGTAAATGAAATATTTTGTCAAGATCACAGCAGTAATAGAGCCAAAACAAATACATGTATGTGATTGTAATACAAATATAGTCGGCAACTTTACAGGCCAGATGCAGTTTTTTTTCTTTGGGAGGGGGGTCTCCATTCGATCCAAGAGCAAGGTTTTTGCTCATTCAATGAGGAATCAAACAATATCTTCGTGGAGTTTAGGCTGGCCTTGTCGTTCTTACAAAGCTCTGGAGTTCGGCGTAAAAAGTTTGTTTTTCCTAGACGAGTAGATATAATTGACGTATCGAATCTGACGTTGAAGTTTTCTACTAGAGTACTTGTCATTACTATTAGATTCAATGAGAATCCTTATTCCACACATTGTATGCCTTAGAAAGTGTATTCTTTTCGAATTATTTACGCTACTACCGTAACGTTAACTCGTGGAAACAATCGTCCATCTACTTTCGTTTTATTCGTACTTGTTACACGCGTATTCGACCGAGAACTATGTCATTCTTTTCTACGTTGTATATTTCCGATTATAATCGATTCTTGAAAATATAATCGATTAATCGAAATCGAAGGGTATTAGCGATGATGTCGCCGATGTCGGCGATAATCGTTACAACACTACCAATAGTTCAGTACAAGTTCTAAGACTGGGCTATTGGGATGTCCCTTTAGCTCACTCGGCAACGAGTCTAACTATCACCCGGATGGCCGGGGTTCAATTCCCCGAGTCCGTCTCCTGCGAACTACTTCATTAGTAACCCAAGCCTAGTCTTTCGGAAGGGACTATGAACAGGGGTCCCGTGTCTCGGATAGGCGTAGGCACGTAAAAGAACCCTCACTGCTTCGGGTGGGTCCATTGCATAGGTCAAAATTCCAACATACAGTTTACGTCTTCGAACGGTACGCCTAGTAGAGGCGGAATCTATAACTGAACTGAACTGTTGAATGCATTTAACGAGCTGCAAATCTAGCGAGTGGTAGGTGGAGGGATCAGTACCTTGTAAGAGCCTTGCTATAGTTACAGTTCAATGAAGAATATAAATAATAGTTGCAGGTACCCGGCCCGGGACTCAAACACTACTGTCCGTGCGGCTCACTTCGGAAACTGAATAAACGCGATTTTGACTACTTTATGATACAAACATTTAAATGAAGTTGATACAATTTAA
The DNA here is from genome assembly GCA_028142955.1 of Pinctada fucata. Taxonomy (NCBI): domain Eukaryota; kingdom Metazoa; phylum Mollusca; class Bivalvia; order Pterioida; family Pteriidae; genus Pinctada; species Pinctada fucata. Next base: position 1,946,082 of record AP027110.1, on the reverse strand, counting down.
TAGATCTAGCTTAGTCGTAAATTTTGGTATATGTTATTTGATTGTGAGTACACCCAATCAAACTTAGACAAAACAAGTTTTAGATGGGCCATTTCCCATGCTAATTTTTCCTGTGACGTCTTGACGCTCTCCATAGGTTCAATGTTAAACTCGGCAACATCACCCTAAAATTTAACATTGAAAACGCCCTATCTAAAACTTATTTTGTCTGTATAACATGATAGCATAAACCCTCGACCATGTGATATATACTAAAATTTACGACTTAGCGAGATCTATTCAATGGTATAGATTTTATTTTAATTGTTGCATGACAAAGTTATCAAAATCTTGTTTATCCAGTTTCCGAAGTGAGCCGCGCGGACAGTAGCTGCCCGCTCTGTAGTCAAGCACATTACCGAGTTAGCTATTATGAAGGACATCCCGATAGCTCAGTCATTCAATATACTACCGGAACTGCTACAATATATATTCCTCTTTCAATTGCCCATGACACAATTAACAAATAGCTGTCTTCATTGCACTGTTACCTATCATTCACTGTATTATTCATTTTATCACATTAGGGCTGATTTGATTTGTCATTTGGTAGACATGGTAGAGACAAACTTACTTGATGGCGGCAGTGAGAGCTGGCATAGGCCCATGCAGTATTTGCCTTTCGATGCCGCATGAATTCAATGACCATGACAGGTCTTTTGATCTACTTGCATGGATCCGTCATTTTGTCCAGGAAAGGAAAATGAAAATTCATGATTTTCTTTTTTTTTTGTAGGATCCAAGATGGAAGGATGACATTAGGTTTGTGTCATACCAAGCTCCGCCCACAGATTTGAGTGACAGGGGCTTGGTGGAGGAGTGGGCAGACAGACTCAAGTTTATACAGAATGATCTACATGCTGTACTACAGATGTCACATCAGAAGTTCTGGTGTCAGGTAAGAATGACCTACTACAGGTGTCACATCAGAAGTTCTGGTGTCAGGTAAGAATGACCTACTACAGATGTCACATCAGAAGTTCTGGTGTCAGGTAAGAATGACCTACTACAGATGTCACATCAGAAGTTCTGGTGTCAGGTAAGAATGACCTACTACAGATGTCACATCAGAAGTTCTGGTGTCAGATAAGAATGACCTACTACAGGTGTCACATCAGAAGTTCTGGTGTCAGGTAAGAATGACCTACTACATGTGTCATATCAGAAGTTCTGGTGTCAGGTAAGAATGACCTACTACAGGTGTCACATCAGAAGTTCTGGTGTCAGGTAAGAATGGTCGACCTACTACAGATGTCACATCAGAAGTTCTGGTGTCAGGTAAGAATGACCTACTACAGGTATCACATTAGAAGTACTGGTGTCAGGTAAGAATGTCCTACTACAGGTGTCACATCAGAAGTTCTGGTGTCAGGTAAGAATGACCTACTACAGGTGTCACATCAGAAGTTCTGGTGTCAGGTAAGAATGTCCTACTACAGATGTCACATCAGAAGTTCTGGTGTCAGGTAAGAATGTCCTACTACAGGTTCTGGTGTCATGAAAGAATGACCTACTACAGGTTTCACATCAGAAGTTCTGGTGTCAGGTAAGAATGACCTACTACAGGTGTCACATCAGAAGTTCTGGTGTCAGGTAAGAATGACCTACTACAGGTGTCATCAGAAGTTCTGGTGTCAGGTAAGAATGACCTACTACAGATGTCACATCAGAAGTACTGGTGTCAGGTAAGAATGTCCTACTACAGGTTCTGGTGTCAGGTAAGAATGACCTACTACAGGTTTCACATCAGAAGTTCTGGTGTCAGGTAAGAATGACCTACTACAGGTGTCACATCAGAAGTTCTGGTGTCAGGTAAGAATGACCTACTACAGGTGTCACATCAGAAGTTCTGGTGTCAGGTAAGAATGACCTACATTATGTAGAAGAATAAGATTATAAGACTCTTTCATGGTCTTCTATGAAAGATACATCGGTTCCACCCGAGGGGTCTCAAAATCATGTAAAACCCGAGGCTTGCCGAGGGTTTTGCAAAATTTTGAGACCCCGAGGGTGGAAACGATGTATCTTTCATAGAAGAACATGAAAGAGTATTTTTCTCTCATATCTAAGGGTCAAAACAAAACTGAAAGAAACAGGACGAAATTTGAAAAAATGTCAAGTTGATCTAATCGCAAAAATTTTCCGATATTCGAATTCAGTGCCCCTGAAAATGATTTATTCTATAAGAATAAACTACGAATATTAGGCTTTTCAAAATAAAACGCAAGAGAACATTGAAAAACGATCTTAAAATCGAAGTTTTATGGCGACGTCGCCGCTACCTTGTTTGTTTTGCGGGCTGAAATCATGACGTCACAATAGCGTAAACAATCGAAACAATAGCGTCACGTGCACGTGATATGTGATACAGCTGTCACGTGATATGTGATACAGAAGTAGCTCACATAGCTGTATTTCATGGGCCTACTTTGTAACACATACGCGGATATGAGAGAAATATGTTTATTAAGGATATTAACATGGTTAAGCTATGATTACTTGTACATGTATTTGAATTGTGATTTATTATGAATAAGTATAATTTTTTTCTATCCTTAAGTTTTTCAAGATGAAAAAGAAATTAATAAATTCTACATGTAATTAAAATCATCTTTATTTTTTATTTAGTTATTTATTATTATTTTCTTTTTGCTTTCAGGCGATATTTGATGAGTCTCTGCACAACCTGATAGACACATATCTCAGGTTTGCACCAAGGTAATAGTATAAAACTCATTCAATTAAATGATCAGGAATTATTGCCGATTTTGCTTATTTCTGATTGGTGGAGACACTGTTTGATAGAGTGTACCTCAGAGTGACTGCTAACGCTCCAAAGCAGTCTACTTGGAATTAGCGCGTGCATTACCAGTGCATGCATTGATTTTTGTAGTGTTAGATCTTTGACATCGCGTATCATTGCAATGCAAATGTTAATAAAATCCTGATAATTTAATAAAGCAGATATTGACTTTTGATTTTCGGTCTAGTCGTGACTATACAGACCTGGTCAGGCATTGGTTAAACTCGGCCTTCCGCCTCGGTCAACCAATACCTGACCAGGTCTGTATAGTCACGAGTAGACCTCATCAAAAGTCAATAATTGTATAATATCTCAGTATAAAATTATAATGTATAGTGATATATGAACTACCCAGTGAATATGGAGTGGCTCGTGTTGAGGTTCACAGACTGAACTCCTTGTCTATCAGTCATTCACAATGTCACCGGACCACCGGATTTCACCGCTAAATTAAGAATCGGGCCGGTGAAAAAAATCCGGAAATCGGACACACTGTCCGGGAAAAAAAAATCAAAATTTGACATTAAAGAGGGGGAAAATATGTTCTTTTACTTTATTTCACTTAAAATAATATGTGGTCTGGTAAAATTTGGTACAGTCTGGTAAATTGTTGAAACTAATACCAGACCAATTGTCCTGTAAAAAATATAACTTTCGCAAAGACTGGTCTATTATCATATAGGTCATATGATGTGATATATGAACTACCCAGTGAATATAGAGGTGTTCATGATGAGGTTCACAGACAGATCTTCTTGTCTATTATCATGTAGGTAATATGATGTGATATATGAACTACCCAGTGAATATAGAGGTGTTCATGATGAAGTTCACAGACAGATCTTCTTGTCTATTATCATATAGGACATATGATGTGATATATGTACTACCCAGTGAATATAGAGGTGTTCATGATGAGGTTCACAGAATGATCTTCTTGTCTATTATCATATAGGTCATACGATGTTATATATGAACTACCCAGTGAATATAGAGGTGTTCATGATGAGGTTCACAGACTGATCTTCTTGTCTATTATCATATAGGTCATACGATGTTATATATGAACTACCCAGTGAATATAGAGGTGTTCATGATGAGGTTCACAGAATGATCTTCTTGTCTATTATCATATAGGTCATATGATGTGATATATGTACTACCCAGTGAATATAGAGGTGTTCATGATGAGGTTCACAGAATGATCTTCTTGTCTATTATCATATAGGTAATATGATGTGATATATGAACTACCCAGTGAATATAGAGGTGTTCATATGATGAGGTTCACAGAATGATCTTCTTGTCTATTATCATACAGGACATATGATGTGATATATGTACTACCCAGTGAATATAGAGGTGTTCATGATGAGGTTCACAGAATGATCTTCTTGTCTATTATCATATAGGTCATACGATGTGATATATGTACTACCCAGTGAATATAGAGGTGTTCATGATGAGGTTCACAGACAGATCTTCTTGTCTATTATCATATAGGTCATATGATGTGATATATGAACTACCCAGTGAATATAGAGGTGTTCATGATGAGGTTCACAGAATGATCTTCTTGTCTATTATCATATAGGTCATATGATGTGATATATGTACTACCCAGTGAATATAGAGGTGTTCATGATGAGGTTCACAGACAGATCTTCTTGTCTATTATCATACAGGTCATATGATGTGATATATGAACTACCCAGTGAATATAGAGGTGTTCATGATGAGGTTCACAGACAGATCTTCTTGTCTTTTATCATATAGGTCATATGATGTGATATATGTACTACCCAGTGAATATAGAGGTGTTCATGATGAGGTTCACAGACAGATCTTCTTGTCTATTATCATATAGGTCATATGATGTGATATATGTACTACCCAGTGAATATAGAGGTGTTCATGATGAGGTTCACAGACTGATCTTCTTGTCTTTTATCATATAGGTCATATGATGTGATATATGTACTACCCAGTGAATATAGAGGTGTTCATGATGAGGTTCACAGACAGATCTTCTTGTCTTTTATCATATAGGTCATATGATGTGATATATGTACTACCCAGTGAATATAGAGGTGTTCATGATGAGGTTCACAGACAGATCTTCTTGTCTATTATCATATAGGTCATATGATGTGATATATGTACTACCCAGTGAATATAGAGGTGTTCATGATGAGGTTCACAGACAGATCTTCTTGTCTTTTATCATATAGGTCATATGATGTGATATATGTACTACCCAGTGAATATAGAGGTGTTCATGATGAGGTTCACAGACAGATCTTCTTGTCTATTATCATACAGGTCATATGATGTGATATATGAACTACCCAGTGAATATAGAGGTGTTCATGATGAGGTTCACAGACTGATCTTCTTGTCTTTTATCATATAGGTCATATGATGTGATATATGAACTACCCAGTGAATATAGAGATGTTCATGATGAGGTTCACAGAATGATCTTCTTGTCTTTTATCATATAGGTCATACGATGTTATATATGAACTACCCAGTGAATATAGAGGTGTTCATGATGAGGCTCACAGAATGATCTTCTTGTCTTTTATCATATAGGTCATACGATGTTATATATGAACTACCCAGTGAATATAGAGGTGTTAATATGATGAGGTTCACAGAATGATCTTCTTGTCTTTTATCATATAGGTCATATGATGTGATATATGAACTACCCAGTGAATATAGAGGTGTTCATGATGAGGTTCACAGAATGATCTTCTTGTCTTTTATCATATAGGTCATATGATGTGATATATGAACTACCCAGTGAATATAGAGGTGTTCATGATGAGGTTCACAGAATGATCTTCTTGTCTTTTATCATATAGGTCATATGATGTGATATATGAACTACCCAGTGAATATAGAGGTGTTCATGATGAGGTTCACAGAATGATCTTCTTGTCTATTATCATATAGGTCATACGATGTTATATATGAACTACTCAGTGAATATAGAGGTGTTAATATGATGAGGTTCACAGAATGATCTTCTTGTTTTTTATCATATAGGTCATATGATGTGATATATGAACTACCCAGTGAATATAGAGGTGTTCATGATGAAGTTCACAGAATGATCTTCTTTACATGTTTGAGAATGGCCACACACAAAGAGTCTAAGGTCAGTTTATTTTAGATATATATAAAACCATTTACATTATAGTTTCATGTATGAACTGCAGAAATTTGGAGAAATTTTCTCTATAGCAAAGACATTGGACATCTAGTATAATTTGTTATGCTACACGTATATTAAGTTTACAATAATATTTCAATATATTTTACATTGAGAATTGTGATTGATGAACAAAATTTTTCATTATGATTATGATAGTACCCTATGATAGCAGATTTAAGGAATTGTAATTATATATACCATTCCCTATTTTCGAAAACCAGAGTTACTTCCCATTTGAGACGGTATCTGACATAGACTGATTATGACGTCATCAGATTCTATGGAAACGGTCCTAAAAATCTGGGAAATGACGCTTTAAAATCAATGGTACCATAACATTTTCATGACGTCACAATGGTTTTACGTCAGATACCATCTGTAAGGGGGAAAAGTACTCTATATTCCGCAAAGACTTAATATAAATACCCAGGAATAATGAGGGATTAGCATGATCAGTGGAATCTTTATTTTATGTCATGTGAGACATCTTGTTTTAGATTCAACTTAAGGTATTGGGGGTATAATACACAATATCTTGGAAAAGCTAGAAATAATGTACTTACATATCTTAATATTTTCAGATATTTGATATTTTTTTAATATTTCATTCAACTCATCATCAAATTTTATGGTCCCGAACACTGCTGAAGTTGTGCATCTTTGTCCAACTTCGTTGTATTTAATTTTTCTGTTATCAAAACAACCAGAAGTAGAGTATTATACCCCTAAAGCCTTAAGTAAAATAATGCCATGTATTTACATGTATGTTTGTGTTTTTGAAGGAGAACTTTTTAACGCCAAAAGTTTTCGGAGAGATTCTGTATGCAAACTTCCTGTTTGACGTTCCCAAGCTGTTTGATCTGTGTGTTTTATACAGTGAGGGGAATTCCCAACTGCTAGCTAAGATGGTGGAGAACATATTCACACAGCAACCAAACTACACAGAGGATCTTAGGCTGACAGTACCTACACTGTTACAGGTATTTACTGTACCTACACTGTTACAGGTATTTACAGTACCTACACTGTTACAGGTATCTACAGTACCTACACTGTTACAGGTATTTACAGTACCTACACTGTTACAGGTATTTACTGTACCTACACTGTAACAGGTATTTACAGTACCTACACTGTTACAGGTATTTACAGTACCTACACTGTTACAGGTATTTACAGTACCTACACTGTTACAGGTATTTACAGTACCTACACTGTTACAGGTATTTACAGTACCTACACTGTTACAGGTATTTACAGTACCTACACTGTTACAGGTGTTTACAGTACCTACACTGTTACAGGTGTTTACAGTACCTACACTGTTACAGGTATTTACAGTACCTACACTGTTACAGGTATTTACAGTACCTACACTGTTACAGGTATTTACAGTACCTACACTGTTACAGGTATCTACAGTACCTACATTGTTACAGGTATTTACTGTACCTAAATTGTTACGAGCATTTACTGTACCTACACTGTTATAGGTATTTACAGTACCTACACTGTTACAGGTATTTACTGTACCTACATTGTTACAGGTATTTACTGTACCTACATTGTTACAGGTATTTACAGTACCTACACTGTTACGGGTATTTACAGTACCTACACTGTTACAGGTATTTACAGTACCTACACTGTTACAGGTATTTACTGTACCTACATTGTTACAGGTATTTACTGTACCTACATTGTTACAGGTATTTACAGTACCTACATTGTTACAGGTATTTACTGTTCCTACACTGTTACAGGTATTTACAGTACCTACACTGTTACAGGTATTTACAGTACCTACACTGTTACAGGTATTTACAGTACCTACACTGTTACAGGTATTTACAGTAACTACACTGTTACAGGTATTTAGAGTACCTACACTGTTAGAGGTATTTTTACAGTACCTACACTGTAACAGGTATTTACAGTTCCTACACTGTTACAGGTATTTACAGTACCTACACTGTTACAGGTATTTACAGTACCTACACTGTTACAGGTATTTACAGTACCTACACTGTTACAGGTATTTACTGTACCTACACTGTTACAGGTATTTACTGTACCTACATTGTTACAGGTATTTACAGTACCTACACTGTTACAGGTATTTACAGTACCTACACTGTTACAGGTATTTACAGTACCTACACTGTTACGGGTATTTACAGTACCTACACTGTTACAGGTATTTACAGTACCTACACTGTTACAGGTATTTACTGTACCTACACAGTTACAGGTATTTACTGTACCTACATTGTTACAGGTATTTACAGTACCTACACTGTTACGGGTATTTACAGTACCTACACTGTTACAGGTATTTACAGTACCTACACTGTTACAGGTATTTACAGTACCTACACTGTTACAGGTATTTACAGTACCTACACTGTTACAGGTATTTACAGTACCTACACTGTTACAGGTATTTACAGTACCTACACTGTTACAGGTATTTACATTCGGTTAGGTAGAAGGGGATTGGGGGAGCGAGGGAAAAGGGGGAAGAGAGAAATTTACAGTGCACAGGAATATCTTTGTATTAAGCAAAGTAAATACCAATAATACTGTCTAAATCGATTTTTGCATGAATTTATTTTAAGCCTATCATATGACCATCATTATCAATTATATGATGGTATCTTTTTCTGGTCAAGAATAGATGTATATTCAGAGAGCACTAAAACAGAAAAGTTTTTATTTTTCTGTGCACCATATTGTAACATGTGGTGGGCATTCAAAATTTTCTGCTCAAGGATCCCGCACCCTAATAAGAGTACTTCCGGTTTAAATTTATGCACATTTTCATAATTTCCCGACAAATACCGATGATTTCATGATTGGGAATCTTCGGGGCGACGGAGTAGATCATTGTATGAGAAGTGGAATCCATAATTTTAGCTACACACAGCCAATTGTGCCTCATATGAAATTCATGTGAAATTTACATGAACTTTACATGAAAGTTCACTTGAAATTTATGTGAAACGAGCACGAACATGAAATTTTTCACATGAAATTCATGTGAAGATTTTTACATGGATGTTATGTGAATTCAGTTTCCTGTGAAGGTCAAATTCATGTAAAGGATATCTATGTGAAATTCATTTGAAATATTTTTCACATAAATCTTATGTGAAATTTATATGAATTTTACATGAACTTTCATGTGAAATTTACATGATGCTCATTTCATATGAATTTCATGTGAGGCACAATTGGCTGTGTAGAAAAGTATATAAAGCATCCTTTTTGAAGAAATTGAAAATTCTTATTTCTGGTATTTATTCATTGTATTTGAAAATGCCTCAGGAGTTTAATACCTTAAGTGTTCTCTAAATATACAGTTAACTCTCGTTTACTCAAACTCGGATAACTCGAATTTCCACTTAACTCGAACTATTCTTAAAAGTCCCGTTTCTGTTCCATGGGTTTCTATGCATTTTTACTCCTGATAACTCGAATTCCGATAACTCGAACTTTCCGTTATGTCGAACTAATTTTTAGGTCCCATAACTAATTTTACATAAAAAATCACCCGATAAGTCGAACCACAACTAAATTTTAATTGTTAAACAAAAATCAATTAATTACAAGAAGATCGTTGGACAGATAACTGATACTTTCTTGCTGTGGTGTTGCATTAATTACATTGAAGTTTGCTTGATCGTTAAAAGAAGACAACACAAACGTTTGTTAACGGTGATAGAGAAAAATACACCAGTCTTATAAAAATCGATTACTGGTCATGTACTCAGTAAGTCGAACTCCTGATAAGTCGAACTTTTTCTGATAGTCCCTTGAAGTTCGACTTATTGAGAGTAGACTGTACCTCCATTCTTTCTATGTTTCCTCACTGTCCTGAGACTTTTCTTAAATACAGAGCAATGATATTGTCTTCAGGTGTTTGAGAGTATAGAGGAGAAATGTGGTATCAGAGAGACCAGTCCCGATCATTCACCACAGAAACTTGGCAGTCCTAGGGCAGATAACCCAGTGTTAGATACAATGTCGGAGGCTTCGCTACAGGACATGGTGTTTTACCTGGCTGACGTTAGCATTACCCTGTCTGTGTTTGTAGAAATATATCCCCCGTCAGCTCAAGTATTTATCGAGGATAACTTCATTCAGAGGTACTTAGTCTATGTCTTGTTTAAGTGCACAAAGGACTAGATGCGTTAACCCCTCCAATTGACCCTATAATTTCGACAAAAATTGATTTTAATAAACAAATTATTAATCATCCCTTTTTGCGATATTGAATGTTTGAGAAAATACAGTGTCATAATTTTGAGCCCTGGTAACATCACACCCTACACATGTAGATGTATAAAGTCATGTTCTGACGTCGTTTACCCTGAATGACACAAAAGGAAAGAAAATTGTCATATTTTACACACAAATCTTTAAAATTCATCTACGCTCCAGGCCTCGTCCGCAATATATCTTATGCAAATTAAAAGGCTGATCAGAAATCCATCAATTGGTACAAATATAACCATGGGCAAGGCCTGGAGCTGTACTTGATTTTATGATTTTTTTATAGAAATTTCGCTCATTTATGGATACATTCAAAGATTTCAATATTTTTTATGTTTTTAGCATCGTAGTATTCACATCTTCTGGCGACAAGTGTACATACATGTAATATCCTACCCCCCCTTGTTGGAAGTTAAACGTATTACTCGCCACTATGAATTTGCAAGTTTCATTGGCTCCAGATTTAGGTACACTGGACCAATGATAATCAACCTTACGGAATAGAGCAATAATTATTCTTCTTACTTACCAACAGATCTGTTTTTCTACAGGCTTGTACTCACTATGTAATTAATATAAGTACATGTACTGAATTATATAGCACAATGCCTTCTCTCTGCTGTACTAAGCTTCATTTTGTGCCTGTACATGTACGCATGTATGTTTAGTTGACCGTCCAGTTACTATTTCTCCTCTACACTCTTTATTTCTTTGTTTTGTAGACTTTCCAGTTTCTATGATGCAGTTTTCCCTAAAATTATACAAACCATAAAGAAAAGGCAGTTTGAAGATGTTAGGTAAGTGATATTCTAATGTACATGTATTATGTTTGTATCACACATTCTGATTGGTTAAGCTAAGTACGTGATATCTTATTCTGATGTATTATGATTGTATCACGCATTCTGATTGGTTTAGCTAAGTAAGTGATATCTTCGTCTGATGTATTATGTTTGTATCACACATTCTGATTGGTTAAGCTAAGTAAGTGATATCTTATTCTGATGTACTATGATTGTATCACACACTCTGATTGGTTTAGCTAAGTAAGTGATATAAGGTTATTCTGATGTACTCTGTTTGTATCACACATTCTGATTTGTTGGTCTGATTCTGAAGCTAAGTATGTGATATCTTATTCTGATGTACTCTGTTTGTATCACACATTCTGATTGGTTGAGCTAAGTAATAAGTAATATCGTACTCTGATGTACTCTGATTGTATCACACATTCTGATTGGTTAAGCTAGGTAAGTGATATTTTATTCTGATGTACTATGTTTGTATTACATATTCTGAGTGGTTGAGCAATGAATAAAGTAGGATTCTTGTTTTGCTGCTCTTATTTCTTGATGTAATACATTTAAATTGGCATCTGTAAAGCAGAGTACAGATGTAGTTATAAATTAAAAGCAGAATTATGATGTTTTCTAGTTACATGTACATGTATATACAAGTCAAATCATTAGATTAGGACTACAATACTGATGTTATACTAAAACTTACAGTCTAAGACTGGATTTACTAGTCAAGTGAAATAGTGTCACCAAAAGAAACGTAAATTTATAAAGTCTCAAGCGTGTACTTGTACCTTACAGCATACAGAGGTTGTTCTACCAGAAAATGAGTCAAGCAAAGAAAGGCATGATGAAATTAGTACACCTGATCCTGAATCACTGCTTTATACAGCCCATCCTGGAAAACAGGTAAAACACACTGATCTATCGAGGAAAAAGGCGGGGGGGGGGGGGGGGGGGGGGACTTAGATATTTTTAGAAATAAATCCTTGCTTATAATCAGTTTAGGATGCTCATTGGTGTATAAATCTAATTGATCTCATGAAAAGGTTATTTGTGTGAAAATTTTCCAAGTTTATATAATTTGTTCAAAGGCATATAATTCTGAGAAATCATGTGCAAATTTTAGGAATCACCTAGCAATTCTTAGAAGAAATTTGCTAATTTCTACATGTTCTACATTTACATGTTGATTTACACATTCATTTTCTACGATCTTTTATTTCTTAGGATTTTTAGGCCTTAGGGATCAATTTATTTAAGATTCTCATGATGTCAAGGTCAGTGAACAAAGGTCAAGGTCATGGAACAAAGGTCAAGGTCACAACATTGTATTCTGAATTTATTTTAAAGTGACAAGTAGAGGTTGATATTAATCATTCTGTAATTTTGTCACCAATAAGGTACACTGAACTTTGACCTCTTTACACACAAATATTGTTATTATGAGGTCAGCTGTCTTTTTTAAAAGAAATGACTGTCTTATTTTTGGTTTTCATGGGTGCATAATTCTGGTTGGTCATGTGCAAATTCTGTGAATTGTGAAGCGATTCTTAGAAAATTTTCACGTGTCCAACCAGAATTATACACCCATGAACACCAGAAGAAAGACAGTCATATATTTATCCCCTCGCGGCCTCACGCAACTCTGTTGCCAAAGGATATACGTGAAGTAACACATTATCATGTGTATAAGGGTGTGTGTGTGTTTGGGGGGGGGGGGGGGGGGTCCATGAAAGCTTGTGGACACTCTAGAGGTCAGAGTATATTTCCAATCTTCTTCAATATTTGCATGTAAATTGTCCATTTTTAGAAGACAACACCTATTGATTTTCAAGGTCAGAGGTCAAGGATCAAGGTCACAATTGGCGATGATAGATTAATTTTGTTGACACTCTAGAGGTCACACTTTACTGTCAATTGTCTTCAAACTTTGCATGTAAGTTGTCCATTGTGAGAAGACAACACCTATTGATTTTCAAGGTCAGAGGTCAATGTTACAATAGGTGATATTGAGCTGATTGGATAAAATTACATTAATTTTGTTGCCACATGAGGGGATGCTACGCTTTGCATTGCTTGTGTTTTTAATACATTTATTTTAATTATTGTTAATTTTTATTTGCATGTGCATCAGACATTTTGCCTGAAAAAGCCTCAAATGTATTTTTATAATTAGCATTGGTAAATTCTCAATACATGCAAAACTTGAACGTGATGTCACAATAGCAACCCAAGTTACTGGAATATAATTGTAGTTGCCTATAATGGGTATTTAACATGGGGTATCTACTAGTAATGTACATGTATTACAGAGAGTCTGTAGAGAGATACGTGGAAGGATTCCTTGAATTGATGGCCACACTACTCAATGATAGAAGGTAAAGTTATAGTGTATTCATATAATAGTTGTTTTACTTGGTTCATTATGTTGGAAATAGTCAGGCTAATGAAGATGGAGAAATTTCCAGTTTTAATACAATTTGTCAATTATGTTACTTTTAACAGTGATAGCAAATTTTCTCCTTCAAATTGACAAAATTGTATTAATATAGCCCAATTGAGCTATTTATCTTCAAGAAACCTCACAGAAAACAACTATGTAAGATCCTTAATCAAAATTGTGTTTTTCTATCCAATCCTGTCATCAAACCTTAAATGCTATACTTAATGACCTGAAGTTCTGAATTTGTCAATAGCCATCGTCGGAAACCCACGTTCAGTCACCCAAGCTCACCTCCCGTGGGTCATAACGGCAGAATTTTTCACTGGATAGCATTACAAAAATCTAATGCGAGTACTTGTCAGTGAATTAGCTATTTAAAGCCAATATGTAAGTAATATTGTTTTGTAACTCCTAAAATGAACAAATATGAATCAAAGTCAACATTAATTAGGGCATCTTTTGTTGATAAAAATATAAAATATATCATACTTTTGCTACCGATAACAAATTCACTGATGAGTACTCACATTAGATTTTTGTAATGCTATCCAGCGAAAATTCTGCCGTTATGACTCACAGGAGGTGAGCTTGCATGACCGAGCGTGGGTTTCCGACAATGGTCAATAACATGCTTACTACATGTATATTAAATGCCAGGTGAGTGACATGGGCCAACTTGGGCATTTTGTTAATGAGAACACAGTTTGAACGTTTGCATTACAAACATGTAGCTATTGATGTACATCTAAGTTATTGCCTTAATCCATTACAGATTTCTCGCTGACTTTGAGAGCTGTCACTGTTTCCAGGATTACACAGACGTACTGACACAGAGTCCATATGATATATATCCTTTGTCAGAATACATGTATGACATACTGACAGACGTACTGACCCTACTGACCCAGACACACAGACGTACTGACCCAGACACTCAGACGTACTGACCCAGACACACAGACATACTGACCCAGACACACAGACGTACTGACCCAGACACACAGACGTACTGACCCAGACACTCAGACGTACTGACCCAGACACACAGACGTACTGACCCAGACACACAGACGTACTGACCCAGACACACAGACATACTGACACAGACGTACTGACCCAGACACATAGACATACTGACCCAGACGCACAGACGTACTGACCCAGACACACAGACGTACTGACCCAGACACACAGACGTACTGACCCAGACACACAGACGTACTGACCCAGACACAGACATACTGACCCAGACACACAGACGTACTGACCCAGACACACAGACATACTGACCCCGACACACAGACGTACTGATCCAGACACACAGACGTACTGACCCAGACACAAGGACGTACTGACCCAGACACACAGACGTACTGACCCAGACACACGGACGTACTGACCCAGACACACAGACGTACTGACCCAGACACACTGACAGACGTACTGACCCAGACACACTGACACACGTACTGACTCAGACACACAGACGTACTGACCCAGACACACAGACGTACTGACCCAGACACAAAGACATACTGACCCAGATACACAGACATACTGACTCAGACACACAGACGTACTGACACAGAGTCCATATGATATATATCCTTTGTCAGAGTATGATGGAATGACGTACTGACTAAAGACATACAGAAATAGACTTGCTCTAATTAAACAGAGAAGAAATCCTAAAAGTACAAGAAAAATGGCTATAATATGAACATAACACTACCAACAAAAGACGCACGGAAACAGACAAATTAAACTAATTTTAAGATGATTCATAAACTTTTAAGGTATTATCAGAGTATCTACAGTATGACCTTAACATTACGTCACAGACCAAACCAGGGTACAGTATGTACAGGACGCTTTCAGCTCAGCATTCGCTACGTACGGGAAAAGACGTGCTCCGACTGGCGCCACAAATCAAGGGGGCCGTACCAGCCCTGATGGGTCCCCGGGGTTAGATGATGAGGGCGGAGCTAGTGGGGGATATAAACCAACAAGTTCATCTGTAAAGCCGGTTTGTTTAATAATGTATTCATAAGTACTATTATTTTACATGTATTTATTATAGTGCAATGGTACCAAATTTTAGTTGAAACTGAGCAAAAATTGGCATATTAGCGTTATAGCATAATGATCATAAATTACTCCTGTCAAAGGTACAGAATTGTCAACATGATAAGATTAAACATGAAAATCAAAGTCATTGTCAGTCTCCATTTCACATACATATAAGAGTGTAATGGCTGATTGTCATTTTTTCTGAAGAAAAAAATATTTCTCCTCTCCCTGCTTGAAGCATCGAGATCTGTCCGTGTCATGCCAGACTGAAAATTCTCCAGATGAAAACATTATATTCTATCGTGACCTTCTGATATACACATGCGACTCTCATGACTGAAAAAATTTTGATAATTTTTAATCAAGTCACTCATGAAACTCTTAATCTTAGTGTTTAAGTTACTTTGTATTTCTCCTGTTTCTATAGGAACAACTGGGAGCATGTGCAGCCACAGTGACCGGGGTAGAACTTGACTCCATTATAACATCTGTACAAGATTTACTTCCTGACTTAGGACCAGGATTTATAGAGGTTTGTCATGCTGCAAATTAATTTTTATATGGGTTCTATCTTTTTGATGGTAAAATAAATTTGCAATCCATCACCAAATTAAAATTTTTTAGAAATTTTACTCTTAGCGCCATTTTGAAATGACAATTTACATGTGATTTGCAGTATGACAAAAATGTTATTATGGTTCCAGACAGGTAATATGGCCTGACATACCTTGTCTGGAATATCTATTCCCCTTGTCCTTGGCTCGGGTACACTTTGTAATTATTTCCTCTCCCAACTTAGGGACCAGTGCCCAGTTTCACAAAAATTCTTACGAAAAATTTCAGGAATTTTCGTAACTTTCATCATCAAGTAAAAACTTTAAATGTCTTTCAATTTAGATTATATTGTGCTTTCTTATATCATTTCTACATAATAAATATAAATTCAGAAACAAAATATCGTGATTTTTACTTTATAAGGAGTACTACAAGATCGAAAGTTATGAAAATTCCTAAAATTTTTCGTAAGTATTTATGTGAATTTTGTGAAACAGGCTGCAGGAGTTATAGGTACAGACTAGCTTCCATTTTGGCCCACTTTAAAGGTTGTTCATGTTTGATTTAGGATTTGTTGAAAAGTAATCAAATGTATCATGTGTAAAAATAGTGTTCAGAAGCCAGTGTCACCATGGAGACAGACATTAGTTATACTAACCTTTGACCTTGTGAGCTGCGGCCTGCATAGATCACTTAGGTGTTTTAATGTGTTTTACAATGGGTATCGACACATCCATATTGTCAGAAATATGGTACAAGTATCTCTTAGAATTTCTTCATTAATTATAATTGTATAATATTTTTCATTACTTTTTATAGCTATGCTTAGAAGAAATGGATTACAACACTGAGAAAGTCATCAATGCTGTTCTAGAAGATAAACTCCCTCCCTCCTTACAGGATATAGATAGACAATTACAAAGGTACATGTGCATACATGTTTAAAAATTCTAATGCTGTTCTAAAGTATTAACTCCCTCCCTCTGCTCATAATGTACGAGGATTGATTAAAAAATTCATAGACAATGATCGCAATATCTCAGAAATTAATGCTAGTAAATGAACAGTTTTCTTACCATAAATTAAAAATGGCGACACAATACTATAATAAAGATATAATTAAACAAAATGTTTTTCATAAAAAAACAGATGTCTCCCCCCTCCCTCTAAATTACTTTGACCTTAGGCCAAAATGCAAAATGATGTGAAACCTTTGAGTCATGGGCAACATCATACTAAAACATGAAAGTGATTCATTACATAGTTTGAGGTAAAGCCCAAACATGATTGGCATATACAATTTCATTATAAGCATACTTAAAGAAATTGACTTTGGTCACATGACCTTGGATATAGGTGATCTGAAACCTACACTCACTGACGAGGGTTAAGTACCCGAAACATGCATGTCTGGTCCATGCTGCAAACTTATCTGCTTTTAAATGATGCTATTGGATTTGAAGACGTGTAACATTGTTGGATCATGAGCAACAAAAAACTGAATTAGTGATTGAATACACGGTTCAAAATATAAAGCCTAAACATTATTAGCATAGACAATTTCAGCCTGGACATGCTTAGCATATACAATTTCATTACCAAAGTAAGAAGCTACCTTAACCATGTGACCTTGGGACAATGTGATAAGAAACATTTAGTCCTTAGAAACAACATACTAAAATATGAAAAGAATTGTAAAAAGGGTTCAGGAGATATAGCCCAGACAATATTAGTACGTACAATTTCATTATAAAGAACTAAATGATCTTGACCTTGGGCACATGACCTTGGGTCAAGATGATAAGAAACCCTCCAATCCTGAGCAACAGCATACTTTAGTATAAGAGTGATCCAGTATACGATTCCACAGATATAGCCCAGACTCAATAGCATTTACAATTTCATTAAAAAATGTAATACTTGACCTTAGTCATATGACCTTGGATCAAGGAGGTGTGAAACCTTTGGGTCATCAGCACCATCATACTAAAATATGACGTGATCCAATCACGGTTCAAAAGATTAAGCCTGGACATAATACATGTAACAAATACAATTTCATTTAAAATATACTAATTGACCTTGACTTTGGTCACATGACCTTGAGTCAACGTGATGTGAAACCTTTAGGTGATAAGCAACAACATACTAAAATATGACGGTGATCTGATAAATAGTTAAAAGAGATACAGCCCCAATGGGATAGCATGTACAATTTCATTAAAATGTACTTAGTAACTTTGACCTTGATCAAATGACCATGGGTCCAGGTGAAACCTTTTGGTCATGACTAAATACATTCTTAAACTTGAAAGCAATCCAGAATGCGGTCCAAGAGATAAAGCCTAAACAAGGATGTATCTACAATTTCATTAAAAATGTAGATAGTGACCTTGGCCTTGGGTCAAGGTGATGTGAAGCCTTCGGGTCATAAGCAAAAACATACAAAAATATGAAAGTGATCCGGCAAACCGTTCAAGAGATATAGCCCTGACAAGAATGTATGCACAATATCATTAAAAATGCACTAAGTGACCTTGACCTTGGTCACATGACCTTGGGTCAAGGTGATGTGAAACCTACAGGTCATAAGCAACAACATACTTAGATATGAAAGTGATCCAGCAAATGATTCAAGAGATATAGCTCGTACAGGAATGTATGCATAATTTCATTAAAAATGCACTAAGTGACCTTGACCTTGGTCACATGACCTTGGGTCATGGTGATGTGAAACCTTTGGGTCATAAGCAACAACATACTAAAATATGAAAGTTATCCGGCAAACGGTTCAAGAGATATAGCACGGACTGGAATGTATGTACAGTTTCATTAAAAATGCACTAAGTGACCTTGACCTTGGTCACATGACCTTGGGTCAAGGTGATGTGAAACCCACAGGTCATAAGCAACAACATACTAAAATATGAAAGTGATCCGGCAAACGGTTCAAGAGATATAGCCCGGACAGGAATGTATGCATAATTTCATTAAAAATGCACTATGTGACCTTGACCTTGATTCACATGACCTTGGGTCAAGGTGATGTGAAACCTAAGGATCATAAGCAACAACATACTAAAATATGAAAGTGATCCGGCAAACGGTTCAAGAGATATAGCCCGGACAGGAATGTATGTATAATTTCATTAAAAATTCACTAAGTGACCTTGACCTTGGTCACATGACCTTGGGTCAAGGTGATGTGAAACCTTCGGGTCATAAGCAACAACATACTAAAATATGAAAGTGATCCGGCAAACGGTTCAAGAGATATAGCCCGGACAGGAATGTATGCATAATTTCATTAAAAATGCACTAAGTGACCTTGACCTTGGTCACATGACCTTGGGTCAAGGT
Source organism: Pinctada fucata (assembly GCA_028142955.1). NCBI lineage: Eukaryota > Metazoa > Mollusca > Bivalvia > Pterioida > Pteriidae > Pinctada > Pinctada fucata. Next base: position 1,926,514 of record AP027110.1, on the reverse strand, counting down.
GATGTGAAACCTTCGGGTCATAAGCAACAACATACTAAAATATGAAAGTGATCGGGCAAACGCTTCAGGAGATATAGCCCGGACACGATGTGTGACAGACGGACAGACAGACAGATGGACAGACAGACGGACGACGAAGGCAAAACCAATATGTCTCCTCCCCGTTGGGGGGGAGACATAAAAAATGTGGTACATGGGCATTCCTCCTTCTTTGATGTATAATGTAGATCATCATATTATTATTTTATTTGTGTGATGTTAATCAGTACTTTTCATTGAACAATATCAAGTTGCTCCAATATTCACAGAGTTATCTTTGAATTTCAAGGTGAAATATTCAAATTAATAATCAGCCTGTCATCCACATAGTTTAAACAACAGGCTAAAACTTAAATCTTTAAAATATTTTACTATCTTCTATTTATGTAGAGAGCCAAAGCAAGTGGAAGATTCCGTGATATCGTCACGAGCGAACATTTACGACCATGACGAGTTTGATGTGTTCAGTAGAGAGTCCATCGATACGTCACGAATCTTCAAAGGAAAACAGTAAGTTTAATTAACTTAAATTGTAACAACTATTCTGATTGGTTAAAATTTCTGGTATACTGTACTCCAAAAGTCTCTCCAGTGACGGTACCATGGATGACATGTTTTTTAGAAATTGGAATGAGTTAAAGAAGATCCTGACGATAATCTCAACAGCACTCACAATAGAGTACAAAATTGAACATCGACGGACCCCTAGGAGGCTAGATGTGGGACCAGGTGCCCGGGAGGATTAAGCATCCCCTGTTTGACTAGTCGCAGTCGCCGTGCAAGGTTCATGGAATGATAGCAGAGAATTTAAGGCTTTTCTGTAGGAAATAAATGATAGGGAATGACGCTAAATTTGCTTTGGTATGAAGATCTTGGCAGAAAACATTTTCTTAATGTGTTAATTGCTTATTATTATATTAATGCATTTAGATAGAGCCAAGTTACTAGTACCGACTTAAATCTATATGTAACATTTATTTACAGATCTAAAACAGACAAGTTAACACTGGACGAGGCTCGGGGATTTGATGACGTGAAACAGAGAATCAGTCAAGCGTACAGTATCCGTGTAGAGACAGTGGACGGGGACGATCCGTCACAGATGACTGAACTTTATGATGACGAGTATGACGACACGTACGATGCTAACAACGTGGGAGCGGATGACGCAGACTCGGCTGACGAACTCACGACTCGCAGGTTGTTACATATTGCCAGAAATTACTTTATATGATTTTTGTGTTGCCTGCGAAGCATAGTGACACTTAGGGATAACTTTGTCCTCTGTCCATCTGTCTGTCTGTCACACTTGAATGTCACACCCTATAAAAGTGATTCCTGAGTGTCGCTATGTTTCGCAGGCGACACGTGCATTCCTTGGAATTATTTTATTAGATAATTATACAACCAATTTTCAGTAAGAATAGGGCAAAAATGGGCAGATTAAATGAATTTGGAATCTTTACTACATGTACATGTACATGTACATGTATATACTATTTGTTGTAATGTTAAAGTGGTATACTAATTCAAGACTATGCAAAATAAATTAAGTCATACAGTCTCAGATTATAAAAGAGAGCAAAAAGTCAAGAGTGTAATTTCATATAATTTGGCCATTTCTGCCTTGTTATTGCTTCAAATTGACTGCATAGATATTTACTTACTGAAGTATAGATTTAATGTGTAATTTCTTGCATGGTTCCCTCCTCACTTCAGAACCCCACTGGTCAGAAAATCTATTTTATTGATATACACCTTTGGTGAAAGTGTATTCTGAACCAAGGGGCGAACAAATGTCCCACAGGCAAAAAACAAACAATGTTGTATAAAAACTTTTCCGTTTTTCATTGATTTCTATGAAAATAATGCATATTTTGACTTAAATATTGGTCTTATTTTCAATAATTTAGCCAACCTGACAGAGGGTTCATATGTGGGCCAAGTAACTTGTCATTCTTACCGAAAAAAAATCTCAAATTTTGTACTTTGTAATTTCTACTTTTCAGGGCATATTTTATGTCTTATCTTAACAGCTCCTTTCATGTGGCATATTTTTTCTTACATTTAACATGTTTAATAATTCCATTGATCAGTGAATCTTAGTAAAGATCCATATTCTGAATGTATACCTAAATTTGCCTTAACATAAATTGTACATGTATTAACAATATGGTATACTTTGTGTATTTATATTCAGACCTTTCACTACTCCGCGTGTACTTGGAGGGAAAACTGTCAAAAGTGAAAGTGAAGACGACAGTAACTCAGAGGTAAGTACATGTAGGTTGTTACTATGGTAATAAACTCAGAGGTTAGTAAGTCGTTACTATGGTAATAAACTCAGAGGTTAGTACATGTAGGTTGTTACTATGGTAATAAACTCAGAGGTAAGTACATGTAGGTTGTTACTATGGTAATAAACTCAGAGGTTAGTAGGTTGTTTCTTTGGTAATCTAAACTCAGAGGTTAGTAAATGTAGGTCGTTACTATGGTAATAAACTCAGAGGTAAGTGGGTTGTTACTATGGTAATAATAAACTCAGAGGTTAGAACATGTATGTCGTTTCTATGGTAATAAACTCAGAGGTAAGTACATGTAGGTCATTACTATGATAATAAACACAGAGGTTAGTAGGATGTTACTATGGTAATGATAAACTCAGAGGTTAGTACATGTAGGTCGTTACTATGGTCATAAACTCAGAGGTTAGTACATGTAGGTCATTACTATGGTAATAAACACAGAGGTTAGTAGGTTGTTACTATGGTAATGATAAACTCAGAGGTTGGTACATGTAGGTCGTTTCTATGGTAATAAACTCAGAGGTTATTAGGTTGTTACTATGGTAATAATTAACTCAGAGGTTAGTACATGTAGGTCGTTATTATCATGGTAATAAACTCAGAGGTTAGTAGGTTGTTACTATGGTAATAATAAACTGAGAGGTTTGTACATGTAGGTCGTTACTATGGTAATAAACTCAGAGGCTAGTAGGTTGTTACTATGGTAATGATAAACTCAGAGGTTAGTACATGTAGGTCGTTACTATGGTAATAAACTCAGAGGTTAGTAGGTTGTTACTATGGTAATAATAAACTAAGAGGTTAGTACATGTAGGTCGTTACTATGGTAATAAACTCAGAGGTTAGTAGGTTGTTACTATGGTAATGATAAACTCAGAGGTTAGTACATGTAGGTCGTTACTATGGTAATAAACTCAGAGGTTAGTCCATGTAGGTCGTTACTATGGTAATAAACTCAGAGGTTAGTAGGTTGTTACTATGGTAATAATAAACTAAGAGGTTTGTACATGTAGGTCGTTATTATGGTAATAAACTCAGAGGCTAGTAGGTTGTTACTATGGTAATAATAAACTCAGAGGTTAGTAGGTTGTTATTATGGTAATAATTAACTCGGAGGTTAGTACATGTAGGTCGTTACGATGGTAATAAACTCAAAGGCTAGTACATGTAGGTCGTTACTATGGTAATAAACTCAGAGGTTAGTAGGTTGTTTTTATGGTAATGATAAACTCAGAGGTTAGTACATGTAGGTCGTTACTATGGTAATAAACTCAGAGGTTAGTAGGTTGTTTTTATGGTAATGATAAACTCAGAGGTTAGTACATGTAGGTCGTTACTATGGTAATAAACTCAGAGGTTAGTAGGTTGTTACTATGGTAATAATAAACTCAGAGGTTAGTAGGTTGTTGTTATGGTAATAATTAACTCAGAGGTTAGTACATGTAGGTCGTTACGATGGTAATAAACTCAAAGGCTAGTACATGTAGGTCGTTACTTTGGTAATAAACTCAGAGGTTAGTAGGTTGTTTTTATGGTCATGATAAACTCAGAGGTTAGTACATGTAGGTCGTTACTATGGTAATAAACTCAGAGGTTAGTAGGTTGTTTTTATGGTAATGATAAACTCAGAGGTAAGTACATGTAGGTCGTTACTATGGTAATAAACTCAGAGGTTAGTAGGTTGTTACTATGGTAATAATAAACTCAGAGGTTAGTAGGTTGTTACTATGGTAATAAACTCAGAGGTTTGTACATGTAGGTTGTTACTATGGTAATAAACTCAGAGGTTAGTAGGTTGTTACTATGGTAATAATAAACTCAGAGGTTTGTACATGTAGGTCGTTACTATGGTAATAAACTCAGAGGCTAGTAGGTTGTTACTATGGTAATGATAAACTCAGAGGTAAGTCCATGTAGGTCGTTACTATGGTAATAAACTCGGAGGTTAGTAGGTTTTTACTATGGTAATGATAAACTCAGAGGTTAGTACATATAGGTCGTTACTATGGTAATAAACCCAGAGGTGAGTCCCTATGGTAATAATCAACTCAGAGGTTAGTACATGTACTCGATGAAGGTCATAAATTATACCATCTTTTAAACATGGGAAGTACTGTAGCTCCATACAGTATATGAATAAGACACTCCACAAGCCCTGGAAAGGGGATAAGTTCTGTAAAAACAGTATGAAATAGAAAAATCAAATTCAAGGAATTGTGGTCCCCCGCTTTTGGGTGTTTGTCTTTAAAGAAATGCTTACAGACATCCCCCATTCTTAAGTTTTAATAATATATCTCATATATTATCAACATTCTAAATATGAAAGATTAACTCCAAGAAAAGTCAAAAGGTCCAAACTTTTGTTTTGTTTCCAAGGGACAGGGCTTATGAAAAGGTATGCACATGTGAAATATTTAAGACCTATGATTTAAATTACCATCAAAAACTTATGGTCGAGGTTGAAGTTTTTAAATGTGAGTCAGACTCCATGGACAAGGTCACAAGGTCAGAATGTTGTTACCAACAGAAAGGTCTCATCACAAGGAATACACATTTGAAATGTGAAAGCCCTATCATTTTCCATTAAAAAGTTATGGTCAAGGTTAAAGTTTTTAATAAGTAGGTCAAAGTCCAAGGTCAAGGTCACAAGGTCAAAAATTTTGGTATCCATGGAAAGGTCTTGTCACAAGGAATACACATGTGAAATATCAAAGTCCTTTCACTTTCCATTCAAAAGTTATGGTCAAGGTTAAAGTTTTTAATAAGTAGGTCAAAGTCCAAGGTCAAGGTAACAAGGTCAAAAATTTTGGTATCCATGGAAAGGTCTTGTCACAAGGAATACACATGTGAAATATCAAAGTCCTATCACTTTCCATTCAAAAGTTATGGTCAAGGTTAAAGTTTTTAATAAGTAGGTCAAAGTCCAAGGTCAAGGTCACAAGGTCAAAAATTTTGGTATCCATGGAAAGGTCTTGTTACAAGGAATACACATGTGAAATTTCAAAGCCCTATCACTTACCATTCAAAAGTTATGCACAAGGTTAAAGTTTTTGTGACTGACGGACAGACGAACCGGTTTTAATGTCCCCGCTTTCGTGAAAGCGGGGGACAAAAATCATGGTAGATTCTTTTTATCTCATGATGTACATTGTACGTGTTGTAATTGATAGAAAATTAATAAAGTTCAAAACTAGAAATTTTGATATGATTTCTTGTAAATAGCGCACATGTTAACATTGCCATTCCTGTCGTGATGGCTAAGTCAGCATTTTGTCCAATGAAAATGCCCTGGGTCATGTTATGTCTGTCATAACACATGATAAATTATGAAATGGCGTCATGAAATTGAAAGTAGGAAGTATCATTTGATAAGCAAGAACATGTAATAGTCATGTACATTTTTCATTTTATGATAAAAATGATCTGACTTGCTGTTTATATCTGTAGGAGTCTGGAGTGGAATCTAAGCCAAGGGACGAATTTATAACAAATCCAGCTCTGATACGTCAACGTAACGAGGAACGTGCTCAGTGGAAGGCCATGAGGAGAGGTCAAGGACACCGTCCACCAAGTCGTGGCAGGGGTCAAGGTCAGGAAGGAGGGGAGAGAAGATACGATGTCAAAGGTCGTGGAAAGGGTCAAGGTCAAAGTGACGACGTGGTGAGAAATCGTAGGTGGAAGGAACAGCATAAATCCTCCAGAGGAAATCACAACCGCCGATTTATGTCCGATAAAAAACGTATGGGATTTGGTGTTCCGCCTAAATAACGGAACATTATGAACTGTTGTGTAATTGATCATATATGGAGGGATTTGGTACTTATTGCTGCATAGATAAGAAATACATGTACATATATGTCTCTTGAAAATGCATGATTATGAGTTAATTTGCAAAGATATTACAGCGTTAAAGGATTATTTCAAGAAGTTTTAAAGAAAAATGTAGGGTTTGCAGCAATTTTGCGGAAAATTGACAATTTTGGAATTTTCAAAGGGTTTAAAGCTACTGATAAATGCATTATCTTTAATATTTCAACACATTATTAAGTAAAGTATCAAATCACCAAAAAAGTCAATTAATTTAATAAATGTTAAGAAACGGCAGATTTAGAGGCTTCGTGACCCTTCCCCTCTGCCCCAACCAGGATTATTAGACTGTATATGTACTGTTTTCGTATTTTAGGTACTTGTACTGCTTTCAAATTTGCATACCCCCCTCCCCCAATTTCCTTGTAATATTTTGATGAAGAAAATGTATCAAAAACATGCTGATTCATAACCAAGTCGTACTATTTTGGAATACGATTATTTAGGCTTGCATTGTTCCGCTCACATCTTACTTGTGCATGTACATTATTTTATTTATTATTGAAATATCTGTTGAATCTTGAAGTTGCAATACATGTATGTTTGTTTGGATATTTATTGAAAATAAAATTCTTCCAGTGATTTGTTGCGTTCTATGCTCTAAAAATTGTTCATGTACACACGTTAGTACACTAACCTTGCATGACATACATGTAGCAAGATATCTCCCTGTCAACATGGTGTTTTGAGTTTTCAGTTCTCACAGGACTCCAGCCTGACACTTGCTTTATCTTGACACATTCCACACTCTGCACACGTATTACATTGTTATATCCAAGCAAAATAAAAAATCTTTTCCTTTTCCTGATTGGTTTAGGAAACTTTAAGACTAAATCTACACAATATCTTCATAATAATTTATGTTTTGACCTGACTTAATGTACATGTGTATTGTTTCATCACCTTCAACAATTCTGTTAAGGACAGACAAGGATCTCTAGTGATTTTGGGGGTCAAAGGTCAAAGTAAGGTTTGATATTGTAGATGTTTATCTTATCTGTACACAGTAGTACATATATATGCTTTTTGACCTACCATGCTAAAACATCAACTTTGAAGTGTAGAGAAACAAGTTTTAATAAATGTGCACTGAAACTAGCGTTCAGATCCGGAACTCAGATTTCCAGATTAATAGATCATTTTTGCACTATGCACGTTTGTTCCCTGAGAAATCGTCCAGAATAACGAATTTTCCGGAGTAACAAATTCCGGACGTAACGAATCATCACTGTAGATACATGTATCTCTAGATCTTCAATGATGGAACTTCACTGTCACTTAAAACCATAATTCTGTGACAAAGCAAAATCTGCATTATGCTTGTTTTTACATTGTGAACTAAATTCAGAGAATTTCCAACAGAGTTTGAAAGACGAATATTAGCACCCGTAACACAGTATCACTCTTTTCATACTTCATAACACACCAGAAGAGGCAAAGACGGGTTAGTATAGTGGTAACGTGCTCACTTCTCACCTCCAAGGTATTAGGATCGAATCCCAGATTCCACAAAGGGGTCTTGTGTTAGAAGGTATGGCGGTGACCAACCTAATCCTGGGTATGTTACTGGGTACTCCCTGTTCCTCCTGCTTAAGGAACCCCCTCACGCCAACATCTGAGCCAACGTGAGACTTTAGTATAAGTTTGTAACTTGTTTGTGAAACGTTGTGAAATAAGTAAAGTTTAAATTGCACCAAATTCCCATAGAAATGCCATGCAGCATGATGCTTAAATCATTTACTGATCCAGACTTTAAGAACAGGTATGCTGCTTGTTTGACCTTGAACTTGACCTTGACCTTGAATATGATCTTGATCCTAGAAGTGTATCAAGTCTCGTCAAACTTGACAATTCTGTTTCATTTGAGTAAAATGGATTTCAGGTATATATGTAAGTTTAAGTTATACTGTGTGGGACAGACAGACAGACATGTGGGACAAAGTATTGATACCTATTACTTACAGCTCACATATACATGTAAATCTATAAAATGTGAAGAAATAAATTAATGTAAGAAAACTGTATTTCATTTTGGCAATTCAAGAACAAGCACAATAAAGTAACAAACACAGACACAGATATAATTGAACTTGCACATGTTGTAGTATAAAATCATCATCCGAGTACCCAGACAAAAGAACAGAAAAATACATTTCATTGATATACTTATTATTACACATGTAGTTATACAATGTACATGTAGCTGCAAAATCAACAAATAAAATATAAGTTTCCATGTTATATAATCATTGAACAGACACTATGGGCTCTATTCTCCACTTTTTTACCTCACAAAAGACATAATAGACATTTTTCATATTCACGGACTTCGGACATCGCACTTGGAGGGGACTATGTCACAAACGTGAATTGTTGATGTTATCCCCATAAATCTAGAATACTTTATCATTTGTTAATGTGAGAATTTATTTATTTTTATGTATGAATATACATATTTAAAGCGCTCAAGCGTAATTATGTCTACTGTGTAGTCATAATTTAGGTTTTTGAATGAACCTGATTTCTTTAATATGACCCCGAAGTCCGAAGTGCAAAGTCCGAAGTACGTCAACTTGAAAAATGTCCAATAAGATTACATGTATGTACATGTATAGACCTAGTATACTACAGTAACTTGTATTAAGTAGAGGAGAATTTTGATTTAAGAACAGTTATAATATTATTCAGTTTGCAAGGGGAAAAAAAAATTGGATATCTACTCTTCATGTATCTGAATTAAATTATGAATCATTTTCATAACTTGAATTCCTGTCAAAGATATAATACACTGTGACAAATGAATAAAAGCAATTCATGTGTAAAAATTATATATTTTGTCACACTGCATATACCCTAACCCAGGTAGAGATGGCCGTGTGGATAAGGCGTTCAACTCTTGCGCAGAAGACCAGGGTTCCAATCCCGGTGTGGTCATATGAGAGATGAAAGTCATATCCATTCGTTCATCCCTACCGAGTCTCCTGACCGAGGGGACTATAAAGGGCCCGGTTGGGTACCCGCGTTCATGCTGCGGCAAGGGTATCCAGGTGTGGTGGCACCTTATAAAAGCCGTTGGAAATACGGACCATCCAAGCAGTACATAACTATACAACCCTCCTGCATACATGCATACACCACATACACAAGTGGAGGGTGGGCATTAAAATGGGGTAGTACTCCGCCCGTTAAATTATAGAAGGGGCTATGAGGCACCCCAGAGGGGAATGGCCTGGCTAGAGTACTCTGTAACGGGCAGTTGGCGAATGAGTTCCCCGCAATATATAACATCAATACAGCCAACTGACCCAATAGAGGGTTGCCAGGTGCCCAAACAGGAAGAAAATTTTTTTTTTACCAATTTCATTGGTTGTTTAGCCATAATAATTAGACTACGTTACCCATTTGCGGCCATAAATTTTGAACTTTAAGAGATCACGAAAAGCTATTCTTTCTAGACATCATAACATTCAAGCATTTCCCGTAAAAATGTACAAATACATTGTATTTTGAATTTCCCTCTTCAGATCCTTTACTTTCATTTTTCTGTTAAATTGAATTTTATTTAAAATTTGAATAAACCATTTATGGGTAGGGTCTTTTAGATGGTGAACATTTAACATATAAAAAGTCAGAAAATTTACTCTCAACGCCATTTTAAAACGACAATTTGTACATGCTTATTTTGCAGTATGACATAAAAGTTATTGTGGTGTCAGACAGGTATGTAATTATGATTAAAATGTACCTTGTTTGGGGCTCGGGAAATATAAATTCCAGACGAGGTATGTCAGACCATTTTGCATGTACCTGTCCGGAGCAATGATTATATATAATACGACATACAATACACAGAGTGGGACTAGTAGAGAATGGAACAGAATGTCAAAACATCAATTATAACAATCATAACTATGGCAAATAATATATAACATGTATAATACTGGGTCTAATAGAACACTTTGGCGAGTTGATATCTTATAAAAAACGCTACTCCGCTGCATAATACCTGGAAAGATAAAATATACAAGTATTAAAAAAAATTATACAACTGGCAGACCTATATTAGAATATTGTCATTTTGAAAATATTTCATATTTAATGTATCAATTAGGTTTATTTATAAAAAAAACAACTTAAATTACAGTAAAATGAAATCTGTCTTGATATTTATTTTCATCTTAGTCGAAGAGTTGATTCAGACTCTGATTAAGCTTTCCAGAATTTAAACTCAAACAAACATAAATCATAAATCAAATTGTATGAAATCTGATGTCAAAACTTACCTGTATCGTTAATAATATAATAACTAACGTCCTCTCGTGTAACGGTCCTGAATACATCAACAATAAGTTAATCAGTGTCATATTATTACACTCCACAAACTCATCACTTTCTATAACTTCCAATACTCTAAACGTTCTGAAGACTTTGATTATTAATCGTCCAATCAGATTGAGATCTGTAGATTTGAATTTTGTGTAGCTCATTCCTACTTTGTCTAATTTGCTGTCATACCTGAAAAGATAAATATATGAAACAAGTAAGTAGGCAAAACTCCAAGTTCAAGGTCACAATGTCAAAAGTTTTGGTATCTAAAGAAGTCTCTTACCATTTAATATGGCTACTAGGGTTAATGTTCTTATCAGTAAATGATGGACATACTGGTTTTAATGTCCACTGGCTTTAGCAAAATATGGAGACAAATACGAATTTGTATTCTAAACATTTTATAAAAGAGGCACAGTATATTGAGCAACAATAATACTTACATAAGGTGCCCTAGGAGTAAGCATTATCTATCTGCTAACATTATTCAATACCATATAAGAAAAAAACTTACTAAGCTACTATTTCTTCCTGATATACAAAGAAACAGTGTATAAACATTCACACATATACATGTACATGTAGGATATGGAAATTGATCTGGCACTGGTGATCCGGCACTGTTGATTGTTACTATAGAACATCACAGCCAAAATGAAGTACCGTATTTCACATTCACTTACATGCACAAACAAGAGGAATTTGAAGATTTTTGCTTAGCGAGAAAATAATGAACATAATTAGAAAAATTTCAGTCTTGACATTCCCATTCCCCCATCCCCCCCACCCAACCTTGACTGATACTTCCCTATTCGAACTCAAAGAGGTACTAGATGCTATTAATCAGAAAGTTAATAATACTGAGATTATGTGCTACAGGAGTACTGTAAATGTCGTTATTTTCGCTCGGGGGATAATTCGTGATTATGAAATGCATGTACCATCAAAACATTATGGTTATAGGGAAAAACTTCGTGACATAGACAAATCTTCCTTTGTAAGATTGAAGCAGGGTGTTTTTCGTGAGGAGGGAATCTTCGCACCGTCTATTGATTCACGAAGTATGCAGAAAATGTCCTGCCTACTGACATAAGTAAACACTTACTTAGGAAGACGTACATGTTAGTAAACACTTACTTAGGAAGACGTACATGTTAGTAAACACTTACTTAGGAAGACGTACATGTTAGTAAACACTTACTTAGGAAGACGTACATGTTAGTAAACACTTACTTAGGAAGACGTACATGTTAGTAAACACTTACTTAGGAAGACGTACATGTTAGTAAACACTTACTTAGGAAGACGTACATGTTAGTAAACACTTACTTAGGAAGACGTACATGTAAGTAAACACTTACTTAGGAAGACGTACATGTAAGTAAACACTTACTTAAGAAGACGTACATGTTAGTAAACACTTACTTAAGAAGACATACATGTTAGTAAACACTTACTTAGGAAGACGTACATGTAAGTAAACACTTACTTAGGAAGACGTACATGTAAGTAAACACTTACTTAGGAAGACGTACATGTAAGTTAACACTTACTTAAGAAGACGTACATGTAAGTAAACACATACTTAGGAAGACGTACATGTAAGTAAACACTTACTAAGGAAGACGTTCATGTTAGTAAACACTTACTTAGGAAGACGTACATGTTAGTAAACACTTACTTAGGAAGACGTACATGTAAGTAAACACTTACTTAGGAAGACGTACTTGTAAGTAAACACTTACTTAGGAAGACGTACATGTTAGTAAACACTTACTTAGGAAGACGTACATGTTAGTAAACACTTACTTAGGAAGACGTACATGTAAGTAAACACTTACTCAGGAAGACGTACATGTAAGTAAACACTTACTTAGGAAGACGTACTTGTAAGTAAACACTTAATTAGGAAGACGTACATGTTAGTAAACACTTACTTAGGAAGACGTACATGTAAGTAAACACTTACTTAGGAAGACGTACATGTAAGTAAACACTTACTTAGGAAGACGTACATGTAAGTAAACACTTACTTAGGAAGACGTACTTGTAAGTAAACACTTACTTAGGAAGACGTACATGTTAGTAAACACTTACTTAGGAAGACGTACATGTAAGTAAACACTTACTCAGGAAGACGTACATGTAAGTAAACACTTACTTAGGAAGACGTACTTGTAAGTAAACACTTACTTAGGAAGACGTACATGTTAGTAAACACTTACTTAGGAAGACGTACATGTAAGTAAACACTTACTTAGGAAGACGTACATGTAAGTAAACACTTACTTAAGAAGACGTACATGTTAGTAAACACTTACTTAAGAAGACGTACATGATAGTAAACACTTACTTAGGAAGACGTACATGTAAGTAAACACTTACTCAGGAAGACGTACATGTAAGTAAACACTTACTTAGGAAGACGTACTTGTAAGTAAACACTTAATTAGGAAGACGTACATGTTAGTAAACACTTACTTAGGAAGACGTACATGTAAGTAAACACTTACTTAGGAAGACGTACATGTAAGTAAACACTTACTTAGGAAGACGTACATGTTAGTAAACACTTACTTAGGAAGACGTACTTGTAAGTAAACACTTACTTAGGAAGACGTACATGTAAGTAAACACTTACTTAAGAAGACGTACATGTTAGTAAACACTTACTTATGAAGACGTACATGTTAGTAAACACTTACTTAGGAAGACGTACATGTAAGTAAACACTTACTTAGGAAGACGTACATGTAAGTAAACACTTACTTAGGAAGACGTACATGTAAGTAAACACTTACTTAGGAAGACGTACATGTAAGTAAACACTTACTAAGGAAGACGTACATGTTAGTAAACACTTACTTAGGAAGACGTACATGTTAGTAAACACTTACTTAGGAAGATGTACATGTAAGTAAACACTTACTTAGGAAGACGTACTTGTAAGTAAACACTTACTTAGGAAGACGTACATGTTAGTAAACACTTACTTAGGAAGACGTACATGTTAGTAAACACTTACTTAGGAAGACGTACATGTAAGTAAACACTTACTCAGGAAGACGTACATGTAAGTAAACACTTACTTAGGAAGACGTACTTGTAAGTAAACACTTAATTAGGAAGACGTACATGTTAGTAAACACTTACTTAGGAAGACGTACATGTAAGTAAACACTTACTTAGGAAGACGTACATGTAAGTAAACACTTACTTAGGAAGACGTACTTGTAAGTAAACACTTACTTAGGAAGACGTACATGTTAGTAAACACTTACTTAGGAAGACGTACATGTTAGTAAACACTTACTTAGGAAGACGTACATGTAAGTAAACACTTACTCAGGAAGACGTACATGTAAGTAAACACTTACTCAGGAAGACGTACATGTAAGTAAACACTTACTTAGGAAGACGTACTTGTAAGTAAACACTTAATTAGGAAGACGTACATGTTAGTAAACACTTACTTAGGAAGACGTACATGTAAGTAAACATTTACTTAGGAAGACGTACATGTAAGTAAACACTTACTTAGGAAGACGTACATGTAAGTAAACACTTACTTAGGAAGACGTACTTGTAAGTAAACACTTAATTAGGAAGACGTACATGTTAGTAAACACTTACTTAGGAAGACGTACATGTAAGTAAACACTTACTTAGGAAGACGTACATGTAAGTAAACACTTACTTAGGAAGACGTACTTGTAAGTAAACACTTACTTAGGAAGACGTACATGTTAGTAAACACTTACTTAGGAAGACGTACATGTTAGTAAACACTTACTTAGGAAGACGTACATGTAAGTAAACACTTACTCAGGAAGACGTACATGTAAGTAAACACTTACTTAGGAAGACGTACTTGTAAGTAAACACTTAATTAGGAAGACGTACATGTTAGTAAACACTTACTTAGGAAGACGTACATGTAAGTAAACACTTACTTAGGAAGACGTACATGTAAGTAAACACTTACTTAGGAAGACGTACTTGTAAGTAAACACTTACTTAGGAAGACGTACATGTTAGTAAACACTTACTTAGGAAGACGTACATGTAAGTAAACACTTACTTAGGAAGACGTACATGTAAGTAAACACTTACTTAGGAAGACGTACATGTAAGTAAACACTTACTTAGGAAGACGTACTTGTAAGTAAACACTTACTTAGGAAGACGTACATGTTAGTAAACACTTACTTAGGAAGACGTACATGTAAGTAAACACTTACTCAGGAAGACGTACATGTAAGTAAACACTTACTTAGGAAGACGTACTTGTAAGTAAACACTTACTTAGGAAGACGTACATGTTAGTAAACACTTACTTAGGAAGACGTACATGTAAGTAAACACTTACTTAGGAAGACGTACATGTAAGTAAACACTTACTTAAGAAGACGTACATGTTAGTAAACACTTACTTAAGAAGACGTACATGTTAGTAAACACTTACTTAGGAAGACGTACATGTAAGTAAACACTTACTTAGGAAGACGTACATGTAAGTAAACACTTACTTAGGAAGACGTACATGTAAGTAAACACTTACTTAAGAAGACGTACATGTTAGTAAACACTTACTTAGGAAGACGTACATGTAAGTAAACACTTACTTAGGAAGACGTACATGTAAGTAAACACTTACTTAGGAAGACGTACATGTAAGTAAACACTTACTTAAGAAGACGTACATGTAAGTAAACACATACTTAGGAAGACGTACATGTAAGTAAACACTTACTAAGGAAGACGTACATGTTAGTAAACACTTACTTAGGAAGACGTACATGTTAGTAAACACTTACTTAGGAAGACGTATATGTAAGTAAACACTTACTTAGGAAGACGATGTCGTGGACACGGTACAAATTTGAAGACTTGCGGGACGGAGTAGATAAAATTAGCGACTTGTGGTATAAAGAACAGCAGCATTGTTTTACTGAAATGTCCTAAAATAGCCACCACCGCAAACGTCATCCCGGAGAAATAGCAGAATGTATCGCCAACGAACACCTCGGACGGGTACCTGATAAAATAGAACATGGAGAGAAATAACAATTACTGTAAAAAGTAAGAAAATAATGGCACGTTGTCACATGACCAAACATGTTATATCAAAATTTAGAGTGACTGATTTAGGTTTTAGATATTTCCAGTCTTTAATTATTTGGGATGTAAATAAGTAGAGATTAAGTCTGTATAATTGAGCATTGTTAATTAAACTGTTACTGTTGTTCCCTTTTAGGTAGCTGAAGTCTATTATAACTTAACTATCGGGAAGCTAAATAAATTCATATACACGTACATATAGCCTTAAAAAGTTGCATGCTTCGAATCAGGAAGTTTAATGGTGACATGTTTATTATTCTCAGCATGTGAAGATTTATCTCAAGTTTTGGCACTTATAAGTAAAGATTACATAAAATGTACTTACCAATTATAATAGAGTAACGCTGTACATACAGCTATATATGGTAACATGAAGTAAATACTGAACTCATGGGCGGCATGGCTGTCACCTGAAATAATAACAAAGTAAATACTGAAATTGTGGGCAGCATGGCTGTCACCTGAAATTATAACAAACATTATAAAATGGATCATAATTCAAAACGTTATGTGCTTTATACAGAAGATGGATTTTTTACCTCTGAAATCCTATAAATTTCACCATGATGACTCAAATTAAAATTTGTGGTTTGAAACTTTCCCCCAAATATTCAGGCAAATTGATGAACATTCAATTTGGAATGAATAAACTATTGTGGTATTTTTTATCACTAAGTCTTCTGAATCGTTGGTATTACCTGACAACTCTATGAGGTTAAAGGTCAGTACAGACAGAGCTATGACCAATGACTGTCCACACTCCAGACCATTAACACCAGACAGTATGTTGATAGCATTGGTACAGAACACTGCTAACATTCCCATGTACACATAGTATAAAATACCTGTAAAACAAGATTGAGAGGAATGATTTAGCCAATTCAAAGAAACTGTAATGCCAAATTCAGATTTAATGAGCATTTCATACTTCAGTTATACATGTAGCATACTAACATTGACTTGCATGGACGGAACTTTACCCCTATTTCCTTCTACAAAGTCTATGAACTACTGGAGTTTTGGACTGGAATGAAATGCTGATTTCAACAAAATGTTCTTACAGCAAACTTTGACCTTGACCTTTGAGTCCGAAAATTAATGTGAATCTAAACAGATAAATCTATATAATTAACTTTAGTAAATACTAAAATTTAATAAAAAATAAAACCTGTGTTTGTGAAACACGAATGCCCCCGGTGGCATCTTTGTTAGTATGAACAATATTTTCTGTTAAGTACATGTATGTGAGGTCACTGGGTTAAAAGGTCAAAGGTCAAGGTCATGAGGTCAAAATTTTTGGTATCAATGGAAAGGTCTTGTCACAAGGAATACACATGTGAAATATGAAAGCCCTATCACTTACCATTCAAAAGTTATGCCAAATGTTAAAGTTTTTGAAAAGTAGGTCAAAGGTCAAGGTCAAGGTCATGAGGTCAAAAATTTTGGTATCAATGGAAAGGTCTTGTCACAAGGAATACACATGTGAAATATGAAAGCCCTATCACTTCCCATTCAAAAGTTATGCCCAATGTTAAAGTTTTTGAAAAGTAGGTCAAAGGTCAAGGTCAAGGTCACGAGGTCAAAAATTTTGGTATCAATGGAAAGGTCTTGTCACAAGGAATACACATGTGAAATATGAAAGCCCTATCACTTCCCATTCAAAAGTTATGCCCAATGTTAAAGTTTTTGAAAAGTAGGTCAAAGGTCAAGGTCACGAGGCCAAAAATTTTGGTATCAATGGAAAGGTCTTGTCACAAGGAATACACATGTGAAATATGAAAGCCCTATCACTTCCTATTCAAAAGTTATGCCCAATGTTAAAGTTTTTGAAAAGTAGGTCAAAGGTCAAGGTCAAGGTCACGAGGTCAAAAATTTTGGTATCAATGGAAAGGTCTTGTCACAAGGAATACACATGTGAAATATGAAAGCCCTATAACTTCCCATTCAAAAGTTATGTCCAATGTTAAAGTTTTTCGGACAAACAGACAGACAAACAGACAAACAGACAAACAGACGGACAGGCCAAAAACTATATGCCCCCGAATCTTTGATTCCGGGGGCATAAAAAAATGTTAGGGAGGCAAAATGACAGGACAGAATGACCGAAGGGCTGAATGACATAAGGATGGAATGACGGATAAGACAGACTCCTACATGGCAGGCAGCCAGGGGCATACGACAGAATCTTACCTAGATCTACCAGGTTACCACAGTACATCCTCAGTGGTTTGGGTACCACAATAACCGTGAGGTTAAAGTTCACAAAGTAGACCATCAGTAACGGCAGGGTCGCCATCGTGGGTAAAAATAACTTGTGTCGCCACTTCAGATTTAGTACGTCATCAGCAAAACCGAGGAAGACCATACAGCAGACGGAGAGAAGGGCCGCCAGGTATTCTATATACTGTAAGATGTATAAGATAAATTAATTATTCATATAACACAAGGTTAAAGGTCACTTAGGTTAGACAGATTTACTTTACTTAAACAACACAAAGTTAAAGGTCAGACAGATTGCTTAACACAACGTTAAAGGTTAAAAGGTCAAATTGCTTCGATAACAAAAAGTTAAAGGTAACACCGATTCTGATAGGTTGATGAATCACAGATATTAAATTCAATCTCTCTCCACAGTTTTTCATATCATAACAACTTCATGATGTTTGTGTCCAACAATAAAAGAGATGAAAGATCAAGATGTCATCACAAATTCAAGAGGTCACCTTCAAGGTCAAAGAGAACACTTCCAAGGTCAAGAGGACACTTTGAAGGTCATACAGGTCAACTTCAAGGTAAAAAGGTCAAATCCTAAGTCAAGAGATCACCTTCAAGGTAAAAAAGGCCAACTACAAGGTTAAATGGTTTACTCCAATATCAAAAGGTTGTCAACAAATTTGAGGCTAAAATATCACCTTCACCATGTTCAATGTCAAGAGATCAACTTAAAGTTCAAAGATATCAACTTAAAAGTTAATAGGTCATCTCAAGGACAAAAGGTCACTTTTAAGGTCAAGAGGTCACCTTATGGTCTGAAAATATTAACTTCTAATGACAATGGAAAGGTCATCTTGTCACAAGGAATATCAATGTGAAATATAGAAGCTTTATTACTTACCAGTTAAATTACAAGTTTTGATCGTTAAAGATTCCAAGAAAAAGATAAAATTTCAGAATTTAGCTTACATGTACATATTTGTGGAAAATATTGGAGAATATGTTATCATGACCTTGAAGGTGACCTTGACCCTTAGTGGTGTTAAGTCACATCATGCTTCATAGTTTGATGGTAATACATGTACATGTATAATGAATATCAAGTAAGTTATAGCCATCTAAAAGTGAAAGTGTCAGTAATAGGTGGATAAAAGATAAAGTTATCCCTAAACATGTACATTGTATGTCACGTTCACATGTATGTTATGGGAAAACTATATTCTATGTCACGTTCACATGTATGTTGTGGGAAAATTTTTGGAGGTAAAAGGAAAGAAGAATTGAAGAAAGTTATGCAAATATATCAAAATCCTTTACCACCTTTAAATAAAATTTTTATAAACGTAAAAAATTATCATCCTTGACCACAAAAAAAGTCAATGTATGACATTGAAAATTCTTAAATATCTTTATTATCCCATCAGTTTATTACCAAAAGGATTTCACTGTCAACAAGGTACCTGCAAATTATAACCCTGACCACTGACCCCTGATCTTGATTATCATAGGTTTACTGGCTGAAAAATCTTCAAGACCAATCCAAAGCAAACCCCAAACATATTGATTAAAAATTTCATAAAGCTGTCAGTCAACATATACATGTATTGCTTTAAAATTTAAAAAAAAAACCCTGTTTCCTGAAAAGTTGATAGACCATACATATACAAACAAAACATGCAGAATAAGATTTTTTTTCAAAATGAAAAGATATGTAGAAGATGTTATTATATGTCACTTGCAGATCCAAACATTCCCTGATTCTGAGACGAGATAGTGTGAGCATGCTGTAAAGAGAATGTTTAATTGTGTCGTAATAACGGTACATGTATGTTAATATCATCTATACTCTATTAAGGAGGATGTTTGCTCCATCATTCCCTCCTACATTGTACAGGGATAATTCAGGCTGGGATAATTCAGGCTGTTCCTTTGATGAGAGAATTGTACGTTTTTGACCATTTAATTTCTATGAAAGAAGAAAATCTGTCAAAATCAAAAATTTCTATCAGAGAATTGTAAAAATTATGAGAGATTCCCTCAACAAACTCAATTTCACAGCCCAAAATTATGCCTGCTACATGTTCCTGATGTTCTAATCTACAAAACTACTACTACACACACACCATGAGTGATAGTTAAACTATGTGTTATTTTCATGCTAATGGTGACAGTGCCCAGTTTCACAAAAGTTCAGGAATTTTCGTAACTTTCGTCATTTAATAAAACGTTCTAAAGATTTTCCATTTAGATTGTACTATTGTTTTCTAATATTATTTGTACATACTTCATTTAAATTCAGAAACAAAATATTGATATCTTTATTCTAAAAGGAGAACTAAACGATGAAAAGTTACGGAAATTCCTGAAATTGTTCATAAGTATTTTTGTGAAACTGGCTGCAGATTGTTATTGCTAGACCAGTACTTATGTACATGTATTGAAATTCTTACATAATTAATATATTATTGATGAAATTTCAACAGTCAGCTGAATTTCCCTTTAAGTGGAGAAATATATATGTACATATAAACCATTTTATTTAAGCTCATTATGTTTAAATAACCTAAAAAATATAATATGGACCCTAATAAAACAGATGTTCTTAAAATTTGTGAAATCTTAAAAAAATATCAAATTGGGAGAGTAAAATTGCCTGCCCAGAATGCAGAGAAATGCTCAAAGTCAGGACACCTGCTAAAAGTCAGGGCACCTGCTAAGAGTCAGGGCACCTCTTACATGTCTTATGTGTAAGAATGCCTGCTCAAAGTCAGGACACCTACTAAAAGTCAGGATGCCTGTTATGAGTGAGGACACCTGCTATGACCAGGTTTGAGTTAGGACACCTGTTATGACTCAGAATGAGTCAGGACACCTGCTATGACCAAGTATGAGTCAGGACTCCTGTTATGACTCAGTATGAGTCAGGACTCCTGTTATGACCAAATATGAGTCAGGACTCCTGTAATGACTCAGTATGAGTCAGGACACCTGTTATGACCCAGTATGAGTCAGGACACCTGCTATGACTCAGTATGAGTAAGGACACCTGCTATGACCCAGAATGAGTCAGGACTCCTGTTATGACTCAGTATGAGTCAGGACTCCTGTTATGACCAAGTATGAGTCAGGACTCCTGTTATGACTCAGTATGAGTCAGGACACCTGCTATGACCCAGTATGAGTCAGGACTCATGTTATGACTCAGTATGAGTCAGGACTCCTGTTATGACTCAGTATGAGTCAGGACACCTGCTATGACCCAGTATGAGTCAGGACTCCTGTTATGACTCAGTATGAGTCAGGAATCCTGTTATGACTCAGTATGAGTCAGGACTCCTGTTATGACTCAGTATGAGTCAGGACTCCTGTTATGACTCAGTATGAGTCAGGACACCTGCTATGACCCAGTATGAGTCAGGACACCTGTTATGACCCAGTATGAGTCAGGACTCCTGTTATGACCCAGTATGAGTCAGGACTCCTGTTATGACTCAGTATGAGTCAGGACTCCTGTTATGACCAAGTATGAGTCAGGACTCCTGTTATGACTCAGTATGAGTCAGGACACCTGCTATGACCCAGTATGAGTCAGGACTCCTGTTATGACTCAGTATGAGTCAGGACTCCTGTTATGACCCAGTATGAGTCAGGACTCCTGTTATGACCCAGTATGAGTCAGAACTCCTGTTATGACCAAGTATGAGTCAGGACACCTGTTATAACTAAGTATGAGTCAGGACACCTGCTATGACCCAGTATGAGTCAGGACACCTGTTATGATCCAGTATGAGTCAGGACTCCTGTTATGACTCAGTATGAGTCAGGACTCCTGTTATGATCCAGTATGAGTCAGGACACCTGTTATGACCCAGTATGAGTCAGGACACCTGCTTTGACCCAGTATGAGTCAGGACACCTGTTATGACTCAGTATGAGTCAGGACTCCTGTTATGACTCAGTATGAGTCAGGACTCCTGTTATGACTCAGTATGAGCCAGGACACCTGCTATGACCCAGTATGAGTCAGGACTCCTGTTATGACTCAGTATGAGTCAGGACTCCTGTTATGACTCAGTATGAGTCAGGACACCTGCTATGACCCAGTATGAGTCAGGACTCCTGTTATGACTCAGTATGAGTCAGGACTCCTGTTATGACCAAGTATGAGTCAGGACTCCTGTTATGACCAAGTATGAGTCAGGACACCTGTTATGACTCAGTTTGAGTCAGGACACCTGCTATGACCCAGTATGAGTCAGGACACCTGTTATGACCCAGTATGAGTCAGGAATCCTGTTATGACCCAGTATGAGTCAGGAATCCTGTTATGACCAAGTATGAGTCAGGACACCTGTTATGACCCAGTATGAGTCAGGACACCTGCTATGACCCAGTATGAGTCAGGACACCTGTTATGACTCAGTATGAGTCAGGACTCCTATTATGACCAAGTATGAGTCAGGACACCTGCTAAGAGTCAGGACACCTATAATGAGTCAGGACACCTGCTATGAGTATGGGCACCTACTATGAGTCAGGACACCTGTAATGAGCCAGGACACCTGCTATGAGTCAGGACACCTGCTATGAGTCAGGACACCTGCGTTGAGTCTGGACACCTGCTTTGAGTCAGGACACCTGAGGACACCCACTACAACCCAGTATGAGTCAGGACACCTGCTATGACTCTGTATGAGACAGGATGAGTCAGGGGACCTATTATGAGTGAGGACACCTGCTATGACCAAGTATGAGTCAGGATACCTGCTACATGTATGAGTATGGGCACCTGCTATGCATAAACAAGCCTGCTCAGAGTCAGGACATCTGCTATGAGTATGAGTGAGGACATCTGCTCGGAGTAAGGGCACCTGCTATGAGTAAGGACATCTGCTATGACTCAATATGAATCAAAACACCTGCTATGAGTCAGGGCACCTGTTATGGGTCAAGACACCTGCTTTAAGTCAGGACACCTGCTAAGAGTCAAGACACCTGCTATGAGTCAGGCCATCTGCTAAGAGTCTGGGCATCTGCTTTGAGCTGAGTTAGGGCACCTGCTATGAGGTAAGACACCTGGCAGTGCTCAGATTTAAGGCACCTAAACTGCCTGAAATCAGTCTTCCTGAAAAACTCACTAGCCTGATGCCCAGGGCTACTTAAAATTCTGCCAGACTAGCAGAAATTGTTTTTACAAAGTATTTGATTAACCACTAAAATTTGCTTTCAGGCTAGTGGTTATAAAATTTTTTCGCGAAGACTGTGGAATCTTAACAAAGATATACATACATACCTCATGGTGAGGAAATCTTGCATTACCATCAGCTAAATGTCTGTAAAACGGCACTGGTAAAAACAGGAACATGATCACTAAAAATACAGCCCCACAAATCACTCCCTGCGCCTCTGGTCTGGTGACATAAAAATAAATCAAAATAATTAATTAAATTTACTCAGAAATGATAAAACCTTTCAATAAATGATGGACGTTGGGGTATAATAATGCTAACCAGCCAGATCATAATACCAGTAACAGAAATGATGTTATGAACAATAAACAATTATTATGACGTCACAATTAAAACAGCATATGGTGACCTTAAACTGTTTATTGTTAAGACACTAGGCAAAATATCAATTTAAAGATACAAGATATGAATTCAGAGATTTTAAATTTGCAAAGGCTCTACAGCCAAGTCTGAAGATCAAGTTGAATCAATGTCTTCTAGTTCTTCCTTGTACAACTCAAGTGCATACATAACCAACACCCAATCCTTCTTTATCATGTTTATTTATGGGTGATTCACTAACCTAGCTAGGGTGATCCTTCAATAGTTTAGAGTGTTAAACGTTAAAAGACAGAGTTATTGGGTGGACCCTTAAGCTAACTCAACATTAACGTTCTCAGACTTCTTGAAATCTTCCAAAGAAATGGATGACATTTGGGGATTTTTATTGGACAAATTGATAGATATATTGTGAGTTTTTATCAGCCCAAAATCTGGCATTTGAACTAAATTAAGCACTAACGCACTGACCAGGATTCGAACTACAATCATTGGATTTGAATTCCAGAGAAGTGAACTACCGTAAGGGGTCAATCCAATAGCTCAGTCATTTAACACTCTATAATATGGGAGGATTGTAATCCACAACACTGAGACTTCCCTCTATTCTTTGAGGAGGATAGTACTGATGTAACCCGGAATGTCACACTCTTTTTCTCCTTCAATGAAGTGTTTCTATTCCAGTCATCTGTGATTAAATGTCTAATATAATTATTTTCTCTGAGTGATCTTTGCGCCTCAGAGTCAGTTTCCGAATAATTTCCAGAAAGTTTACCAAGCAAGCCAAAGGGTCAACCCCTGACAGCTCAGTTTCTTTATTTGTAAATACTACTGGTCGCGCAGATTATTCTGATCAATTTTCTCCGTTTTTCGTCAATCACTCGGCTTCTTTATGTCCATTTACTGTGAAACTGTACAAATAATGCTTCATCCTTTATCATTTTTATAAAGATGCCTATGTGAAAATAATTTTGAAAATCGATCTACAAATGCTGATTTAGGGGTATTTTAATACCCCTCTTTTTAGGGGTATTTTAATACCCCTCTTAAAAGGCCCTTTCACGCAAGTTACTACCGTAAAGGTATTTCTGAACGATTTGCATTTTCGTCTCTCCTGGGGTTAAGTAAGGATCAAATGTTTCAAAACTTTGTGATATTTACCTTATGACCTTATTGAAGAATTCTATGTCCCCATAAAACATAAAAAAAATTTAACAAAGTCAGTCTTAAAGCGCCTTTCTGTACCCTGATGAGATTCGGTTATTTCTGATTTATTTCCGATGATTTTTGTATTCTGTCACATGAAGTTTCTTAACTCCGTCGTAAATATCTGCCCTGGGTCCCTCTTAATGCATGATCATATCAATCTGTTGACAAGGATAGATTTTTAGAAAATGTGTTACTCAGAAACTAGCTAGGCCTAGGTCAAGATCTGTTAGGAACTCATTGACGTCACTTTCCTTATACAGGCTTTCTACTCTACCTTGATGAAAAAGTAGGAAAAAAGTAGGAGTAGTCAATGAAAAAAAGTAGGAGAAAAATAGGAAAAAGTAGGAATCAATAGGGGAAAAGTAGGAAATTTTCCATCACTTTTAGCAACAATTTTCAGTAGGTATGACACATAAATCACAGTAGCAATGTTTGTAGACTGGTAATATTCATCTTTGAGGAAATCACAGAGAGATATAAGTACAAATTTATTTTTCATGTAAAATATACAGAATGTGCGAGCGAAGCGAGCCCGAAATTTTTTTAAAACTTTGAATCAGATGTCGATGACAAGTGAAGCAAGTAATTTTTTACTTTTGAGATGAAAAAGTAGGAATAGTAGGAGGTTTTGAAGAAAAAGTAGGAAAAAATAGGATCAAAATAAAAAAGTAGGAAAAGTAGGAAATAGTAGGAAAAAGTAGGAACAGTAGAAAGCCTGCTTATACGCTCTTAACATTGCTTAAACAGACGAAAGTTATGAACTGTAGGAGAAACAAATGCTAACAACATACCAAATGAAGTTATTTTGAGATTTCTTTTTGCATGTACTGTAGGTTACTTTTCTGAATACCTAAACACCTGTATCACCAAAATTGTGAAAAAGTACCTCCTAACCTCCTTTTAGAGTGAACAAAGTCTATGATATGCGCTGTTTCCAAATTTTCTCTATGAAAATCATAGAGAAAATTTGGAAACAGCGCATATCATAGACTTTGTTCACTCTAAAAACCCAATGAATATAAAATTCTCATTTAATCAAATTTCAGAGGAAGAAGTACTCGAGCTCCTTACTAAGCTAAATATTAAAAAATCAGCCGGAACAGACAATATCGGTCCCAAAATACTTAAGATTGCGGCATCAATTATATTCAAACCCCTGACTCATATCATAAACTTGAGCATTGCAACATGCACGTTTCCTGATAAAATGAAAGAGGCCAAAATAACGCCCATATATAAAAAAGGCGACAAATCTATACCCGGTAATTATCGTCCTATTTCAATTTTACCTACTCTATCTAAATTATTCGAAAAACATTTGGCTTCACAAATACGAAATTTTCTCAATGACTTTGATCTTCTAGTAAAAGAGCAATCGGGTTTCCGTGAACATCATTCATGTATGTCTGCCTTAACAAAAATGACTGAAAATTGGCTATCGGAAATTGACAAAGGGAATCTAACCGGTACGGTATATTTAGACTTTAGTAAGGCATTTGACTTAGTGAATCACGACATCCTTATACAGAAATTGCAACTGTATCACTTTGATGATTCATCACTAAACTTGCTCAAATCATATCTCAAAAACCGTTGCCAAGAAGTAAGACTTGGTAAATACATCTCAAATAAAACTGAATTAATTGCAGGAGTCCCCCAGGGATCAGTGCTAGGACCACTCTTATTCATTCTTTTCATAAATGACATGCCCTTAGTTGTGAAACAATCAGTCATAGACATATTTGCAGATGATGCGACCTTGCAAAACTCATCAAACAAGATAGATGAAATAAGTGAAAATCTCCAAATTGATATAAACTATATTCAGACATGGTGCAAACAAAATGATATGGTACTAAATGAAACAAAAACAAAAAGTATGGTAATCGGAACCAGACAACGAATTTCAAAAATAGAATCAAATCTACCTCTTGAAATAAACAACCAAATCATAGAGAATTCTACATGCGAGAAATTATTAGGGGTGTTTATCGATCGAAACTTAGACTTTGATAAACATATTGATTATGTTTGTAAAAATGTATCTTCGAAAATTGGACTCCTAAACAAAATAAAGAAATTTTTACCCTTACACACACGTAAACTTTATTATAATGCTTATATTTTACCAGTGATCGATTATTGCCTCACTGTTTGGGGGTCTGCACCAAAATTCCAGTTGGAAAGAATACACAAATTACAAAAACGTGCTGCTAGAGTTATTTTAGATATGCCACCTGAAACACCATCTTTACCTCTCTTTGAACAATTAAACTGGTTAAACATATATGAAAGACTGGAATATAACAAATATATTGTCTTGTACAAAACCACCCAAAATCTCACCCCTACCTACATAAACGAACTCTTTTCTTTCAATAATAATGAAAACTACAGCTCCAGATCATCGTCAAATAATGATATGTTTATAAAACGCCATAAAACAAAAATTTTTGAGAAGTCACTCCAGTACAGCGGACCAAGATTATGGAATGCGCTTCCGGTAAACATACGAGAATCAAATAACATAAATCAATTCAAGAGGAATATAGTATCCCTAATCATTTCTAAAAGGGAAAATATGTGAGTAGATGAATTGATGTGAGCACTTTTCTTTTTCAGAAGTTCACGCAGACACATATAAACTGTGATAAAACTAGATACAATCAAGTATAAAGTGATCAAATGTAATATCTTTTCTCTTATCATATATGATGTGTATGAGAGAGAGAGGGAGAGAGAGAGAGAGAGAGAGAGATTTTCCAGGTTTTAAGACACTCAGTTATTATTATGCAGGATGTAGAGAGGTAAAGCGTAAATAGAAAGAGTCAGAGAGTTATGGTTTTGTTTTTGTTTTTGTTTTGTTTTGTTTTTTTTTCTCAATGTTTCTCTTTCAGGTTTTGAGACAACGAATGTAATGAAATATATAAATATGCAAGAAGCAAAGAGAGAAAGTGCGTAAAGAGAAAGATTCTGAGAGAGAGAATTTGTGTTGAAACATGTTTTTATACTTTTTTTAGGCTTTGAGACAACTAATGTAATGGAATTTATAAATATGCAGGATGAAGGGAGAGAAAGTGCATAGAGATGAGAAAGATTCAAAGAGAGAGAGAGAGACTTTTTTTTTTTTTTTTTTTTTTTTTTTTTTTTTTTTTTCTCCTCCATGTTTCTCTTTCAGGTCTTGGTTCATTTATTAGTATAATAAAATTATAATTATGCAGGAGAGAAAGTGCATAAAGAGAATGATTGAGAGAGAGAGAGAGAGAGAGAGAGAGAGAGAGAGAGAGAGAGAGAGAGAGAGAGAGAGAGAGAATTTTGTGGATAATTTTTTTTTTTTTTTTTTTCCATGTTTTTCTTTCAGGTCTTGGTTCACTTATTAGTATAATAAAATCATAATTATGCAGGAGAGAAAGTGCATAAAGAGAATGACTGAGAAAGAGAGAGAGAAAATTTGTGGATATGTTTTTATACTTTTTTCCCCCCATGTTTCTCTTTCAGGTCTTGGTTCATTTATTAGTATAATAAAATTATAATTATGCAGGAGAGAAAGTGCATAAAGAGAATGACTGAGAGAGAGAGAGAGAGAGAGAGAGAGAATTTGTGGATATGTTTTTTTTTTTTTTTTTTTTTTTTTTTTTTTTTTTTTTCAGGTCTTGGTTCACTTATTAGTGTGATAAAATTATAATTATGCAGGAGAGAAAGTGCATAAAGAGAATGACTGAGAGAGAGAGAGAGAGAAAATTTGTGGATATTTTTTTTTTTTTTCAGGTCTTGGTTCACTTATTAGTGTGATAAAATTATAATTATGCAGGAGAGAAAGTGCATAAAGAGAATGACAGAGAGAGAGAGAGAGAAAATTTGTGGATATGTTTTTATACTTTTTTTTTTTTTTTTTTTTTTTCAGGTCTTGGTTCATTTATTAGTATAATAAAATTATAATTATGCAGGAGAGAAAGTGCATAAAGAGAATGACTGAGAGAGAGAGAGAGAGAGAGAGAGAGAGAGTGAGAGAGAGAGAGAGAGAGAGAGAGAGAGAGAGAGAGAGAGAGAGTTTGTAGATATATTTTGATACCGATTTGTTTACTGTACCTTTCATTTTCAGGATTTTGACATTAATTTTCTACAAATTATATACAACTTTTTATCATATGTATTAGAGAGAGAGAGACAGAGACAGACAGAGAGAGAGAAAGAGCATATGTTGTAAAATGAGAATATGTTTATCATTATGTATCTGTGTGTGAGAGAGTGTGTGTGAGGGTGTGTATGTGAGAGAGAGCTCTATAATGATCCTTATTTGTTGTAAAATGATGTCTAGAAGGCCCTGGGGAAGAAAAGCTAAATTGCTTATCAGGTTACCTTCTCTAAATAAAGTATTTATTATTATTATATATTATTATTAACCGAACTAAAGTACCTCCTAACCGAACTAGCGAATTGTTAGGAAATATCTTCAGTTTGAAAATTTTTGCTCGACCAGTATGAACTATCCGATGATCATCCTCCATAACACTTAATTTACATTGTTTGTCCAATGCTAACTTACACTTTATACTTTGTCTGCTTGCTCATGTCGATTCCAAACAGGTTCACTCTGATAAACATTTCCTTAAATTTGGGGAGGATGTTAAAGCACACAATGAAGCCAATAAGCGACATTCCTGCGTTTATCATCAAATTTGTTTGTGTCTGCGTCAAGTCCATCTTCATTGGGTAAAAAATGTATCAGACTGACGAAATGTTCTGCTTTCGTGTCTCCTCGTACCTGCGGACAAATTATTTGAATCTCAAACTCGAACAATATTAGCAAAAATAGGTGTCAAAGGAAACTCAATACTTTGATTCTTAAATAAATCTCATTTAATTAAATTATTTAAAAAATAAAAAATAAAATATTTTCTCGATGTTTGTTATGTCTACTTTTTGAACTCTAGTGATAATGAGCAGGAAATATTCTTTACTTTCACTTTCGATATCGTTGCACGAGATTTTCTGTCGAAACGAGGGAAAGCATCCTTGCCCCACTTGCATAAAGAATATTCTATAGCAATGTCTGGACGTGGTAAAGGAGGAAAGTCTAAGGCCAAGGCAAAAAGCAGGTCTTCTCGGGCTGGACTGCAATTTCCTGTGGGAAGAATTCACAGACTTCTCAGAAAAGGTAGAAAAAATTTGTGAAGTATGTTTTTTTTACACTTTTAAAACCTTCCAACTGTAAGGCAACATTACAAACAAGGCAGTAATAAACAAGGGTCTTGATTAACACATAGCTTTGTAAAACTAGAAATTAAAAGCTATTACTGACATTCAAAACACAGTCCATGCTCTGCTAGCTGAAGCCAGCTCATGCCATCTGGCCATGGTAAATCATCCTAGAAATACGAACATCTCTCAGGTAGGGCAAGAGATAGTGTTGGAAATGGGATGGAAGTATAAAATTGATTATTCCCACAAGCTTTTCAATTGATTATTGATATTATAATTCATGAAAGTTGTAAATACTTCTTAATTTGTCCATAAGTTACTTTACAGTGACAGCAAATTGTATTTAATTTCAGCAATGTGTTTCATTCGGTTATGCATGCTGACTCAAGTCGACTGAAGTTAATAGTACAACTCATTAACTGTTTCTCTTGCAAAAATATGGTTTTTCTTGTGCAGTTATATCATTCTTAAAATGTTTTCACTTTCCCAAGTTTAATCCATTATCAAAATCTAAATGACTATCGTAACTAGAAGTGTCTGGTAACGATAATCCATAGTAACAAGAAATCAGAACTTTGTCGTCTCTTACAAGATTTGGACAGGGCCCATCAAGGAGTCTTGTTGTCATAGTTATTCAGGCTTGCAATGCTGAAAAGCTCTAATGTGGTACATGGTAACACAAATATTTTTACAGAGAAAATTTGATGAGGGATATTCATAAATATTCATTTTCATGATGTTGCCAATATACAACTGAGATCCTCAGTGAGCTTTATGAATACAGACCTGCCTTCTTTTACGATTTTGACGTAATTTTTATCATTTTTGACCTACAATTACTCTAAATGCTTATGCTGCTCAATTTGACCATGTTTACGCTTCCAACATGTACATATTTCCAAACAGAATGACTTTTAAAAAGTATCTCTGACAAATGAAAAGACAAAATTATTTGAACATTGAGCGTTTGATATAGTATATCATAGCGTATGCAATTGACCACTTTCCAGTTCCGCGCCACCTAGCGGCGAAGTGCTGAAAACAGGGTGTCATGGCCGTCAAGTCGGGCATCATGCCTCAATCTCGTTATATATCAGTTAATGTATTTTGATGGAAATTTCTTATTTGTCTTTTAAATTACCCGACTAATTAGTTTTATCATTATTTATAGATGTTTGCTGAAAGAAAAAGATGCTATAAATGATTTTTTTCTGCATATTTAAACATCTATTTGTAAATTTAAAACCAGCTTTTCCGTATTATTAATCACAAATTATCGTTGGTTTTCTTCGTATTCGTATTTGTACGTCCATTGCGCTAATCCATTTTCTTAAAAAGTATCATCCCAATTAACAAATGGTTGTTTTGACAAGTACACACATGCCAATCAACCGTGCAGGGTACGTATATTCATTACCTGCCAGGTGTGAAAATCATCAGAGCGTGATATGCTCATGCAGCCATTTCAAATAAGATATATGGAGAGGGACAATAAGAATATCTTCATAATAAATTCAATCTTCTTATTTTCACAGAGAAAATTTCATTTAAGAATACACTTAGATATGTAAACTTATCAAATATGTTAACTTATGTACTTGCTGCATTTACACGGACTGCGGTCAGCGTACATGTGTACAGTAGTGTACGTTCTCATTGCACCCTGTTCACATGGAAGAGTTTTTACGGTAATTATTATCGTTTTCCTCATCTTGTTTTTATTTATTTCGTCTTTTTTTCTCTTCCTTTTTCAAATTGATACAGTTTTTTCATCTGATAATATATTTTGATTTAAAGATCTTGGCTAAAAAAATGTCATATTCAAAAAGCTCCTTTTTTTTAAATCTCAAGGAATCAAAGAAGGTTTAATAAATGGATGAAAGAAGAAGACATACAAATAACGAGTCAATACGGAAATAAGGTTAAAACGTCTGTGAAAAAAAATAGTGAAGTAAGAATTTCTTTTTAAATGCGTAAGAGCCCCCCCCTCCCCCTCCCCTACAACACATTTTATATAAACACACAAATGCTCTAAAATAAATATAATAACATATTTTTATACATGTACTAGTATTTTTTTCTGACCATTCCAGAAATTGTGTCAGCATGCATGAACGCAGGCTGACTCCACACAGGTAGGCGCCTATATCTACCTGAATGACACCTGTTATAATTGACTGGTTGTGTATATATACTGGGTGCACGAATACAGTATAGGAGTCGGTAATAAGAACTGACATTTATATTAAGGTGGGTCCCTACTCGAACCGTAATAGGTTTTTCCTTCTATGCAGTATGTTTGGAGCGATATCTTTATCATTTATTAAAATGTATACCTGTATGTGATTTTTCTTCATCTATGGACATTATCTTATGAAATTATGCAATATGAACAACTTCCATCAGGTATTTTATGCAAAAAGTTGGATATAGTATACCGGTATATTCTTAGTTGAAAAAGCGATGAAATTGTAATAGGGTACCCTTAATTTTGGAGCGATATCTTGATCATTTATAAAGCTGTATACTTGTATGTGATTTTTTCACAATCTATATACATTGAAATATGAAATAATGCAAAATGAAGAACTTCCATTAGGTATTTTATGCAAAAAAGTGATATATACTATATCATGCTATATATTCTTAGTTGAAACTGCGATGAAATTATAAAGGGGCACCCTTATGTTTGGAGCCATATCTTGATCATTTATAAAACTGTGTATCTATATGTGTTTTTTTCTTCATCTACATACATAATTATATGAAATATTGCGAAACGAAAAAAAATCATCTGTTTTTTTTCTGCAAAAAGTTGGAATTAGTATATATTACTGGTAAAAAAATGTGATGGAAAAATAAGGGGGTACCCTTATGTTTGGAGATTTATCATGCTGAGATTTATGTTTGAATTTTATTTAATGTGTTACATTTCTTCTATATGACTTGTTATCATAAAATAAAACAAAACAAATAAACATATTATTATCATAACTGAATTTGGAGGGTTCAAAAGCATATGCTGGATATTTGATATTGCTCAATCTTAATGTGCAAGGGTACCTTTCTATAATGTACTGTATCTTTGATGAAAAAAAATTGCATATCTATGTCTGTGTTTTATTTCTCATTTGGACCATAGTGTTTAGGAAAAAAACCTAAAATACAAATTTCATCTGTTAATTCTTTGAGTAGGGACCCACCTTAATCAAATGAATGATTTCTTGTCTCATATTTGAAATAATCGACAGCAAATAACTTCCATAACATATCGAAACTGCGCCGTTTTACATGATTAATTTTTGCTACTAATGATTAAAATTTGTCAAAGCATAACATTTATATGACATGAATATATCAAGACATATTAAAACGATTATCTTAGCATATATAATCGATAATTAGCAAGATAGAAGAGAACTATCTGCCCGAAATTAACACATCAATAAACGAAGCGGCAGATGCCTTTGCCCGTCTCGACGGCCATGACACCCTGTTTTCAGCACTTTGCCGCTAGGTGGCACGGAACTGGAAAGTGGTCAATTGTGTAAATGATTTAGATTTGTAACAATGTCAAAGAGTGGAAAAGACAACATATTTATCAAAGTTACAGTCAATTTTTGTTATTTTTACGCTTTACTTGCCTAAATAACACTTTCTTGAGGAAAATATTACACTCTTGCATAGAAATATGTAGGCAAGTCTGTGAATCATTGATATTTGGTTTCAGCAGCTAGGTACTTTTATACAGCGACCAGATATACCGGAGCATTAGTGCATTATTGATCCTTTCATTCTAAATATAATTTGTTTCACATTTGGATATTTTTGCCCACTACAACAATACATACATCATTGATTTGATTTGGAACAAAATAACATCATTTGAATGTTTTTGCTGGTAATAATGCCTTACAACAATGTACAATAACATCATTTGAATGTTTTTGCTGGTAATAATGCCTTACAACAATGTACAAAGAGACTTATAGTAGCATGACAGGGTCTATTACCTGTGTCATGAGGTGCTAGATCACAGGGATTATAGATATAGTATATCATAGTATATCATATCATATATAGATATAGTAGGTCATGAGATCACAGGGATTATAGATATAGTATATCATAGTATATCATATCATATATAGATATAGTAGGTCATGAGATCACAGGGATTATAGATATAAATAATAACTGGTATTTTGTTTAATACACAGGTAATTATGCTGAGAGGGTAGGAGCAGGTGCCCCAGTATATCTAGCCGCTGTTTTGGAGTACCTAGCTGCTGAGGTCCTTGAGTTGGCCGGAAACGCTGCACGAGACAACAAGAAGTCCAGAATCATCCCCAGACATTTACAGTTGGCAATCAGGTAAAGTGTTAAAGTTTAGAAGGTCAAGGTCACTTTACCAAGACAAAAAGGTCAAGGTCACTTTACACAGATATCTACAGTTGGCTATCAGGTAAAGTGTTAAAGATGAAAAGGTCAAGGTCACTTTACACAGACATCTACAGTTGGCTATCAGGTAAGTTTTAAAAGGCCAAGGTCACTTTATGCATACATATACAGTTGGCAATCAGGTAAAGTGTTAAAGGTGAAAAGGTCAAGGTAACTTTACACAGACATCTACAGTTGGCTATCAGGTAAAGGGATAAAGGTTAGAAGGTCAAGGTCACATTAACAAGACATCTACAGATGGCAATCAGGTTAAGTGATAAAGGTTAGAGGGTCAAGGTCACTTTTATCAAGACATCTACAGTTGGCAATCAGTTAAAGTGTTAAAGATCAGAAGGTCAAGGTCATTTTACCAAGACATCAACAGTTCGCAATCAGGTTAAGTGTTCAAGGTTAGAAGGTCAAGGTCACTTTATCAAAACATCTACAGTTGAAGGTCAAGGTCACTTTATCAAGACATCTACCATGTCTACAGTTGGCCATCAGGTAAAGTGTTTAAGGTTAGAAGTTAGCATTTCAGTTAAACATGATAAAGGCTCGAATATTCTTGTTATTCATTTTATTGGGCTGTTACCAAGGTTACTTAGGTACATTTGTCAATTTTGGCTTCCATATTGGTTTTAAGACTATAAAATCAGCACTTACTGTACATAATGTCAGACTAAGCTTGATTTACCAAATGTTATGCTCTACATATTCTCTCAATCATAATATTATAGACCAGGGTGAATGAACCATTGAATTGAAAGCTGCCCAAAATTCCTTTTTGTGACTTTGTACAAATTTTGATTCTGTATATATTATATATTCTTACATCTGAAATGCAATTAACTGATCAAATAAAATGTGAAAGAAAAAGGTTTATATATAAATGTATGTAGCTGTAAAAAATGACTACACATTTTCCAGGAATGACGAGGAGTTAAACAAGTTACTATCCGGTGTAACCATAGCCCAGGGAGGAGTGTTACCTAACATACAGGCCGTACTACTACCAAAGAAAACAGGTGCTTCAGGCGGCAAAAAATCTTCTCAATCTCAGGAATTCTGAGATGTCATGTTTGGGTTGTCACTATTGAGACACTGCATATGAGATAAAAGTTGAAATGTCATATCTGAGGTCATTTATTTGAGATATTTTTCTTGAGATGTCATACTTGAGGGTTTTTTTTGAGATATCATTTTTGAGATGCCGTTTTTGAGATATAACCTCCGAGACTTAAGAAAAGATTGTATTTTGGGAGAGTGAACTAAACTGTGAAAGGGAGAGAACTGTGACAGCCTTGAACTTCATTTTTTTGTTTAACATCATAGAATATGTAATATTATGACAGTTTTGTTAATCTTGATCAAACAATTAATGTGATAATATCCAGGAATGTGTCGGTAATTTTCTTGTTTCAGTAACATCAAATTTTCTTTTTATTTTATAGCAAGCTTGTTAGGAAACAAAAAATTAATTACTAAATAACTACATTTTGCTTATTCTAAATTCATAATTTGTGTAAAGAATAACTAATAAGATTCCTCTTGAAAGTATGTAACAGTAAAATTAAAAAACAAAAAGTTTATTTTAAAGCAAACTTGTTAGGAAACAAAAAATTAATAAATAAATAACTACATTTTGCTTATTCTAAATTCATAATTCTTGTAAAGAATAGCTAATAAGATTCCTCTTTGAAATATGTAATTATGGTAAAATTAAAAAAAAAGTTCTACCGATTTCAGTGTTTCTAAGTATTTTATTTCATGGTACTCCCTGTCTATTTAATGTACCAAATCTTAAGAGCTGGAATTGTAAAACTTCCATTCTAACACACAGGAGTTGTATAATCATCTTATCATGCTTGTCAAATACCAGTTTTTCATGGTTCCAATATTTTCTTGTGTCTTATTCCTTCATCTTTTTCACCTTCTATTCTTTGATCCACCAAGTTTAAAGTACAGGAATTATATCGGATCATGTTGTGCCAATATTGTTTTCATCATAATAAATGTTTGTTTCATGATTTGGTTTGTTTCAAATCTTTTTTTAAAGAAGATTCTTTAGACTTTTATACTGTATCAGTTGAATCATCCACAAGCTTAGAGAAGTGAGCGATTGTTACAGTGAATTGTCTGTTGTTATCGTCACTTTGATGCATCATCAAAACTTGTAACATTTTTTTTAAATTATAGTTTGATACTAGTGTTGTTGTCTCTTGTCTGGATCCATCAATAGGTGGCACCACCAGAGGAAAAGTAGGTCACGGAGAAGAATACTCTCCAACAAAATATCATATTTAAACAGAGCATGGAGGTGGAACTCATGAATTAATCTCATGACATGATTTGAACTGGAGTAATAGGTTTGACATTATAAGTACTATATGAGATTGCATGAAACTTGTCACTTGATTACAGGTAATTTGTAATAAACCTGATATTTGTCCCTGATCTTGAAGGTACAAATACAAGCCATGGCAAGGTAGAATGGGGATTTACACATCACATCAGGGTCAACTCTCTGGCTTTCTACTGTTCCTACTTTTTCCTACTTTTCATATCCTACCTTGAATATCATGTATCAGAAAATGGATAATCCAGCAATTAAGCTCTTTACCTTTCCTCTCTGAAATTCCTTTCAAAGGTTAACATTACCAGTCTATGACATTGCTTTAGTGGCTTACCATTGATTTTTCTGAGTCATACTTACTGAAAATTTTTATGAAAACTGATGGAAAATCTCCTACCTTTTTGCTATTTATTCCTACTTTTCTACTACTATTTTTTTCCATTGACTACCCCTACTTTTTCGTTATCGTAGAGTAGAAAGCCTGAATTCTATTCCAAGCTTCTAAGTCCCAAATGCAATCTTCTGTGAATGATGCATCTAGTAATGATATAATTATTATGTACTGGATCTGACCAATATTTACCCCCTGGAGTGACCAGGTCCAATATAATGATACATGTCCCATCCAAGCATTCTGTAGCTCCCAGGAACATCGGTGCAGGTGATATGTTCCAGGCACAAGATTAATCTTTTATGATGGATGCGAGAATGTTTAGTACAGTGTAGGGTACACATGTACATTTCTAGCATTGGTAACAAAACTAGCTAAGATGGGACACTTTGATTTTATGTACCCGAGAGTGCTATGTATGAGAACACGGGATCTCTAACAAGACTCGATTGTAGTACCCAGAGCTGAAGCTGCATTTGTCTAACATTTGAATACCAAGCTACGTAAAAATGGAGCAACTCTATTATTATGTTACTTTTTAAAAGTTCTACATCGACCTACATGTATGTAGATCCATGTGATCCATATAGCCCGACCTATCTTGCAAGAGATGCACCTGAAAGTGCTTACAGCAACACAACTGTGGATGAAAGTCAAACACCAAACCCAAATAAGAATGAGAATTAAATTGGACATACATGGAAGACTCAACAAAAGAGGAGGGGATCTCTAACAGCACCACCAGCTAAACAACCTATTCAAAAACAGCAGACAAGCACAGCAAGAGAGTCTGACGCAAATGGGAACACAAAAAAGAAAACAGAAACATCAAACACAAATACCACATATATACCAACGAGATCAATGGCCAATCTGCCAATTATCCAAAGGTAAAAACGCAAAATTGTGGTGTAAAACAAAAACCTACCTGTAAGATCAGCATACAGACAGACATCATGACGCAGGGGCAAGAAATACAAATGGATATATTAATGGATATAAAACAAGGCGTACGAAATACAGTCCGCGCTCTGCCGGCTGTTGCTGGCTCATGCATGTGATCACCCGAGGAGTCCGACTGACATTCAGAGAGGACAAGTGGTTGGGGCCCTGTCTTCTTTAAAGAGATTTGGACAGGGTCCGTCATGGAGTCCTGTCATCACAGTTAGAGTGCAATTCTTAAGAAAGCGCTTGTACAAGGCTGTAGATCGGTCAAGTATACCAAGATAGGGTATGGAGATATGGTCATTATCCATATTTGCCAGTACCAAACCAGTACTTGTATGTTGAGGATCACTGACATGTCTGGTCCATGCTGATCTTAAATGATGCTATTAAATTTGAAGACGTTTAACGCCCAACGAAGGATCATATCTACGATATCAAAAGCGTTTGATGATTCTGACGCATTTTCGATGGTAATTCTGTCTACCTTTTATCCTTCTTATTTTGTTACTTTTGTCACCCTAAATGCAGGTTGTGAAATGCCCAAAGTAATATACTCTGTTGCTTTTATGGATCCGAATTTCGAAAGATTTTCTGAATAATTTAGCTATCCTGATCCATCCTCAACGTACATGAAGACATTTAACTTAAACTATATGTACTTGTTAATGATAGAGGGTATAGAAAGTATTTTCCGTAAGTGCTGATGTAAGATTTCTAGACAAAACTGTAGTGGAACAGTTGCTAGAATTAGCAATGAATCAAAATTTGTAAGGAGACTTGTGCAGTTTAGGTACATGGTCGGATGATCCAATTTTAGAAATAGAGATGTTGAATGAAGACAGTTCACTGTTATGCTTGTGCAAAATATAAGACACACTT
Organism: Pinctada fucata; assembly: GCA_028142955.1. Lineage (NCBI taxonomy): Eukaryota > Metazoa > Mollusca > Bivalvia > Pterioida > Pteriidae > Pinctada > Pinctada fucata. Next base: position 1,887,652 of record AP027110.1, on the reverse strand, counting down.
TCATTGCTTTTTATATAAGTATTTGTAGACGAAAGTTCCGAAACTAAAGTTGAAATGTGGTAACGTTTTCAAATGATTATGGTGTTGTTGCTTCATCTGCAGGTGCAAAAACATATTTTTCATGTAATTTACTTAACTCCGATTTGAAGTACCTCTCAGATTTGGATCGTGGATTTTGAAAGAGATGAGGGTTTTTTTAAATGAAAGTTATCTATAGGAATATCCGTTTTATCTAAAATGAATTTTTTCCCCGTCAGTAAATAGCATTTTCATACTTTTCAAAAACTGGATTGTCGATAGTAAGAATATCAAATAGATACCTAGAAGAAAGGAGGGGATCTCAAACAACACTCTGTTGCAGCACCCACATCGAAACTCCAAAACACCCAATGCAAAAGCACAGAGGAGACATCCACAGAAAGAGAGGCAAAGGAACAAGGAACACCAAAACAAAAGAACACAAATAAACCAACGAGACCAATGAGTTAAAGAAGATTCTGATGATAATCTCAGAAGCACTCACAATAGAGCACCAAATTGAGCATCGACGGACCCCTATCAAGCTAGAAGTGGGACCAGGTGCCCGGGAGGAGTAAGCATCCCCTGTTGGCTAGCAGCACCCGCCGTCGATGTTCATGCACGAAAATGAAAACAATATATGAAATACAACTCACACCATAGAAACATGAATCACAAAAGATAAAAAATAAACCAACGAGACCAATAGGCACCGATAACGACTTATGACGGCGACCTGCCACGCAAGTGGCTGACGGTGTGGTTATCCGGATTATGTGCACACAATCCTCCCACTTTTCCGATTACCTAGAGGTCTCGAAGAACGCGTGATTGTGATGTAAAATAAGATAATCAAACTTTTCGTCAGAAGGCGTGGTGTACATATTAGAAAATACGTATGAAGAAATCGTAGTTGCTTGAACATTTATAGATTTCATTTTGTCAATCGCATCCCCTGAATTTTGAATAGACAAAAAGAAGTTTACATCATTCCTATTTAGAAAAAATTCACAGTGGTGTTATGTTTATACAGCTATTGTGTGTATGTGGAGACATCTGTGTATCCAGACAAGTTTGAGGGTTGTACGTATGTAATCCGGATAACCATACACATCATACTTATAAAGTCGAGAAGGCAAGGCAAAATCGTGAGAATTTCCATCGAAACGGCTGCGAACCCAGGAATGAACAATATTCCGAATTGAGACCAGGTGCCCGATGAGAGTCAGCGTCTCCTGATTGCATATGCAACACCCGTTGCAATAGCTCCATGGAAACCTGTCAAATTCGGTGATTGTCTCGATGTACATTTTGTTGTACATATCAGGTAAGTATGTCTTGTTCGGTGAATACGACAACTATTCAATCACAATGTAGAATGTCACTGATCATTCTGGAAAGGAGAATCTGATATGCTTTAAAAATATCCCCGTAGCGACCGAAGAACTTCTGCAGTGCTGATTTCAGCCGTTATGTGATATAACCCTGAACAAATAGCTTACTTGCATGCCGTTTGGCTCTAATGATGAAATCTTCATATTTGGAACATGCCCTGGCATACCGTATCAGCTGAGAAACGAAAAGCAGGAGAAGACGGAATGTTGCTACTCATGAAAAGGAAGTTAGTGATGTGGAAGCTGAAATCGTCACGCTTGTCATACAGTGAGGTGTTCAAATGGCCGTTTGCGTCGAAAGATAGAAGTATATCCAAGTACGAAGGAGATCTGTTGCTCTCTGTTGTTTCCTTGATCTCTAGTTCATGAGGATAGATTTCATGTAGATGGTCCTTAAATTTCGGATTATTGATGGACAACACGTCATCTATGTATCTGAAGGTAAAATTGAACTGAGATGCGAGGTGCATACCATTTGCTTATAGCAATTTAAATGGCCGTCCAAAGTCGGCGCCGGATGCACATTGGTCTGCCTCCTTTTATGTGCTATCATTAATGGTTTTGTACGATGTTCTAGAGTATATTGTTATTTCCAGTTGCGGATTATAGTTTTGTCTGATGATGACAAATATGGATAATGACCATATCCATATATACAACAGAAAATCGATAATTCAGAAATCATAAACCGAAGGCATACAAAATCATGATAAAACAGGAACCCAAGCAAAAACGAAAACCTCCACAACATGAAATGAAGCGAACTCCCGAAATGGGAATGAGACCAGTTGCCCAGGAAGAGTCAGCATCTCCTGCTAGCATGCAACACCCGTCTCTTCGATTCGGTAGAATTGTCACATCCGGTTACTTCCATTTTGGAAGGTTTAAAGTATAATCTTTTGTTGGACGGTATTAATGGTCTATGACAGAATATAATCCACCATTCTGGAGAGTGGGACATCATATTGTATGGCGAGTTCCCCATATCGACCGAAGAACTGCCTTAGTGACGATTTGAGTGGGTCACAAACGTATCCCTTATTGAGAAGCTTATCTGAAAGATTTGGTAGTTGCTCTGGCATAGCGTATCAACTGAGATATGAACACGCCATAAGCAGGATACTCAGAAAAGGAAAGTTTGTGATGTTGAAATTGAAGTCGTCACGTTTGTCATAGAGTGAGGTGTTCATGTGACCATCAGTGTTGTAGGACAACATTATGTCCAAATATGATGCTGAATTATTTGTCTCTGTAGTTTCTTTGTGTCACACTTATGCCCTTTGCCGTGTGGAGCTCGTAAAAAAGTTCCCCGCGAAGGGTTTGACAGTAAGTGTTTTGAATATATTTCCCTGACATTGTCGCCATAGCACTTCCTATATAGACACGGCGTAGGACAGTGCATGAATTTTATATATTGTTTTCAGTTTCGTGCTTAAACATCGACGGCGGGTGCGGCTAGCCAACAGGGGATGCTTACTCCTCCCGGGCACCTGGTCCCACCTCTAGCTTGCTAGGGGTCCGTCGATGCATAATTTTGTGCTCTATTGTGAGTGCTGTTGAGATTATCGTCAGGATCTTCTTTAACTCATTTGTGTCACACTTATGCCCTTTGCCGTGTGGAGCTCGTAAAAAAGTTCCCCGCGAAGGGTTTGACAGTAAGTGTTTTGAATATATTTCCCTGACATTGTCGCCATAGCACTTCCTATATAGACACGGCGTAGGACAGTGCATGAATTTTATATATTGTTTTCAGTTTCGTGCTTAAACATCGACGGCGGGTGCGGCTAGCCAACAGGGGATGCTTACTCCTCCCGGGCACCTGGTCCCACCTCTAGCTTGCTAGGGGTCCGTCGATGCATAATTTTGTGCTCTATTGTGAGTGCTGTTGAGATTATCGTCAGGATCTTCTTTAACTCATTTGATTTCAAGCTCCGAAGGATATACAGTATATTTTGTGAAAACCGGATCTTCTATATTCCGTAATCTTGTCTACATCGGTTCTTTCTTACGGTCCCGAGCGATTCTCCGTAATGTTTAATAGTAAAATCTTTTGTGTATTCCGTATCTTGTCTATTCCGTACTCCGGCCGTCAATTAGGGTACCGATCTCACTAATTAGGGTTAATTGATCACCTGTATACCGGCCTTGTGTAAACATCTACTCAGGTGTGATTTGGGTCAACGGTAATTATACCTTCGGCAACGTATTTTTTATAACAAAGAATTTAAATCTATTCAGTGTACATGTTTATCATGGCGATTACGCCGAGAAAAAGAAATAATGTTGATAATGCATATCCATCCCATAAAAGGCCAAAAAAAAAAAATTAAACTTGGAAGAAAAAATATCTTTGATTGACGAATCGTAAAAAGTACAATAAGTCACAAAGTATGGCATCGGAGCAACTACTGTTACTTAGTGACATAATAAAAACTTGCAGTGATTGGGAAGGCCACGCGCCCTTTGCCATAGTCCCATTCTGATAAAAAATGGCCCATAAAATGGACAACTCACTACGTCCTGGTGCGCATTATTCTTCGTGTCCCTTTTTGGTTTTAAATCTATCTAAAAGTTCTGTACTGGTATTTACGTTGTAACGTAGATCTACATCAGCAGAAGTAACGCGTGATTACAGCTTACTGTACATAGCCAGTCAGAAGCACAAAATTCTTCTGTTGACCGACAATTAATGCAATGATACATTACAGTATTTATTTTTCTCTGACATTCTTTTTTCCCTCGTTCTGCACCTGAGATTTAAATCTCCAACGTCCACCTACGTATCTTATCTATATAACGGTACTTGTGTATGCGTTCGTCCGTAAAAATGAACAAATGTTAACTTTAATATTTGCAAACTTTACGCATTTTAAAAGAGAATGAAATTGTTAAATGCAAATCATTAAAAACTCATCCTTGCAGAATTTTTCTGCAAAATGTAGACAATGATATGAAATCTGTTTAATCTCTGTTTATATATGATTAAATCTGTTTGTATTTTGTATTGATATGATGATCAATTATTTTATATTCATCAGTAAAGGTATAGCAGTGAGCATTCTTGTGTATATTATTTCAATTTATTCGGGTCAAATATATCGATTTTCTGTACATCGGATCTTGCCGAAACCGGCCGATTCAACCGGAACCAATGAAAGCCGGTTTACACAGAATATACTGTATTCTGCTGAGGTAATCCGCGAATTTTGATTATTGGTGGACAACACATCGTCTATGTATCTGTAAGTGAAGTTGAAGTAGAAGCTAAGTATTTTTTCCCTTCAGAGACCAAAGATTGAATGAATTCAGCTTCATGCGAGCAAAGAAAAATGTCGGCAAGGATCGAGTGGGGCACAGTTGGTCGTCATTGGAATTCCGACAATTTGCTGGAAGACCGTTCCTCCGAACACCACAAAAATGTTGTCTGATGTCGCATTCCTTTTGTTGGTTCATGGTCATGCTGAAGATCTTTTAATTTTCTTTATATCGAGTTGTCTCACTGCCTTATATCGATCTTTTTCACTATTTGAAAGCTTAAATAAAAAATAAACTGTTAACGATTTACTATAAATGCTGTTCATATGAAGTTTTATTCTACTAAAATTAGTCTACACTTCTGACTTTTCTCTTGACAATTTAAAACTGTCAACCCATATCTTCTTATCTCTTTCTCATACTTCTCGTTAACATGATTGTGAAGTACACAGAACTAAAGTATAAAGATGCACATATACGCTGACCTACCAATGTGGTGTGACGACATTATTGTGACGATAGAAAATACAAATGACAATTATGGATAGCAGCACAAAATCGATAATTCAGAAAATCAGAAACCGAAGGCATACAAAATCAGGATAAAACAGACACCAAAGTAAACAAAGAAAAACCTCCATCACATGAAAAGAAGCGGACTCCCGATATGAGAAAGAGACCAGGTGCCCAGGAAGAGTAAGCATCTCCTGCTTGTAGAACTGTCACATCCGGTAACTTCCATTTCGGAAGACATAGAGTACAATCTTTGGTTGGATGGTTCAAATGGTCTATGACAGAATATCATCCACCATTCTTGAGAGTGGGACATTATAGTGTATGACAAGTTCTCCATATCGACCGTAGAACTTCCTCAGTGACGATGACTGAGAAGCTTATCTGAAAGACGCCTAGCTCTCAGAACAAAATCCGTATATTTGGTACTTGCTCTTGCATAGCGTATCAACTGAGATATGAACACGCCATAAGCAGGTGATGAAGGGATGTTGCTATTCAGAAAAGGAAAGTTTGTGATGCTGAAATTGAAGTCGTCACGTTTGTCATAGAGTGAGGTTTTCATTTCATTTCATTTCATTTAATCATTTCATGTTATAAAACATCCTTTTAACAAAATGCTCGGTCTAAAGGAGAGGCCTTTCAAGTTGCCGACTCTCTTTGCTCTCCTTTAACCCATTTCTTTTAGATCCTTGCATGTAATCTTCATTAACACATAAATGATAAAAAAATAATAGAATTAAACTAATAACATTGGATTTTATTTTATAGAACGTAAAATTTCCTGTGCCCGAGTTTTCTGATTACCCTTTAAGTTGGAAATAAACATCAAAGTCATACAAAATATGAATTAACATTATAATGTACAGACATGGTTTTGACAAATAACAAAGTTCAATATGTTTACTGGACATGGAGGAAGCGATTCTTTAGTACTACTGGGAAAAGAAGTATGACTGGACATGAATGAGAAGATAATGAAAAAAGCCGATAGGACGTAATCAGTGAATTTGGAATAATAAGGATAATAAGGAAGTGTTCCAACTCTTTACTTTCTTGAAGAAAATTACAAACCAATTTGTTATCAAAATCCTCATCAGTGATGCTTTCATCCAAAGTGATTTTCAGACGCAGCAAAAATTTATTTCAAAAGTGCCCTATGTTTTTTCTTTTGATTTTAAATTTGTGCATTTCTTTGTAGACAGTGCGTGGCTCAAAAATTCCTGGAGGGTCGATTCAGTAGCTAGCATAGTTAAATAAAATCGAAGACAAAAAAAAAAAACATAGGAGGGATGGTGCTCAGATGTTAACCTCCTTTAATTTCGATGTTGGTTTTGGATGAAATGAAGTTTTAATAGCGAATGCAATTTTCTTCTTGAAGGTATGGTGAATTGAAAGACTTTCATCATAGTCAATCCAAAACGATTTAAAGCAGAGCTTTACGAATAATAATGTCGAAGGGTTCCAATTCTCTACCTTTTTGAAGGAAATTCCAAATAAATTTACATGCACCAGACACGTGTTTCGAATATTAAATTCTCATCAGTGATGCTTTCAGAGGCGCCACCAAAAATAATTTCAGTAGCGCCCTCTTTAATTTTTTGGAAGTTAGATTTTTATATTTACATTACAGAGAGCGCGCGGCTCCAAATTTCCTGTAGGGTCGATTCAGTAGCAGATCCAAATAAAATCAATGTTCAAAATAGCATTGGAGGGATGGTGTTAAGATGTTAAACTCCTTTAATTTCGATTATATTTATCGGTGAAATGGCTAGTTTCCGAAATAGCAAAAAAAAAAAAAAGAAAAAAAGAAAATTGATGTCTCATTGAAAAAGGCCAAAACAAAGCTTCTCTCAGGTGACAGAGCTGGAAAGAAGTAATTAATAAACTTGACAAACATCAGGCCACTGCTCCACACTGCAACGTAAATAAGTGTCTATATTAATAATGTCGAAGGGTTCCAACACTCTACCTTCTTGAAGAAAATTCCAAATCAATTTACATGCACCAGACACGTGTTTCGAATATTAAATTAAGAGACGGCTGTTGAGTGACGAGGTTCCTTAATACGAATGTTAAACGTCTTCAGATTAAATAGCATCATTTAGGAACTAATGAATTTACAGCGTCGACCAGGCATGCACGTTTCGGGTACTTAACGTGGTCCTCAATCTAAACAATGTAATATAGCCAAAGATTGTGAAATCTATAACGTCCAAAAATGTACCGAAAGAAGTAGTAGGATGGGTGGAATATAATGCTATAGGACCCACGTTTTAGAAATTTTAAGAAATATAGATAACAGAAATTCGAATGCGTTGAAGAAACGATCAATCAAACTTGATCGAACTTGGTTACATGTGCCCACGGGGACTCAACCCAACGTAACTCGCTGATAATGGGGACTGTATACATCAGATTGTCCTCAATCTAAACAATGTAATATAGCCAAAGATTGTGAAATCTATAATGTCCAAAAATGTACCGAAAGAAGTAGTAGGATGGGTGGAATATGATGCTATAGGACCCACGTTTTAGAAATTTTAAGAAATATAGATAACAAAAATTCGAATGCGTTGAAGAAACGATCAATCAAACTTGATCGAACTTGGTTACATGTGCCAACGGGGACTCAACCCAACGTAACTCGCTGATAATGGGGACTGTATACATCAGATTGTCCTCAATCTAAACAATGTAATATAGCCAAAGATTGTGAAATCTATAATGTCCAAAAATGTACCGAAAGAAGTAGTAGGATGGGTAGAATATGATGCTATAGGACCCACGTTTTAGAAATTTTTTAAAAGAAATATAGATAACAGAAATTCGAATGCGTTGAAGAAACGATCAATCAAACTTGATCGAACTTGGTTACATGTGCCCACGGGGACTCAACCCAACGTAACTCGCTGATAATGGGGACTGTATACATCATAAGGAAAAAGAAATTTCAGAAATTGTAATAGTTAAATTGTAAATTTGCAAACATTTAGTAATTTAATCGTAAAGATATATCGTTAATCGTTTCAAAAGCGCATTGAATTGAATATTACGAACTTTAACGATTGTTCGCTTTGGTACAATCCCTCGACTTTTGACTTTTCGTCGGATTTCATGTGTATGAAGTTCGTATGGCGACAACTGGCCTAATTGGTAAAGCTCTAGTATTATTTAGTGTGGCGCCCCCTTGCTTCATTTGTCATAAGTTAAAGGTTAACCGTCAAAATTGAGTGGTTCCTAATTGTGTAGGTTCTATTCAGACTGAAAAAGATTGAAATATAACATTACAATTCATACACTCTGGTAAATTCTAGCCGTGTACCATCATTCCGCGACACAGATAAATGTGGTGAAGAGTGTATAGTAGACCTAGTATGTCTGTCTATGTTAGTGTCACACAGTATAATATCAAACTTATGGTGGATATCAATAACAGACTGTAGCCACCTACTCCACCCTGATGATGTCATCTTTATGTCATATAACTCTACTTCCCGTAACAATGACATACGTGATGTCAGTCCGATATCCCTGTCATCCAGTGTCATGTACATTAGCTTTAGGACCTGTATCATGTCACAGTCAGATAAGACAGGACGGCATACGGGGACACTGTCAGATATTCTAACATACCTCAGATTTAATATCGAAAGTGTGGGCACACAGATGGGGTTTACAAACCTACCCGATCCCTCACCATAGATATGGACCATGGTCAATGACCTTGTGAGGTGTTTATTACACAGGAAGTGATTTAGTACTGTGTTAGTTATACCATGCTCACCGCTAGTAGGCACGTACTCTAAGTATAGTGACCTTATGTTAACATGGTGATCAGACAGCAGTTTCCCGGTTATTCTAACTGTTTCTATGTCATTGAACCTACCCCAGAGAAATACATCTGATATATGAAATGTCACCAGTTTGTCCGTTTGTCCATATTGAAACTCCCTGTACCAGCTTACTTGTAGTTTGTACAGTTCTCTCACGGAATTACTGTAACCTAACAATGGTGATTCTCTGTATTTACAGATATCTGTGTCACTGTTTGTCACACTTACAACACGTTGTGATATAACACTACCCAAACATGGACACATACCACATATAAACATAATAACATTAGATAACTCCATAATGACCTTGATATCACATAGATGTTCACAGAATGAATCACTCACCTCTTTGTTGGTGACGACGTAAATTGCAGCAAGGAATTCTTGTACAGATTTGTGGAAGAATTGAATACTCACCCTTTCCTCCATAACGTTATGTACATCTCTCTGACTGATCAAACCTACATCAAGGGCAAACTGTAACTCATTCTCACCTATTTTTGTCTCTAAGTCATCTTTCTGAAAAACTAACTTCACTTTGTTAGACAAAAGGCCATCATGTGCTAATTTTCCCAGCTTTAACAAAACATTAAAGCAGTTTTTGATATTTTTCTTTGTAGACATCAGTTTTGGTAATGTAACATTAATTGCATCAAAAATTTGAATTTTAGTTTTTTGTTTCAGATTTGCCCTTTGAATCAACATATTGACCATTGCTATATAGAAACTGGACATACTTTCCCCTACTTGTTCCCCGTCATACCATATCTGTACACAAACTACAGCTAATAAAGGTATCTTTATAAATGATTTCACAATTTTGTTTTTCATTTGACTGATTACTTCTTCATACTTTGCCGTATATTCAACAGTATCTGGTTTCATTTTATAATAATGTACAAGTACTTTTTCTATCACAGATTCGATACCTTTGTCGTCCAGTCCCTGTATTTCAATCACTCTATCATCGTTACGTACGGTTCCCGCAACTTCAGAAAACTTCCACGTTCGCATGGTGGTGAATATCACACAGTTTGACATGTTATCTATGTTAGGCATTCCTTTATATTTGAGACGCCCTAGGACGGACTGATCGGCTTTCCACTCATCTAAGCCGTCCATCATGATAAAACACCGGTATTTATCACATGATAACACATATTTGGCTATTGTATGGAAAACAGTGTCCGATCCTAGAATATCCTGACAAATCATGTCTGTGACGTTTGCTCGTGATGGATCTACATGACGTAATGGTACGTAGAAGACGAAATCAAACTGACGTAGACATTTTCCCCACTCATTCAGCAATCCACCACTTTCATCATGTTGTTGACTAACGCACCAATTTTCAAGTAGCCACTTACAATACGTCGTCTTGCCGTGAGCGGCTTTCCCTAGCATAAACACACGGGGTACCGCCTTTCCGTTTTTAGTCAGTATATCCTCAGGACTTTTCACTACTTTTCCCTCTTGCTTCTGTCCAAACTGTGTTACCGATATCCCCTTGTGGTTCTCCCTGATAACCACTGTCGCGAACACTTGTTCTATAGGTAATGTATCACAATCAGCTTGTACCGGGGAGAGTGGGATCTCTCTTGTTTCTTTCTTATTCATTTCCACCAATTTCTGCCTTAATTTGTTCTCGTCAGGTTCCTCGTCTGGAAAAAAGATAGGTAACAATACCAGACTTTCATACCCCAATTGCAAACTAAAGTCTTATCGCAGAACACATAAGAAACGATGGAAATATGAATTAGTGAATGAGATTCCTACCCAGAACTTAAATTAAATAATACGTATTATGTGAATTTGTTAAAATCTATGTTTTAGTGCGGCTAGCAAAACAGAGGATGCTTACTCCTCCCGGGCACCTGGCCCCACCGCTAGCTTGCTAGGGGTTCCGTCGATGCTTAATTTGGTGCGAACGTGCTCTATGTGGAGTGCTGTTGAGATTGCCGTCTGGATCATCTTTAACTCATTTGAGATGCTATGTTTTATGTTTATATTGTATCGTATTTTGTAGTGATAAAATCAATTGTTCACGAGTGTTTTGGTGTAAACGCTTATTGAAGATCCCTCCATTCTGTACACACGAGTCAGTATGTTCATTTGTGAAGATGCAGCAGCAAACGACATAAAGTTGTACCATACCTTAATCCAGGATAACCACACCATTTGCTACTTGCGTGACAAATGACCTTCAAAAGTCGGCACCGATTGCCCATTGGTCTCGTCGGTTTATGTGTAGTCTTTTTGTATTTGATGTTTTCATGTCGTGTGTTTCTTTTCCGTCTCGTACTGTACTCGTCTTTTGTGATTTTGCATCGGATGTTTTGGTGTTTTGCTGTTGATGCTGCAACGGGGTCTTGTTGGAGATCTCCTCCCTTCTTTTATATCTACACTTATTTCGTGTTGCAGTGTGGAGTTGGTAAAGCAGTTCCCCGCGACCCGATGTTTGAAGTGTTTTAATTTCATTGTGTTCTCTAACTTGGCTGTGTTGTAGAGTTTTCTACGTAGGACTCCAATTCACTTCTCTTCCATTATCGTATTATGGCATTTTAAAGGTCGCCTCGTATTAAACTAACCCCCTTGAGATTACCCTCTGTCACTACAGTCACTTTCCCATCATCGACATTCAACAGTAAAAAACTTTTTTCCTCACCAAGAGTACTCTTTTCACCTCTCAAATTTAGACCCAACGGTCGTATTTTACGCACTACTCCATCCGCAGGCTCTACATTCAACAACAGACACAGAGGGCTCTCAATTATTTCAAAGTGCAATAGTAGAAGATGATCGTTGTGTCACCTCATCAAATGCGACTCCACAATAACATCTAGTATAAATGGGCAGAAATTCAAAATCGAGGTAGACCAAGACATCGATTGATCGTCTTAAGATCTTATTTACGTTATGACTTGAAATACAAGGGAATGTGGCGCACAATATGTAGGTGAGACAGGCCAACCTTTAAAATCTCGTTTTAGGAACCATTCTTATAAGATCAGAACCTCACGTCAACAAAAACACAGAAACTTTCTTTATAATCACTTTGTTAAATATGATCATTCTATTTCGGATATCACCATTACCCCAGTTCAGAATTTTCCAAATCGTGAAAATGAAAGTAAGACCGAAATTAAAAAACGCCGACTACAAGCTGAACTTGACTGGATCACCAAACTTCAGACTGCGTACCCTCTTGGTTTAAACGATTAATTCTATGGACAAGGAAACATTTCCTCAGCTTCTACCAATATCAACATCTTTTCAATTCGCCCAAACACTAAAAGGAAATACAGGTCGCATGGGAAAAGACGAACCAGACAAAAAAGAAAACGATCCAGAATCTACCGCTCTCTCAACGATTTACTTACTATAGCACGCAATGGCGGCAGACATGAACTGTTACATGCTCTGTCGTCAATACCATTTATGCACTTGAAATCTATCTTGGATGAAACAGAGGTTGCAGAAACACTGACTGATTCAGACTTAATATCATTTTCTCATTCGCACAGTATAAATTTTATCCTATTGTGAAAAACACCTCCCCTAAAAGACGATTCATAAAAATCCCGTTTACTAACAAAGGTTTTGATTTTCTGAACATCTCTAATATTTTTCGGGATCATCGCGTACAAAGTACCATTCCTCAATATTTTGAAAATTTAGAACCACCTCTTATTTGTTGTACGTACAAGAAACCTATTCGAAACCTTGTTTTTAACTTTAATAAAGTTACATCGGATCCTGACATACTTGAATCGTGTCCTGCTTCTTGAGAATGTGCAACTTCTAAATATCTCTACAAACCAGCTGGCAATGTTGTTACAGGTGACTTTTCAAGTATCCAAGACAGACAACTCCGTGGTCTTGTTAAAAAAGGACCTAAGTATCGAATCCCATCCAAGATAGATTTTGTCAAATGCCGTGAGGTGCTTACGGAATCCTTAGATAATTATACGAAAAGATGGTGTAAATCAGAAAGAGTCGAACCGCATGCTCTGAATGACTGGAAAACCTCATTTTAGATATAACGGATATTCGAATAGATAACTTCCATAAAAACCCTCATCTTTTTCAAAATCTTCGTTCCTAATCAGAAAGATATTTCAAATCCAAACTAAGTAAATTACATGAATAATATGTCTTTGCACCAGCTGATAAAGCAGCCAACAACACCATTATCGTTTGAAAACGTTACTACATATCAACTTTGGTTTCGGAACTTTCGTCTACTAATACATATATCATAAGCAATGAAAGTGCATCTAACATTTTAAGCAAGCATAACAGTGAACTGTCTTCATTCAATATCTCTATTTCTAAATTGGATCTCCCAACACTATATTACATACCGAAACTGCACAAGTCTCCTTACAAATTTCGATTTATTGCTAATTCTAGTAACTGCTCCATTACAATTTTGTCTAGAAATATGACGTCAGCACTTACTGCTATTAAAGAACACATAACTAGATATTGTGAAACGGTTCTAAACAGGAACGATGTAAATTTATTTTGGTCTATTAAGAATTCAGGGGATGTGATTGACAAAATGAAATCTTGAAATTTCCAAGCCAATACGATTTCTTCACACGACTTTACTAATATGTACACCACACTTCCTCATGACAAAATTAATGATCGATTATCTAATCTCAATGGTGTTTTGATCGAGAGCGGAAAACTTACATTTGTACATCTGAATCGAAGGGTTTTTTTCCTCGACAGACTACAAATCATACAAATCATGGACATGTAGTGACCTGTTTAATGCCTTGTCCTTCCTCTTGGACAATATTTATGTTAGATTTGGTGAGGATCTATACAAGCAGGTTGTAGGAATTCCTATGGGTACTAACTGTGCGCCTCTTGTTGCAGATTTATTTTTATACACTTATGAAAAAGAATTTATCCAAATTCTTCAAAAGCAAAGAAAATTTGATGATCTGAAATGTTTCAATAATACTTCTAGGTATCTGGATGATATTCTAACCATTGACAATCCTGCATTTGAATTATATAAGAATGAAATTTATCCACAAGAATTAACACTTAACAAGTCAAACGTTTCAAATACAGAAACACCGTTTTTGGATCTAAATACCAAAATTGCAAACGGAAAGATTCATACAAGTCTATATGACAAAAGGGATGATTTTGGATTTCCCTTGGCTTGACGGTGATGTTCCAAGATTACCGTCATACGGCATTTACATATCACAGCTCATCCGGTACGCTAGAGCATGTACTGATATTTTGGATTTTCACAGTAGACATTTACAAATTACCAAAAAACTTTTAGGTCAAGGTTTCCGCTTTCATAAACTTGTTAAGACTTTCTGGAAATTTTACAAAAATTACAGTCAACTTCTTTTAAAATTCGGAACTATACACGCAACAGAGTACATTACTTTGGGTATAAAACAACCTGTCTTTTATGGTGATATGATAAACAAAATTAGAAGGATCAAAGGTAGGCAGCAGAACCATCGAAAATGCGTCAGAATCATCAAACGCCTTTTATACCGTGGATATGATCCTAATGTCACCAGACTTACACTAGGCTTGGTACTTGACCAATCTACAGTCTTGTACAAGCGCATCCTTGAGACTTGCACTCTGACCGACTGTGACGACGGGACTCCATGACGGGCCCTTGTCCAAACCTCTTTAGAGAAGACAGGGCCCCGACCACCTGTCCTCTCGGAATGTCAGTCGGACTCCTCGGGTGATAACATCAGCTTGCTACACTAGGAAGAGCACGGACTGTATTACGCATGCCCTCTTTTTATATCCATTTACATATTCATCTGTGTTTCTGGGGCCTATACGTTACGCGGTCTTGTTTGTGTGAGGTCATCTTACAGTGAGGAGGTTGTTCGTTGTACGTTCTTCGAGACCTCTGGGTAATTGGAGAAGTGAGAGGGTTGTGCGCACGTAATCCAGGATAACCACACCATTTGCTTCTTGCGTGACAAATGGCCGTCCAAAGTTGGCACCGGTTGCCCATTGGTCTCGTCGGTTTATGTGTTTTTTGTTTGATGTTAACATGTCGTGTGTCTCTTTACCGTCTCGTACTGTACTCGTCTTTTGTGTTTTTGCATCGGATGTTTTGGTGTTTTGCTGTTGATGCTGCAACGGGGTCTTGTTGAAGATCTCCTCCCTTCTTTGATTTTAATATTTGTCATGGAAATATTTTCTAATATTATTTCATCCTGCTACATCTTTCGGTGCATTTTTTGACATAACATTTTCACCCTCTTTGGCCATATTCCTTTGTTTAGATGGAGGATCAATGACGAGAGTTGAGTACCCGAAACGTGCATGTCTGGTCCTTCCTTCTTCTTGACTGCTTAATCTTAACCCTATTTTATGGTCATAAAAAGAGTTTTAAATCTTCATGATTTGTCCATTTCTTAACATGAAACTTGAAATGCTTTCGTTCTCTTTACATCGTGTTTGATTTTGATTTATGACTGACCAGATACATTATATTGTTTTTTGGTATATGACAAAAAATAAAAATTAAAAAAGACCTAGGAGGCCACATCGCTCTCCTGAGTTGCAGACAAAGGATTGATAATGACCAATGTGGTAGAAGATATTATGCACACGCTTCCTGTGAGGTTTGTGAAAATCTGTGCAGCAGTTACAGAGGAGATGGCAGCCAAATAAATGCCTTGGTGACAACTTTCAATCAGTTTGAAAAAAAAACACAAACAAGGAAAAGGATTTTAAGTACTTGCTTTCACTATGGTTTCGAGAAGTTTTGTTCAACAGTTGCAGAGGAACTGCCCAAAATGTGTCAACCGATCAGAACCCTTATTTGGCGGTCAT
The DNA here is from genome assembly GCA_028142955.1 of Pinctada fucata. Classification (NCBI taxonomy): domain Eukaryota; kingdom Metazoa; phylum Mollusca; class Bivalvia; order Pterioida; family Pteriidae; genus Pinctada; species Pinctada fucata. Next base: position 1,871,784 of record AP027110.1, on the reverse strand, counting down.
AATTGTTGACCGATTGGCCATAGGAAATAAAACAAACACAAATAAGGTAGAGAACCTTGAGTTCTTGCTCCCTGTAAGGTCTCGTACAATTATGTGCAGCGGTTGCAGAGGGTATTTCGAAAAGTTTTCCACAGACAGACGGACAGACAAGAAAAAAGCTCAATTTTAAAAGCGGCGTTGAGTTTGCTTAAATAGGAAAACCATATCATCGTGTGTAACATGTTACGTCATTTTCTTGCCCTAAAAAAACTAAACATATATTTTATTAATAGTGAAATCAAAGGAATAAGATTTTTTGTTGAATTCCTTCATTCAACGATCGAATTTCTTTTTCATTTAGACTCATAGAAAAGGGCTTTCAGTTTTTCTATAAACAAATCGACAACCTTTTACTACTTCTACAATGCTTGCACGGACATGTTTTAGAAACGGTTGGAAGTAGGTCTGGATTTAAAGAATAGGTAGCTTGTTGGCGGGAAGTAAGATGATTAAGTCAAATGGAGAGGGAAAAGGTTAAAACTATATATATTCAACAAAAGTTCGCCATAATAGGCGCAGTGCATTGTGTACATAGAGACAATCACCAAATTTGACAAGTTTTCAAGAAACTTTTGCGACGGCTGTTGTATGCAAACAGGGTACACTGACTCTCCCCTGGGCACCTGGTCTCACTTTCGAATGGATCCGCTCACCGGTTTTTAGAGTGAGCCCAGAATGTCCAGGGTGGAAAAGCTGAAATAGGGGAAATTGAGTGGTTTTGAAAGGTGGGTTGAGAAGACCATTATGAAGACAGTCTATAATGGTAAGATGCATATTGTAGAGTATGCTTGCCTTGTGTAAGAGCGATGAAAATTTTAGGTCACATGACTTATTCAGTCTAAATATAGATATTTTAAAAGGCGTACCGGATTTTCTCTGTTTGACAAGACTTCATAAGGGAAAATATGAAGTTTTTGGGTTTTTACACGTTTTTTGAGTTATATGTGTTGGAAATTTTTAGAATTTGGCTAGAATGGAGTATAAGATAATAGCTTTAAGGAAATAAAAGCATTATTTCTGAAATTTTTCCAGGAGACCAGAAACAGTACACAGAAAAATGGCAAAAACCAAGAATTTTAGGCCAATTTTCTAAACCTTTTTAGCAAATATGTGTGATATTTATTATGTATAGCAATCTTAACATGATCTTTAGACTAGTATCCTATAAAAGCTGTAGATATACCAAACTGATTGATATATAGTATGATAATGTGAAATATATAGAAATAAAATGAGATGACGTTAAATTATGTATGATTGCGCAATATTTCTCCGCCGCGTGACCGGGTAAGAGAAACTGGTGAGCAGACCCAATATTTCAAATTCGGGTTCGCAACTGTTTAAATGGAAATTCTGATGTTTTGCCTTAAGTTTTCGAGTTTGAGTCTGAATAACTTCAGTGTTTATTTGCAAAATCGTATATGTGGAAAAGTTTATAAACGTAAAAAGGTCCTATTACAAAACACGTGTCCTAGTACAAAACTGTACCGCACGCTTATCAGTGACAAATATACCCGTTATCGTGTTACAATTGACCGGTCACCGCTACGATCAAAAAACCACTACAAGGCAATTGATCCCGAAATCAGAAACCGCCCCGACTCTAACAAATTAACAGATTAATAAACCCTGCATAGCATGAGTTGAAATGGTTCATTTCATTGAATATATGTATATTTACAAATATATATCATTTACCTAATGTACTCGTTGTACTGTATACCAATAAATAAAAATTAGATGAAGAAAAATAATTTAAAAAAAGAAGAAAAAAGGAGAAAAAGAAAAGTGCGATGATGAATACATTGGTTATATTTATCAATTAGATATAATAGAACCGATGTAGAGGCTCGTTAATATGTATGCTATTCAAATGCATGCTATTTAAATGATCACCTCTACTAAAATCACTGACAAATTAATATACATTAACGTATAACCGGCACATGCACTAATTTAATTTTAGGAATAAAATAAACTTTAAAAATTTCAAACTATGTAATATGTAAAGTTCACTTCGTAAATATTGATATAAGTCTTTTATTTATGCTAAATGTATGTAATACTTACTGAGCCTTGTCTGAGCACAAAAAAAAGTTCCTAAGAAAAAGGAAGCCAACGAGGGTACCATATTAAACTGTAAGTCTAGCTTTGTATGAAATTACCGATCGCCTCGAAAAACACAAAAGTGGTAGAAAATCTCAAGTATTTGCTTCATGTACATTTAGGTTAAATTCTATGAGCAGTCGTGGAGAACACGCCATCAGTTCATCAGATCTCTCGTACCTTTTCCTGTAAAGTTTTGCGAAAGTATGTTCAGCGATTGCAGAAGAGAAGTCATGTGGCCATCTTGTTTATTGATTGACACATACATGGCTACGGACCTTGAGCTCTTGCCTCCTGTAAGATTTTTTTGAAATTCTGTGCAGCGGCGACGGAGGAGAAGGAAAAATGTCAGCCAATCAGAGCTCTCGGTGACCTTTTTTAATTACTTATCGGCTTGAAAAACACAAACGTTGTAGAGGATCTTGAGAAAATTACGGATGTGTTCCGACTCTTTGCCTTCGTGAAGAAAATTTCAAACCAACTCTCTTCCTTGCGGGTGTTGCATGAAGTCAGATTACGCTCACTCCTCTAGGGCACCATTATTCGGGGGTTCGCGATTGCCTTGTTAATAGAGACTTACGCAATTGTGCTATATTCCCCTTGATCCTTGACCCCTGAACTTCAATATTGGTACTTCTTTCCTGGTATACTTTAAGGTTTCGTATAATTCTATACAGAAGTTGAATAGTAGTTGCCAAAATGTGTTAACCAATGGAAAAAACCTTGGCTATTACATTAAATGACCGATTGGATCCAAAAACACTAACTTACAAGATGACCTTAATATGGACTTCCTGCATTGTCTCGTGAAATTCTGCAAAGCGGTTGTAGAGAATATATAAACAGTGTACATGTATCAGTACAACAGAGCCCTTTGCGGCCATATTTGTTGACGGATCGAAACTGCTCCTATGAGATCTAATGTAATTCACGTAGAAAATGCTAAAAGTTTGAGTTGGGTCGAACGCCGACGAATGGTGCCCCGTAACAATAACTCACTTTTGTCCTGTCCAAACGACGACGAACGGTGCCCTGTAACAATAACTCACTTTGGTCATGTACAGTCTTCTGTGAAGACAGGGCCCCGACCACCTGTCCTCTCTGAATGTCGGTCGGACTCCTAGGGTGATAACATTAATGAGCTCGTTACAGCCGGCAGAGCACACACTGCATTTCTTTCGCCCTATATTTAAATATCCATTTATACATATTGATCTGTGTGTTGCTCGGGTCCCTGCGTGATGCTGTCTTTTTTGTATGGTCATTTTACAATAAGGAGTTTTTACACCACTTTTGAGTGTTTTTTCGAGACCCTTTGGTAACCGGAAAAATGGGAAGCTTTCGCGCATGTACATAATCCGGATAACGACCACATTTGCCACTGGCGTAGCAGTATGCCGTCATACGTCGGCACCGACTGTCCACTGGTTGTTGTCTTAAGTGTTTTATGTTTCTGTGATTTTGTGGTCTTTAATGTTCATTTTGTGTCTCTTGCTATGTATGTCTATTCGTTTTGAATGATGTATTTTGGCGTTTTGCTCTTGGTGCTGCCACAAAGTGTTGTCGGAGATCCCCTCCTTTCATTTGGAATGTTTAGATTTTAGATTTAATTTTATTCTTAGTGGGCGAATGATTAAATATATATATATATATATATATATTCATTTATATGTTGATTTACAATATATATGGTTGGAATTGGTTTGAATTTGTCTTCAAGAAGGTAAAAAGTTGGAACATTTCCGTATTATTCTATGGCAAAAGATAACCAAAACATACATACCGCAAAATTCATATGTACTTATCATTGACAACATTTCAGCAGCTGAAATTCAAAAGTTCAAAGTATAAATAGATAACCAAAAATCAATAAAAACGATAGAAAATGGCACATGCAGGGGCAATTTAGTACAAATGTCACAGTTTTAAGAACAGAGAACTGCCAATATACCGCTGCAAAACGTTTGAATGACCTTGTAATAACAATTTTACATCAACTATATAAAACAGTGGATGAAAGTCAAACATAAAAAAATTTTAAAACAGAACTTTCTCACAAGAAAAGAAAAATAGGACAAAACAGACAGCGGCAACAACACAGCTCCATAAAAACACGAAGAACAACTTAAGGTATCCGATGTAAAATAGGGAATATTTCCATGCCATGTAAGGTACTATAAACTATGTATTTTCTGAAAGGTTATAATGCCACTGTTCAGAAATAATAATTTTGGGGCCAGAAAAACAAAGGGGAATAACTGATAAATCATTAAAATTTTCTATTTTTTCTATATAACATATGCAAAATAACAAACGTTAACAAGAGTTTTCCCCTTTGATGTTTTAAGACCTGGGAGTCTTATATCTGTACTGAGGGCATCATAACCTTTAAGAAAATATATAGTTTATAGTACCTTACTACGCATAAAATTTACCATAATTAACAATGGAAATAATCAAAACGCTAAGTAAAATGACTCTATTGTACAACGGATACCTTAATCTAATGAACAATCTCCAACTTTGTATCATGCTTATACACCTCCAATATAAGCGGCATTCTGTATATCCGAGGGGAACAATGTTCAATAACCTTTTCCGTTTTCTATTGATTTACACAAAAAATATAAGTTTTGACCTAAATATAAGCAAAATAATACAAAACAGATCAAAAATTACTTCATATTCTGATGGTATGTCAGTGATCCTCAATCTAAACAATGTAATATGTCCAAAATTTGTGAACATGATGTCCTAAATATACCGAAAGACATAGTAAAATGGCTGGGATATGATGGTACAGGACCCAGGTTTTAGAAATTTGAGAAACTTTTGTAAACAGAAATTTTCAAATGCGTTTGGAGAAACAACCAGCCGAAATTGATCGAACTTGGCTACATGTACCCTCGGGGACTCTTGGTCCACCAGCAGTGACACTCACCAAGTAGTACAGATGTTTAACGTCTTCAAATCCATTAGCATCATATTAACATGGACCAAGAAGTTTATTCATTTTTACAAAAAATATTATATGACATTGGAATCATGACAATACTTAAGTCAAGATAAGAAAGAAAAGGATATCCAGCATGACCACCCTGCTCTGATCCAGCGGAACAAACCCACAAGAAATCAAAATGAAAGACTTTTCGTGTGAAGATTGAAAAGTCGCAGTGAAATGCATTTTGTTCTATAGGTAAACGCAACAAAATTTGAGCTTAAACTTTATATGTAAATATAAGAGAATACCAACAAGTAACCTTCAAAATAAATTCAAGCTGAAACTCTAAACGAAGAAACTGTAGAAATGGATACTTTGTCAATTCCAAGGTCCAACTTTCACATGAAATTCCTCAAAATCTGTTCATACTTACATAAAAAATAATAAGAATATAGGAAAGACATTGCAATAACGGGAAGAAATGATTCCGACGGGAAAAGCCGAACCCTAATTATAAGGTTAACAAATATATTGCACGATTAACAATCTTTCTGGAAAAAGATTTTTGTGTTTCCTATTTATTTGTATTTGTCTTTTAGAAAATATTTCATTACCATTTGAGACTAAAACGTTTGAGCTAGAAATTTCAAATTTTGACCGTAACGAGAAAAATAAGAAAAAAGTGAAAATATTTTTAAATTTTGAATACTTAATGATGTTCTTTCAAACCTATGAAAGGTTTCGATATCTAATGTTATATAGTTGAGTAACCAAGTTGCTAAATTTGACGTTTTAATCAACACCCCTAACACAGGAATAAATTTGCGATAAAACGGAAGAATATATCATGGGCCATCAGATTTTACTATCGCAATAAAAACAAACTCAGAATATCTGTAATTTCAGATGAAAGCGAAAAATTAGGAAAAATCAAAATCATAAATTTCTGAACAAAAACTAACTTACAAATAGTCGAAGTGGCAGAGACAAATTTCATAATGCTCACTGAAGCCAAATGAAATTTTTGGATTGAATTGATTTTTCTAAATTCAACTTCATGGGTGGATAAACACAGAATAAAATGAATGGGTAAAATGGCAAATCCTTTTTTTACTTGAACTGCAAAAATAAAAATTTAAGACATGAAACGTTATTTTGATATGTGAATTTGTTTTCGGAAGGTTGATAGAAATCGATTTAAAAAACTATGGAGTAACTATAAAACCGGCCTCCTCCCCGAATATTGTTATAGGCAATTCAAAGAAATGTAAACGTGGAAATGTTTCTCAATATTGCAGAGTTTTAACACTATGATTCTACAGCCAAGTCAAGTTTGGACATATAAATATAAATTAAAGTAATATGGTAGATTTACAACAATTTACCTTTGTGAAGGAAATTAAAAACAATTTCAATACACCTGACATTGGTTTCGGATTGTAAATCCACATTAATGTTACATGCACTTAAGAATGCCGAAAAGATGTTCAGACACAGCACAAAAGTAGCGCCCCTAGTTTCATTTTTTTTTTGCATTTAATTTGCAAATAGTGCGCGACTCTAAATTCCATGTAAAAGAAGGGAGGAGATCTCCAACAAGACCCTGTTGCAGCATCAACAGTAAAACACCAATACACCCGATGCAAAAACACAAAAGACGAACATAGTATGAGACGAAAAGAGACATACGACATGTAAACATCAAACACAAAAGACTACAGGTCGATTCAGTGGCATAGCTGAATAGAATTTATGACCAAATTAGAATTTGAGATGTTGATCGGATGTTAAACTCCTTTAATTTTAATTATAATCTTGGATGAATACAGTTTGCCGTGGTAGTTAGATATTGATTTATGGTGTCAAAATGATAAAGGTATTATTTTATTTTCAGGGAGAGGCAAATTTACATTAATCATTTTGAAAATAGTGCCTTCTTCTTTCTGTACTATCTCTGATCTGTTTATTTCAAAATGTGTGAAAAGCATTTTGGCTGGAAGCATCACTGATGAGAATTTTATATTTGAAACACGTCTCTGGTGAATGAATTTTGGTTTGAGATTTTCTTTAAGAAGGTATAGAGTTGGACCCCTTCCGCATTATTGAAAGTATTTTGTCTCCCTAAATTATAGAAATATTTAAGCAAAACAAAATGTTCTGTTTAACAAAACTAGGACTGCGTTCCATTGCCGGATCGTTCCAGAACAATCCCATTCTGATAAGGAAACTTTATTGGTTCCAGAATGACTTCACCATAGCAACCATGGATAGAGGTAAATCTCGATGTTTACCAAATACAAAACTAAAGTTGAAATTAATGTTGAAATAGTTCTATTTCAATATTGATCATTTCTAGTGACATCCATACCAAAATTTCCACTTACAAAACATTTTCTAGCACTATAAGGAGATCGTAACATCCTGCTACGTCTTTCGGTACGCTTTTTCGACATAGTTACTTTCATACTTTTTTGGCGTATTACATTGTTTAGATTTGAGGATCACTGACGAGGGCTGAGTACCCGCAATGTGCATGTCTGGTCCATGCTGCCAATTTATCTGTTCTTAAATGATGCTATTAATTTGAAGACGTTTAATATTGTCCGCTATGGAACAGCCTGGAACGTTGGTCTTAGACGTGCCAGACGATCCGATCCGATCCGCTGGAACGGCGCGTTCCATTACCAGAAACAGCCGGAGCAACCGGATCGATTCTGCAAATGGAACGCACCCTAGGAAATATAAATTTAACTTGGTCTCACTCCCATATAGGGAGTTCGCTTCTTTTCATGTGGTGGAGGTTTTTGTTTGTTTGTTTTGGTTCCTGTTTTATCCTGATTTAGTATGCCTTCGGTTTCTGATTTTCTGAATTATCGATTTTGTGCTGTATACAGGGAAATGGTCATTATCCATATTTGTCATTTCAGAAGCATTAACCTAGAACAGCAGCCAAGCTGACCATATGGCTCCATCATATGTACGTAACCTTCAAGGCTACCATTACTTTCTCTTCTTCTCTTTGACGGTTTGACAACACTTGTCACCATAAATTTATTTTATGAAGTTGTACTATACGTACATAATAACAAGGATGACACCTCATTTCAAGCTCTAGATCTTTAGTTTCTGATTGGCTGATCATGGAAGAAGGGTGGATATATCCAACAAGACCCCGTTTCAGCATCAACAGCAGAACACCAAAACACCCGATGCAAAAGGAGGGGATCTCCAACAACACTAGGTTGCAGCACCCATAGCAAAATCCCAAAACACCCATGCAAAAAACACAGAACAGATACCCACAGAAAGAGACGCAAAAGGGACAAGGAACACCAACTCACAACATAGAAACATGAAACATAAAAGACAACACATAAACCAACGAGACCAATGGGCAACCGGTGCCGACTTAGGACGGCCATCTGCCACGTAAATAGCATACGGTGTGGTTATCCTGGATTACGTGCGCACAACCCTCCCACTATTCCGATTTCCCAGAGGTCTCGAAGAACGCACAATTTTGGTGTAAAACAACCTCCTCACTGTTAGATGACCACACACAAACAAGACCGTAAAACACATGGGTCCAAGCAACACAGATGAATATGTAAATTGATATAAAAAGAGGACGTGCGTAATACAGTCCGTGCTCTGCCGGCTGTAGCGAGCTCAGATATGTTATCACCCGAGGAGTCCGACTGACATTCAGAGAGGACAGGTGGTCTGGGCCCTGTCTTCTCTAAGGAGGTTTGGACAGGGCCCGTCATGGAGTCCCGTCGTAACAGTCAGTTAGAGTGCAAGTCTTAAGAATGCGCTCGTACAAGACTGTATATTGGTCAAGTACCAAGCTTAGTGTCCGTCTGGTGACATTAGGATCATATCCACGGTATAAAAGGCGTTTGATGACTCTGACGCATTTTCGATACATATGCTGTCTACCTTTGATCCTTCTTATTTTGTTAATTATGACACCATAAAATGCAGGTTGTGAAATACCTAAAGTAATATACTCCGTTGCTTGTATGGGTCCGAATTTCAAAAGAAGTTGATCATAATTTTTGTAAAATTTCCAGAAAGTCTTTACTTTCCTTGACCTAAAAGTTTCTTTGTAATTTGTAGATTTCTATTATGAAAATCCAAAACATCAGTACATGCTCTAGCGTACCGGATGAGCTGTGAAATGTAGATACCGTATGACGGTAATCTAGGGACATCACCTTCAAGCCAGGAGAAATTTACTATTTTGAATCCCAAAATCATCTCGTTTGTCATATAAACTTGTATGAATTTCTCCATTGACAATTTTGATATTTAGGTCCAAAAATGGTGTTTCTGTGTCTGTAAAGTTTGCCTTGTTTAGAGTCAATTCTTGTAGATAAATAACATCTATATACTTTTCAAAAACAGGATTATCGATAGTAAGAATATCATCCAGGTACCTAGAAGTACCTGGAAGATATTTGCGTCTCAAAATCACAACAGACGAGTACAGCACGAGACGGAGAAGAGACACACGACATGTAAACATCAAACACAAAAGACTACACATAAACCAACGAGACCAGTGGGCAATCGGTGCCGACTTTGGACGGCCATTTGTCACGCAAGTAGCAAATGGTGTAGTTATCCTGGATTACGTGCGCACAGCCCTCTCACTTCTTCAATTACCCAGAGGTCTCTAAAACGTACAATTGTGGTGTAAAACAACCTCCTCACTGTAAGATGACATCACATAAACAAGACCGCGAAACGTAGAGGCCCCAGAAACACAGATGAATATGTAAATGGATATAAATGACAAATATGGATAGGGACCATATCCCTGTTTACAGCACAAAATCGATAATTCAGAAAATCAGAAACCGAAGGCATACAAAATCAGGATAAAACAGGAACCAAAACAAACAAACAAAAACCTCTACCATATGAAAAGAAGCGAACTTGCGATATGGGAGTGATACCAAAAAAGAGGGCATGCGTAATACAGTCCGTGCTCTGCCGGCTGTAGCGAGCTCATGTATGTAATCACCCGAGGAGTCCGACTGACATTCAGAGAGGACAGGTGGTCGGGACCCATTCTTCTCTAAAGAGGTTTGGACATGGCCCGTCATGGAGTCCCGTCGTCTGTTTTGACGTCATTTACCCTGAATGACGCAAAACTCAGGAAAATCATCGTATTTAACACACAAATCTTCAAAATTTATCTATGCTCCAGGCCTCGCCCGTGAATTTTTTATGCAAATTAAAAGGCCGATCAGAAATCCATCGATTGACACAAAAATATTTATGGGCAAGGCCTAGATTACCACTTGATTTCATAGTTTTGTATCAAAATATCGCTCAATTATTGATATTTTCAATGATTTCAGCGTTTTTAGACGTTTTGAGCGACGTATTCTTCAGTATAGGACTGTGAAATAAAAAATGTTTTTATGATTTTGACTCACCATATATTTGACATCTTATAAACTAGAATATTATGGATATATTAACACCTTTGAAAATAGGGCCGAAATGACAGGTTACTTATCTATCCTTAAATGATGCTACTGAATTTGAAGACAATATACCACTCGCTAAGTGGTATTTTGTCTTGCAAAGTATAGGTTTAGTCTGAGTATTTAGACGTTAATTGTCTATTTCCATTATCTGTGGTAAGAGAAAGAACCTTTTTCAAGATTCATGATCAAAAGCAAGATCATTTTCGGAGCGTTAGCATGAATATTATTTGGTTATCTAACAGAAACAAAAATTACCAAGATATCCTTTATATTTTTCCGCCAAATCCTGTCTTTGAGTTTCTATAAATCCTCTTAGAAGAATTCTAAGTTGTTCGGAAGCTTGTCGTTCTTTATTTTTCTGTCTCCATTTTAAAAATGCTTTCCAATTCTTTGTCACCTGATTGAATCCACGGTCATAATCAATGTGTTCCAATTCAGCATTCGTCAATCCCAACTCGATGAAAAGAAGTTGCCATTCTGCACCAATATCTGACGCAAGGTCTTTTAAAAACTTCTCTGAAAGAAACAATGATTTGCGTTTTTAAAATCCCGCCAAAAATTGGCGGAGGTATACAGTGATGCACATGTCCGTGCATCCGTCCTTCCCACATGAAGTTTCCGGACATTTAAAGGAAAACCATTAAAGAGATTCAATTCATATCTTGAATATAGCTTTTACACTAAGCAATACAGATCAACTTTGCATATGGATCATTTCGCTCAATTATGTGTAGAATTTTGCCCTTGAAATTTAGAAAAATTCAGTATTTGCGGTTTCCGGACATTTAAAGGAAAATCGTTACAGATAATCAATTCATGTCTTCAATAATTCAATAAATGTCCAACGATTTAATATATCATGCTAAACCACGACACCTTGATATCCCACTTACACTCCAATAAACCTTTCTACCTCTGAAATAATAGATGCCCACAAATCAGCTCTTGCTTCCTTTGGCTTCGACACTAACAATTCAGATTTAGATTTACCATACTTATACTGCATACCTAAAATGCATAAGAATCCGTACAAACAACGTTTCATCGCTGGTTCCTCAAAATGTTCTACAAATCTGTATCGATCTTACTCACCAAAGTTTTACCTGAAATCAAATCTGGGCTTCAAAAATATTGTTTGACAGTATATTCTCGGAGTGGTATCAACCAGATGTCGATTTTAAAGAATTCGAAGGAACTTTTAGAACATCTGAAATCCACTCATTTTAGTAGAGTCCATTCGATCATAGCCTTTGATTTTTCGACACGTTACACTACCATCCACCATTCTAAATTGAAAGAAAGACTCGCAAAGATTACACGTATTGCGTTTACAAGCAAGAAAGGCAATCGCAAATACAGATTTATTGTTGTTAACTATGACAAAACCTACTTTGTAAAAGGAAAGTCCGATTCTAAAAATAAGTTCACTGAAACAGATATTATTCAGATGTTAAACTTTCTGATAGACAACATTTTTGTGGTGTTTGAAGGAAAGATCCTCGGGCAAATTGTCGGAATTCCAATGGGGACCAATTGTGCCACTCCTTGCCGACATTTTCCTTTACTCGTACGAAGCTGAATTCATTCAATCCTTGGTCTCTGATGGGAAAAGATACTTAGCTTCTAACTTCAGCTTCACTTACAGATACAAAGACAATGTGTTGTCCATCAATATCCAAAATTCGCGGATCACTTCAGCAGTATCTATCATTCGGAGCTTGAAGTCAACGAAACTACAGTGACAAATAATTCAGCATCCTATTTCTCTATCGGAGAATTACTTGAAAGAAGAATAGAGCGTCTTCGGCATTCAGTTAACAAGAGACACGAGTCAATTTTTCATGACCCTGTTGTTGCCAAAAAAAAAAAAAATAGTTGAAAAATAGATCATCGTTCCTGTTGACAAAGCGGCAAACAATTTTACATTCGTCTGCAAGGCGTACTATTTAAAATACCCGACAGAGGAACTTTGGTTACATTCAGAACCTGGAAATCCAACATACACACTTACAAAATTATCTGTATCCGAAATACTTGAAATCACAAATCTGTCCTTGAGTCTTTGGGTATTCACATCGATGACTCTCATCTTGAACTACCTTATATCTACTGGATTCCCAAAATGCACAAAAATCCGTTCAATCACCGCTTCATCGCCGGTTCCTCCAGGTGCTCCACAAAACCTCTTTCAATTTTGCTCACGAAAATTTTAACTCGCATCAAGCAAGGTCTTCAAACATACTGCGAGACAAAGTATTCCAGAAATGGAATCAATCTGATGTTGATCCTAAAAAAAATTCTAAGGAACTTTTGGAAAATTTAAAAGCCATGTGAGTATGGAGGAACCGTATTCCAGCAGATAGTCGGAATCCCAATGGGTACCAATTGCGCCCCACTGCTTGCGGACTTATTTTTATATTCATACGAAGCTGACTTCATTAAGACCTTGCTCTCGACTGGACGAAAGCACATCGCATCTCAGTTCAATTTTACCTTCAGATACATAGATGACGTATTGTCCATCAATAATCCGAAATTTAAGAACCATTTACATGAAATCTATCCTCATGAACTAGAGTTCAAGGAAACAACAGAGGGCGACAGATCCGCTTCGTACTTGGATATACATCTATCTTTCGATGCAAACAGCCATTTGAACACCTCACTGTATGACAAGCGTAACGATTTCAGCTTCCACATAACTAACTTCCCTTTCATGTGTAGCAACATTCTCCTGCTTATGGTGTTTTTGTTTCTCAACTGATACGGTATGACAGGGCATGTTCCAAATATGAAGATTTCATCATTAGAGCCAGACGGCTTGCAAGTAAGCTACTTGTTCAGGGTTATGTTACACATTGACTGAAATCATCATTGAGGAAGTTCTTCGGTCGCTATGGGGATGTTAGAAAAGCATATGAGATCCCCTTTTCAGAATGATCAGTGACATTCTATATCGTGATTAAATGGTTGTCATCATCACCAAACAAGACATACCTACCTGATATGTACATCAAAATGAACATCGAGATAATCACCGAATTTGACAGGTTTCCATGGAGCTATTGCGACGGGTGTTGCATGCAATCAGGAGACGCTGACTCACCCCGGGCAGCTGATCTCACTTCGGAATGTTGTTCATTCCGGAGTTCGCAACCGTTTCGATGGAAATTCTTACGATTTTGCCTTGCCTTCTCGACTTTGAGACTGAATAACGTTAGGTTCTTCTTTAATGTATATTGGACATCTTGTTGTCCTACGACACTGATGGTCACTTGAACACCTCACTCTATGACAAACGTGACGACTTCAATTTCAACATTACAAACTTTCCTTTTCTGAGTAGCAACATCCCTTCGTCGCCTGCTTATGGCGTGTTCATATCTCAGTTGATACGCTATGCCAGAGCAAGTACTAAATATACGGATTTTGTTCTGAGAGCTAGGCGTATTTCAGATAAGCTTCTCAGTCTGGGATATGTTTGTGACCGACTAACATCGTCGCTGAGGAAGTTCTACGGTCTATATGGGGAACTATACACTATGATGTCCCACACCCCAGAATGGTGGATGATATTCTGTTATAGACCATTTGAACCATCCAACCAATGGTTGCACTCTATGTCTTCCAAAATGGAAGTAACCGGATGTGACAGATCTACCGAATTGAAGCGGCGGGTGTTGCATACAAGCAGGAGATGCTTACTCTTCCTGGGCACCTGATCTCACTCCCATATCGGGAGTTCGCTTCTTTTTATATGGTGGAGGTTTTTGTTTGTTTGCTGAGGATGATCTCTTTATGAATGTTATCCTTATTCTCAGCCTTATGTTTCAATTGAATTGGGAAAAGTTATTAGATGTGCAATGCGTAATATCATCATTTCTTATCTATTACCATACCACGGTTTGGATTTTTCTTATGATCTAAGATATTTTTTTATGCGAGGAGCATTTTCAAGCAAATGTTACCAGTGGTTACATTTTGTCAGACTAATTATGAGAAAAGAATGAAGAAAAAAAAAGAGTTTAACACTTTTCTTACCTGGAGTTTAAATAAGTTTCTTTTGCCTCACTTGGCAGTTTTAAACAATAAATATTAGCAAGTATTTACTATTCAATCTTTTTAACAGCGCCAAACATTTTATTATAAATTACTCATCAACGTCTAAAGATCGCTCTACTTTACGTAGACATTTAAACATGCATGATATGATAAGAATCAACATAGTCATTCAAATATTGTCACGCATTGAATATATATAATGATTTGCTCTTTGTATTTGCACGGCGCCTGTAAATGAAATATACGAGAAAACCCCAAGTGTTGATTTAAATGTCTAAAACAGTGCATGAGAGTCAAACACAAAATCCGAAAAATAAAATATACATTTGAAGGTAAATGTTTGCAGCCTTTATGGGACCAATGCATTTCCCAATTTTCTCTTATTGAGCAGAAATTGAAACGAGGCAAAATTCCCTAAGAATTTGTGATATTCCTTTGAAATTTTCGAATGAAGTTATCAATATTGAAATGTATGACCTGTAGAGGAAATACCAATATTTAAGTCTGACGAAGTGAGAATTATAATGCGTAAATCTTATGAGATAGAGTTGCTGTTGCTTATAGCCCCCGTTTCACTGCAAACCGCTGTACTTACGCTCATTTTTGACTCCGAAAATTGCCAGGTCGAGAGAGGAAGGCTCTTAAGCCACCGTTCCACTGCAATCCTGCTGTATCTAAGACCATTCCCGACCGCAATTTTCACAAGAGCGGGTAAAACTTTCACGACCTTTTTATTCTTTTCGTGACATCACGCTCTGTTCCCGACTAATTCCCGATCAATTTATGACCGATTCACGTTTCATCGCGGACTTACTCACGCTTTACCCGCTCTACTCACGATCATATTGCCGACCAAGTCCCGTTCTATCCGATCAAACTTCGATGTATTCCCGACCAAAACCCGATCTATTCCCGATGCAATCCCGACCTATTACCGACTGTCCCCGACGCATTCCCGTTCAAAACATAATTTCTGAATTAAACTCATCTCATCTGTTATCCAATGATCGTATCGGCCAAGAAGAAGCCTATATTTCTCGTTTTGACCAAGCCTTGATAATACTAGCAAGTATTTTGAACAAATCAATATCAGTGCGAGAAAATGATGAAATATGCACAGATCCTATTTGAAGCGTCGTTTGGTCGTATCTTGGTCATATAGAGCGTGAATAGGTCGCAAGATGGTCATTGAAAGGTCTTGGTAAGATTAGCAAACATTGAATCTGTAGTGGATAAATCGTGGTAAGAGCGTAGAATAGACGGGTAAAGATCGGGAACAGGGCGTAATTAAAGCGTATCTTGCACTAATATTCATTTAAAATATGTACGATCAAAATGTCGCGGCGACAACAACGCAAACGAGACAAACGTTCTTTGCTATCCAAAGCCCTTTTTAAGTAAGGAAAATTCTAATTTTGTTCGCGATTTGTTTGGGTAAGGCTGGGTCAAAATAAGAAATATAGGCTTCCTCTTGACCGATACCATCATCGGATGACAAATTGAATACAGTGTAAGTTGGAAATTGTGTTTTGAACGGGAATGGTCCGGGAAAGTCGGTAATTCATCGGGATTGCATCAGGAATAGATTGGGTTTTGGTCGGGAATAGATCGGAGTTTAATCAGATAGAAAGGGACTTGGTCGGCAATATGACCGTGTGTAGAGCGATTGAGCTTGAGTAAGTCTGCATTATTACGTAAATCGGTCATTAATTGATCGGGAATCGGCAGGGAATAGATTGTGATGTTTAAAAAATTGAAAAAATGTCGGGAAAGTTTTATTGGCTCTTGTCAAAATTTCGGTTGGGAATGGTCGTAGGTACAGCGGGATTGCTATCTCAACTTCCATATATAGAACCCGGAGGTACTGTGTATTTTCTTACTTTTTGGATAATTATTAAGAAAAATGCTTAAGATTTTGCAGAACTAAATTTTGGTAGTATTACATATCGTGAAATACTTCCCATCTGTTGATCGAGTCTAGATATCCTACTTTATGTAAGGTACTTCAATGTATGTTTATGTTATAGTGTTCGGCTATGTGCATAAAATTATTTGTTTTTCCAGGTCTCCAATCTGGTTTTATTATTCAACAACAATAAAACATCATACACAGATAGTCAAACATTAAAACGTCAAATTTGTCGTACATAGGTGCACAACTATATTTCTCATTGAATACACCTTCTGGATGAATTCTAAACAACAAAAATAAACTTTGGAAATTTTCTTGTCATACGTTCGATTCAATGACTGTATGACATTTTATTGCTTTTCAAGTTATTATGGACACTTTGATCTTTGTACGGATTCTTTTAAGGATTACATCTATATTAATTTCGATTTAATATTACATTTGTCCTCTTTTTGAAATGAAAGGAAAGGATCTCCAACAAAACTCGGTTGCAGTATCCAAAGAAAAACACCCCAAAAGAAAACACAACTAATGAGTTAAAGAAGATCCTGGTCGGACTCCTAGCAAGCTAGAGGTGGGACCTGGTGCCCGGGAGGAGCACCCGCACTCGATGTTTAAGCATGGAAATGAAAATACAATGTATATAAAATTAATGCACTGTCTGACGTTATGTCTATGTAGAAAGTGCTATGGCGACAATGTCAGGGAAATGTGTTCAAAATACTTACTGTCAAACCCCACGCGAGGAACTTTTTTACGAGCTCCATACGACAAAGGGCATAAGTATGACACAAATGAGTTAACGAAGATCCTGACGATAATCTAACCAGCACTCACAATAGAGCACACAATGAAACATCGACGGACCCCTGGCAAGCTAGAGGTGGGACCAGGTGACCGGGACAAGGGCAAACGCAAAAGGGACATGGCACACCATATATATCCGACATCAAACAAAGGAGGGGATCTCCAACAACACCAGGTTGTAGCACCCACAACAAAACCCCAAAACACCCAATGCAAAAACACAAAGGAGACAAGCACAAAGAGACGCGTAAGGGACAAGGAACGTCAACGTACAACACAGAAACATCAAACACAAAGGACTACACATAAACTAACGTTGGTTATAACACCAATCATACGGATTGTTGTTATAACCAACGAAAAAATGGGCAACCGGTGCCGACTTTGAACGGCCATCTTCAGTTGCAGATGGTTTGGTTATCCGGATAACGCATACACAACCCTCCCAACAACGGTTCTAGTCACTTTAAAGAAATTTTCGTCTTTTTGAGCGTTGGGTTTGGGATTTCCTTGTCTCAGTTTTCCCAATCTTATGAAACGACAATGTTTTTATTCTGAATTTCGATTTGGCATGTTTGGTTTTACACTATCTCTCAATGATGATTTCAGCATGGGGGACAACACAGAAGTAACAGGAGGCATCAATGAAGGAAATATTTTCTGTTGGTCGTTTAAGTCTTTTTTGTGATGTTTGCTTTTGATACAATCATGCAGGTGTGTTCAGTTGTGAATACAGGATGACCTCGTGTGTTTTCCATTTAATGGAATATGTATATTTTATGACGCAACATCGGCCGGGTTAGCGCAGTGGAAGCGCGCTCGCTTCTCACCTCTAAGGTCCCGGGTTCGAATCCCAGAGTCGGCGAAGGGTCTTATGTGGGAGGGCAGGTGGTCCCCCACCCAGGCCTCGGTAGGAGGTTTTTCTCCGGGTACTCCGGTTTCCTTCTGCTCCTTGGACCCCCTCACGCCAACATCCAAGACAACATGAGACATTAATATAAGTTGTGTAACTTGTTTGTTAAACGTTGTAAAATAAATAAAGTTTAATATTTTATGACGCAGAGAAATAAGTAAGGACTCGATATGCACTGTTGCAGTTGTTAGACTCTCATTACAAGTGTTCTTTTCAGTATAACTCAAGTATCACGGAGTGCTACAAGATATCACCCAATTTTCACGAATTACTATTGACGAGGGTTTAGTACCCGAACCGTGCATGCCTGGTCCATGCTGTAAATTAATCTGTTCTTAAATGATGCTATTGAACTTGAAGACCTTTAACATTTAGACCATTTTGTGAGTGTCACTGCTGGTGGACCAGGAATCCCCGAGGGTACATTTAGCCAAGTCCGATCAACTTCGGTTGATCGTGTCATCATCACATTGATTTTCGAAAATTTCTGTTATCAAAACTTCTAGAAATTTCTAAAACATGGGTCCTGTAGCATCATATCCCAGCCATTCTACTACGTCTTTATGTACATTTTAGACATCATAAATTTCACACTTTTTGGCGATATTACATTGTTTTGACTGAGGATCACTGACGAGGGTTTAGTACCCGAAACGTGCATGTCTGGTCCATGCTGTAAATTTATCCGTTCTTAACTGAGGCTATTGAATTTGAAGACCTTTAACACCATGCTTCTTTATGTTTTACTGTCTGGTTTACCAAATCAAATTCCAGTAATTTTTAACAGTGGCTATGTGTCACCGAGGACCACAGTTGGAGGGTTATGTTATAGATAATCACACTATTCGCAATAAATAACTTGTCGGAACTTGATGCAGATTAATCTCCCTGTTGGATGATTTGTCATTCGTATTAAGCTTTGATTATATTTGGTCAATTTGGTTGGTGTGTATCGTTATCTCTAGTTTCCTTGTAAACGTTGTTTTTTTTTCTCATATTCATTGCTGTTTTCATCTCATCTAGCGTATGTTCAGTTGTTGTCAGTGAAAAGCGATTTTTATATTATTTGTTGTGAAATATTCTTTATGCTTTTACTCTGTGTCGGTTCGACGAATGACAAATCATCCAACAGGGAGATTAATCTGCTTCAAGTTCCGACATGTTATTTATTGCGAATAGTTGATTTTTCGTGCATGAACATCGACGGCGTGTGCGGCTTGCCAACAGGGGATACTTACTCCTCCCGGGCACCTGGTCCCACCTCTAGCTTGTTAGGGATCCGTCGATGCTCAATTTGGTGCTCTATTGTGAGTGCTGTTGAGATTATCGTCAGGATCATCTTTAACTCTTAAGTGTACGCTGTGTTTCGATTTTGTAATATCAGATTCCACTAATAATTATTATATTCGGCAAGCTTTTTGATCAAAGGAAGTGCATTTCCTGTATTATAGTGTACATCTTATTTCCTCATTCAATTTTTTCAAAGTGGTGCCACTCATAATGGTTTTGGTAATTTTTCTTTTCTAAATTCTGATACGAGCAAAACTCTCCCTTTTTATGTAATAAAGCGAAAGAAAATTAATAAGCTTTAAGCTACTTTTTGTTCCTACCCATTTGGATAACAAAACTTGCATCATATATTTGATATTTGAATATGTCTAAACTGTATAAGTTAAGCACGGCGCCGCTTTTATAGCTAGTTTAGCTTTTAGAGCTAGCCACTCTCTAGAATGGTGGATGATATTCTGGCATAGACCAATTGAA